>KZ651287.1:642111-669719 GCA_001010745.2 Gerris buenoi
GGATAAAAAAAACCTGTTTAGGTATACAGCGGTTTCTACGATTTGGTTACAGTTTTATATTTTTTTATAAAATAAAGTATTGGTGCTTGTTGGAGGCTTTGTTTCTACAGCAAATGTTTAAACTTCTGCAACTTTATTAAATATTTACTGGGTCAGTGCCGCGCCGCGCCGTTCCAACTTTTTGATTATTTTTATCGAGGTATTTTTTTCTTAATTTGGTCTTTTCTTTGCGAGGAAGCTATGTGCCACATTAATTGGCAGAGTATTTTTTAATTAGTTCTTTAAATACTTTTTAATATAATCAATTAATTTTCCCCCTTTTGTTTCTGTTATATTACCTTTGATTGATGCAGATTTAGTATGATTCTTTCATGAAGAAATTATAGTTCTCATTTTAATATTTTCTTTATTAAATGTAGTACAAATTATTAGGTATTCGAACGTTTCTTTTGTCAAAAATTATTATTTTTAATCCGGTTAAAATTTATAACTCAGCTTTATCGCGAGAATTACCCACTAGCGGTCTTTGATAAAAGCTTATCTCATGTTGTCTTTTCAAATAGATAGTTTTAAGTTGTCTACTATTTAAGACAGAAGAAAATCCCTACAAAAAATACTTAATATGTAAAAAATGAGATGTGTTGCGAGATCGTAAGTTTATCAAGTTATCATAAGATCCTCCTCTTCTAGTTCACAAGCTAAATTGTGAGATCATAAGTTAATCATAAGTTATCGTAAGATCACACAGTATTCTCCTGTTCAAGGAAGTTCTATTAGGTCTACTTTATCAAGTGCAACTAAATTATGTTGTTTGTTTCTATTCTCTGTCCCCAAACATTTTCTTTCCCAAATCACTCTACATTACATGTATGAATTTACAAACATTTTCTGGCGTGGCAATTACGCAGCACGAGGATACAAATTTATATACGGCACGGCATAACATTTAAAAAAAAAAAGATGTTAATATAAACCATAGGGAAAATGTAAATTAAATAATAGCAAACTGCACAATCTCTTTGTGCTGGTAATTGCCGTGGTACGTCTTAAAGAACGTAAAAGAATGTCTTTGCTCGACAAGGTGGGGCACTGCCCCCAGATTACTTCCAAATAATAATAATTTGCAGTAAACCATACTATATTAGTATTAGTTGTTCTACACAACGTTGTAATACACTATGTCTAGTTATAGTTTTACTTTCTTTTATAAAATATAATAAATTATAATAATCAATTCATGACCATCATTGTGAAACTAACTAGCTCTAGTTTAACTTTATATTATAAAAAATAAATCTAAATTTCTACAGTTAATAAAAGAAGGCGAAAGGCTGTAAAATCAACAACACCATTTATTTCGAAAAGGGGGAGGGAAAAAAAAGCTTCAGAAATTTATAAGGCCCCAGTTTTAGAATTGCGAGAATGAGTTGGGTGCGATTGTTGACTTTGCTAAATTAAAATAAAATGAATGTTGGAGCCGAAGGTCCAGAAAAAAAGCTATGCTTTTTTTCTCCCAACGGAATTAAATATTTACTCTTTGATTTTGTTCAATTATTATTATTTTTTTTTTTTATCTCTTTCTCTCATTTTTCCATTTACCCTTAAACATAGTTGGTCTTAGGTATTTTATTTTTACCCAAGATATGGTTTAGATATTTAATATTTAATCGTCTTTGTTATAAATGTAAGATCTTATAATAATAGTTGTGAATTTTTTAGAATTCTTTATGAATTATTAAAGGATTCTCAAACAATATAGTATAATAAATCAAATTTTGGTTTTATATATCATAGTTGATATTGGTTTAGCCTTTTTTTTCCGTTATAAAATAAAAACACTGTCCGTGTGCTAATAACTTTTTATTTTTAAGTCCCTTATAACTAAAAAAATTATCATTATCAGTGCTAGAACTAATAATAGTTTTGGAATAATGTGAATTACACCTCACCTTACAACCAATTTTATTTTGATACTACTTCTAAATTAAATGAAGAAGGCAAAAGTCTCTCCACGTAAAATATTTATTCAAAAATCAAAGCAGCTTTCAGTGCCGAAAGAGATGTAAACATAACTCAACTAAAAGAGCTCATATAAGGCGGGGTGAGTCATGCATAACTATTCACTGGCATAAGACTATGAGTCTATGAGTCTTTTACAAGTGTCTGGCTTTCCACAGCTCACCCCGCCCTATGAGGTTCTGGCTGATTTACGTTTCCACCTATTTCGGCTCTGAAGACGGCCTTATAAATGCCGAAAGCTGGTTTGGTTTTTAAAAAATATTTACGTGTAGATAGTTTTACCTTCTTCTTTTAAGATGACCTCCACTCACGCTCCATATCCTATCTTAATTCTAAATGCTTCATCTGAGTTCATATCTTGTGTCTGAGAGGATCCAGGTATTTTTTTGGTAACCTGAATGTCGTACTCAATAATGGGGTGAGAGATAGACTTGTCGTATACGGTCTGAATTATCTACCACGCTTTACGTCAAATTCTTGTCTTATCTAGGTTATAGTATTTCTCATTTTCCATCTTCTTCCTTTTCTATAATTGACAATAAATGCTTAGATTGACATTCTTGTTGAAAACCTACTAAATTTTAGTTTAATTTTTTTTTTTTTTTAGAGTTTATTTACGTTTTATATTCTAGATTCTAAATTATGAAATTATGAATCGAAATTCGTGTAGCTCACGCCACTGCCCTTTAAATATATTTGATTTTCCTCATAAGTCTTAAGTAGCCCCTACACGATCAAAGCGCTTGATCCAAACATTGCGTGAAGCAATGGTGTCAAGCATGATTGATAGTCTAGGGACCCGTGTGATGCATGCTTCAAGCCTTGACGGAGATTATGAAAAGTTTGAATGAGTCAAGTTGTTTGACGTAGCGCTTGATAGTCTAGAGCAATTTTGATCAAGCATTCCGTCAAGCAAACCATGGTATCTTCGCAATACTGATTTATTACAGTCCAGGAGGAGCAGTTCACTAGTCAAAAACTCCGCTACAAATGAGTGTTGATGAAAAGATTGATGGAATGCTTGATGCGCCCCAATGCGGCTTGAAGGTCGTGTCAATCAGCTTGACGCGTTGTTTTGATCAAGCGGCTTGATCGTGTAGGGCTGCTTAAGATATAGAAGTATAGAAATATAGAGTGTGTGTTCTATGTAAGGAATTGTGCAAGTAGTTCATGGCGAAGTTTTGTTTGAACGTTCATCATGCTATGTGACATCGGTTATCCACGAACCGAATTTTCGAACAAATACGAGAATATATTTCACACGTTACATTTATACAGCGAAGGCCAAACGCCCCACGTGCTATGATTTATTAACCGCAGAGTTTGTTTACCACCCTCAAGAGTTGGTTTTTCTAGTCGAGTAAGGTTATCACCCGGGTGTAAGGTTACCTAACCTCCAAGCACTTGGTAGAGGAAGGTTTTAGAAGCTCACTGTTAATTTATAGCCGAGTCGAGTTGCTTTGGATCTCTGTTTACACCGGGAATTACACGGCCAGAAACCTAACCTTTACTGTAGAAAGTGGAGGCCATAACCTAACTAAGTTGGGAAGGTTATATAACCTCCAACACGCTGACAGGGCTCGGTCCTTTACTCTAACACTAATACTCAGTCTTTATCGATGTAATTAAATTTCACCGAGTCCACCTACTCGATCACTGTTATCGGAGAAAAAGCAAACCGAGATAAAAACTGTTCCAATAAACTTGGGTTTTTAAGACGTTAGAAGGTTATCCTTTTTGAAATTCGAACACATTCTTGAAATAATCATAGCGGGTAAACTAAAGGTTCAACATAATAAAGAATTAACTAACTCATTTTTAAAATAATCACGATTGGTGGAACAGTAGCGTCGATACAATATTACAACTGTTTGTAAATTAGCTTTACATAGGACGTCATTTTGATAATCAGCGGAGAGAATAATTAGCACTAAATTGAACGCCAACAACATTGCAGAATAAATATACTTTCATAAAATTATTTATATATNTTGGAACGTGAATTATGGGCTCAACCAAAGTTGGCTTCAATGTTATCAGTGATCCTCCTTCTATATTAGTATTATTCTAAGTGTATTATCAATTAATATAGATGACAATTTCATTACTATCACTATTTTACAATTACATTTAAATATATATATATATATATGCATTGTTTTCATTTCCATTCTTTTATTTGGTATCAAAAAAGATTAATCCCTTAGCTCTGTATAACTTTATAAAACTAATAAAGAAATTCTTTTTGACTCGATTTTGAACATCAGAAAACAATATAAATTCTTAAGCGATAAAAATGCAAATAATAATAAATAAAAAAGTTTTTTAAAAAATGTGAACATTAAGGGGGTTTATGAACTTTTCCGGAAACTGAATTTCAGGAAATAGTTTAGTAAAGTTCAATGATCTTATTTGCGTGAACGAATAAGGGATAATGGTTTTTTGGTTATTTATAATTAAAATTGAGTGAAAAAATAGTTTAGCAAAGTATAGTCAAGTATAAGGTATAGTCATAAAACATTTTTTATATAACTGAAAAAGTAATAACAATACAAAGACTCAATATGTGGAAAACAGGTTTTTTTGTTTATTATTTTCCAATTTTTCTTAAAATAGTCAAACAAAAAAAGGTCAGTCTTAAATAAGGTCAGCATATGACGTAAAAAAAATTTTTATACATCATATGCCTTAATAATAATAAAATAAAAGCAATTTCGCACGTAATAAATTGCTTCCAAAGAGCGATTCGTATGGTATTATATTCTTAATAATGGAGTAAATGGTGTTTAATATAGTCCTAAATTTTTTATACGGAGCCTTCGGAAACAATAATATTTAGACATGAGAATTGGAAACATAGCCACTAATTCAGAGCATGAGGAGTGAAAGCTAGTACTTTATGAATGCCTGTTGTGTCATTTGTTTAAGCTATCTCGACAATAATGCGCTTGGCTATTTCTAGTTTGAGGCTCAAGTGACAGGAGTGTAGACATGGCTGGATAATTCTGAGAATGATAATAATTTATGGTAGTAAAATAATGCGCATTCTGGGATGAAGTAGAAGGCTGAGGAGGTTCGGAGGTCCAGTGGCCACTGGAGCAGATGGTGGCTTCCGGGTGAGTCGGTAAACGTTTGGGTGTTAACGAGTTCTGAAAGATGACCATTTAGTTCGGTTCTGAACGTGCGACTGAAATAGTTGCACCTGATCGGTATATTTATTTTCCGGGTTGCTATGGTGACGTACAGTGTACATGCATAATACTAATTGTATCTGGTTATTCATATGATAATTAGCATGTCTTCTGCCCGGGAAAATGCGGCAATTCAAAATACTATTAATATCATACTTCTCAGCATAATAATCCACCAACGCTAGGTTTTTTTTTTCGAAATGTAAGTTTAATTTAATTTTCATCAATGTGTGCGTACTTGTAAAATCAGGAAGAAAATGAATACCTACCTCTCGCTAAATGCTTTAAGTGCTTTTTTTCAACATAATTTTAGTGTAAATTCTACTCTATTTATAAATTATTAAATGTATATTATAAACAACAAACTTATTGTAGAAGTAATGTGGTATTTATTTATCGTTTACTCTAGTTAAAAATATTTTCTCTCTGGTCTAAAGTGTTTATTAAAGTGCGGGCAAGTGGTTATCCTTGTAGTAGAAACAGGAGTGCCTTAACAGGGGTGGGTCCAATCAATAAGAGACGAGCCACAGAACCGAGGGGGTGGTTTTCTACACACTGGGCTAAAAGGATCGTAACATCGAGGCCTGAAAACCGGACTTTAACGCTACAAAAAAAAAACTCGACCGGATTCCTTTTAAACTTTGTGACATCTCCGCTCTGTGGAACAAAAAAACTTAAGAGTTTGAAGAAAATGTTCTCACACTGTTAAAAAACTTTTTTTTTTGAGTGTGTAGATATCAAAAGGAAAAACAAAGTTTTTTGCTGCCGAAAACAAAACTCGTGAAAACAAAGTCGCATTTTCTTTTTGAAGTGAAAAGAGAATTTGAAACATTCTTAAGAGTGTAGAGATGCGCTTGAAGGAAAAAAAAAAGTTTTTGTTTCCTTGATGTTCAAAATTTACTTTTTTATTTTCTGGCGAAAAAAAATGTATTATTTTTGTCCCATTTTTTTATGACTGTCTTATCAAGATCTTAAAAGCCTTCGTATATAGAATACATACGGTAAAAAAAAAATACCTCTAAAATTTTATTTACGTTAATGAAAAATGAGAAGAAATAATTTTTATATAATCTAATGTAATCTTTATGTATAATAATTATCTACCTTAAAAGGTTGTACAGCTTCGTTTTTAATAATTGATATAAAACAAATATTCACATTTTCATATCTCTTGCACATAAACTCGAAAAGCGTTACCAAATAATGACACCAATACGCATTATACTGTAAAAATTAAAAAAAAAAATAAATAAATAAAAATAAATAAATATAATATTTTACAGTAGGTATGTAATGTTTTATGAATAAGTGTATACATGGTGTGAATACATTTCCCTCGAGAGTATGTTGTACGAATAATTTCACTCGAATCGAGGCTCGTGATGTTAATCGTCGGCACACACCTAACGAACACCGTGAAGCGAACCTGGCGACATTTCATGTCTGTAGCTTACGCGGAGCGAAGACATAAAATTCCTCACTGTCTTGCAGACTCGTATGCAAGACTTTTTTTTCAAATTACTATTTCAATTTTTATCCTACTTGAAAATAGCGGGTATAAATATAAAAATATATAATATATAAATTTTTCTTTACTTCCCTCATTTACTGTTGCACCATTGTTATTTTACCGCCTCTCATTTCGAATCGCGGTGTAGTAAAGTGACAGCCATTTTCTACTCTCTACCTTAGCCAATCCCTTTAATCAAGTTTACTACATGATCCGTTGGAATTCGCATCTTACCTGGTAATCTTTACCGAACAGCATCATTCATCTCTGTCTAACTCTAATCTTGTTGAGTACTTCTCCAGTCCCTATCTCGGTTTCATCCCCACATGTTAGGCANTCTGTGATTCGCTGACAATCGAACTAGATACTATGTCGGTGTTAGGATTGTTAGTTTCATATGAATACGATGCTACTTTATCCTGCTGATCCTAGGAGCAAGTGTTTCATAAAAACGTAAGCTTGTATTTGTATGCTATACCATTTTAGGAATATTTTTCATTTCTATGATTCGTGGTGTTCCTTCATTATTTATCAGAATGTTGATTAATGAATGACTATGTAATGACTATAAAGCTAATTTTTATTATACTCATACTCATCTGCAATAAGGTTTTGTTAGTCAAGACAACAACATTTCAGTTTAACAATGAACTTTCCCGTAATCTACAGAATCATTTTATTTTACATTTGCATCCAAACTCACCTTGCTATTGTACTAAGATAATTAGTAAGTAACATATGAACTTCAACAGTCCCTTTTATTTGAATGTATAAGATTATAACATTGTTATAATTCTAGCTGATATGTTTTCCTTAAGTATTTTCCTAATAAAACTGCGGTGCTTAGGTGCTTTGTTCCTAGTTTAAGTGACCAGTGTTAGAAAGACCAGCACTTGAGTGCTAGTAAAATGAATCCCACTCATCCCTGTTATAGAGTCTAATCCCATACTTGCTGCAGCTGGCCCCTCCCTCGTTCGGTTTCAATTCCTCGCCAGGGATTTTATCCCTCCAAATGTGCGCTTCATTTAAAACCTCTGTTCCCAGCCTAATTGAAGTAGGTTTTAATCTCCCACAAGCCACAAGTCCGTCTCTCTTTTTATACTTCCAAATTCGCTCAAAGTTTCTTTTAATATCCTCAATTTCGGATGAAATTAAGACAATAAAACTTTTATTATGATATATTTTTAAGAGGGGATTATGATTTTAAAATGAAGAATTAATTATTTTATAATTAAAGAGCTTAAACTAGATTGCTAAATTTAAATATCTTAAAATAAACTTTTTACTATAATATAATTTCCACTTGTGTATAACACTTAGTGATACACGTAAAGTATTTCATACTTTACGTCTAAATTTTTGTTACACGTTTTGAGGTCCTTTGTGTTCAAACAAGGCCTTTTTTTTTTTTTTTTTTTTTTTTTTTTTTCTGTTTTTTTTTTTTTTTTTTTTTTTTTTTTTTTTTTTTTTTTCTTAATGTCTGTGAGTAGTCTGTGCAGATGCGTGGGGGCAAAACTACTGGGGTATTTCGATTAAATTTGGCACACATTTAAAAAAAAGCATACCCCGATGGTTTTTGAAATGTGAAAGCATGTAATTAATTTTAGCTCCCCCAGAAAACTAACACAAAGGTTCTGACGATTTTTATTGAAAAAATCTTCTATAAAGCCCATTTATTTAAATATGAATCTAACATTATAAGTCGTCTTACTAGGAACTATCTAGTTTTTGAGATTTTCATAAAAATCAATTCATTTGACTGAAAATCGGAGAACAAAATGATCAACAACCACATGTTGAACCCTTATTAAATGTGTTTGAAAATATAAATCAATTACATTCGATTTTATTGAATTTAAATTGAGTGCTTCCGTGTATATTATCATCTATATTGGTATTTGTTGGTGGTAATCTCAGGAATTATTGATCTGATCTTGAATATTCTCTCACTGATAGAAAGCAACACCATTCCTGAGCAACAGGCTATGTTTTATTTATTCTTTTTGTGTAGAAGAAGAGTGTGTGTGGGTATGTCTATATGCTTATATTTTATATAAATGTACAGTTGTTTCTTATATAATATTAATGTTTGCCAAGATGGGAGGTTTCAGAAATTTGATTTGGGAAATAAGGACAAAGTAAAAAGGGTGACAAGAAAATAGAGGGGGATTTTCGCTCAAGAATAAAAGCATATATTAATAAATTATAATTTTGGTCCAAGGATGCCCAAGGAGGGAGGGTGACACAAAAGGAAAATTCTTCTGCGTTTCTCCAGTAGTCCGAGTCTATTAATAATAGGGAATTCTTGCAAATTATATTATCTCTAAAGGAGGGGGTATAGTACAATAAGGGGGAGGGATGCAGGAAAGCTTCACGTAAGTACGTGAGGCGATAATCGCAGGTTTCTGTACGATTAAGTTTAAATATTAAATGTAATAGTTGCATATTCTTTTTCTACNTTGAAAATAGCGGGTATAAATATAAAAATATATAATATATAAATTTTTCTTTACTTCCCTCATTTACTGTTGCACCATTGTTATTTTACCGCCTCTCATTTCGAATCGCGGTGTAGTAAAGTGACAGCCATTTTCTACTCTCTACCTTAGCCAATCCCTTTAATCAAGTTTACTACATGATCCGTTGGAATTCGCATCTTACCTGGTAATCTTTACCGAACAGCATCATTCATCTCTGTCTAACTCTAATCTTGTTGAGTACTTCTCCAGTCCCTATCTCGGTTTCATCCCCACATGTTAGGCACACCATGCTCTACGGTTTAAAGTAATATACACTGGTTTATAAACAATGTAATCAACTATCTAAAAAACTATGTCAGATAAATTTTACAACGCACATATATATTTATCCTTTTTGTGCATTTTCAGGATAAAATATTTTTTATATTTTAACAATATTAAATTGAAGTTGCTTTTACTAAAATTGATTTTGACAGGAAATAATGTCTTAAACATTTTTTTATACATACTTTTTTATTACCTGTAAAAACGATTAGACTAGAAAACAATAAAAATTAGTCTGGTAATGTGGCACATAGCTTTCTATTTTTATACGAATGATCATTCTTGCCAGTAGGTTCACATTAATTTTCATTCACTATTTACTGTTCGCTGACGTTTTGAATTATTTGACAAACATTCCAAATTTCTTAATCATTTTTTAATTTTAATATTTATAACGATATAGATGTTAATAAAACAAATAAACTTTAAGTGGGACGAAAGACTGACAGACTAACACGAAGCCACAAATGTTCCCTGATGGTCTGATCTGTATCTGTATTTCACTTTTTAAATTCGGACATACAAAATTTCGTTTTTAAGAATGTTTACAATGCTTCGCTACCTTCGGTAAATGGATATAATTTAATACAGCCTTTAAACATTTCAATATAAAGTAAACCTAATATTTTTAAAATATAGTTTTATTAAAAACTTCTTGTTGAAAAAACAAATTTAACTGTTGTAATAATGAATTTCTGAATTAATATTTAAAATTGTTACTTTTTTTTTTTTTTTTTGATAACTTACATGGTTTTGAAGATTTTTAAGAAAATAAATAATATTATATATTTTTCACCTATACATATTTATACATATGTATGTATACACTCTCTAAATTAATTTTAGAGCCACTTGTGTATAACACTTAGTGATACACGTAAAGTATTTCATACTTTACGTCTAAATTTTTGTTACACGTTTTGAGGTCCTTTGTGTTCAAACAAGGNTTTTTTTTTTTTTTTTTTTTTTTTTTTTTTTTTTTTTTTTTTTTTTTTTTTTTTTTTTTTTTTTTTTTTTTTTTTTCTTAATGTCTGTGAGTAGTCTGTGCAGATGCGTGGGGGCAAAACTACTGGGGTATTTCGATTAAATTTGGCACACATTTAAAAAAAAGCATACCCCGATGGTTTTTGAAATGTGAAAGCATGTAATTAATTTTAGCTCCCCCAGAAAACTAACACAAAGGTTCTGACGATTTTTATTGAAAAAATCTTCTATAAAGCCCATTTATTTAAATATGAATCTAACATTATAAGTCGTCTTACTAGGAACTATCTAGTTTTTGAGATTTTCATAAAAATCAATTCATTTGACTGAAAATCGGAGAACAAAATGATCAACAACCACATGTTGAACCCTTATTAAATGTGTTTGAAAATATAAATCAATTACATTCGATTTTATTGAATTTAAATTGAGTGCTTCCGTGTATATTATCATCTATATTGGTATTTGTTGGTGGTAATCTCAGGAATTATTGATCTGATCTTGAATATTCTCTCACTGATAGAAAGCAACACCATTCCTGAGCAACAGGCTATGTTTTATTTATTCTTTTTGTGTAGAAGAAGAGTGTGTGTGGGTATGTCTATATGCTTATATTTTATATAAATGTACAGTTGTTTCTTATATAATATTAATGTTTGCCAAGATGGGAGGTTTCAGAAATTTGATTTGGGAAATAAGGACAAAGTAAAAAGGGTGACAAGAAAATAGAGGGGGATTTTCGCTCAAGAATAAAAGCATATATTAATAAATTATAATTTTGGTCCAAGGATGCCCAAGGAGGGAGGGTGACACAAAAGGAAAATTCTTCTGCGTTTCTCCAGTAGTCCGAGTCTATTAATAATAGGGAATTCTTGCAAATTATATTATCTCTAAAGGAGGGGGTATAGTACAATAAGGGGGAGGGATGCAGGAAAGCTTCACGTAAGTACGTGAGGCGATAATCGCAGGTTTCTGTACGATTAAGTTTAAATATTAAATGTAATAGTTGCATATTCTTTTTCTACACTTCAAGACCTTTAAATTGATGTATGACATGCCATGTTAACTAAAAACCTTTTTTTAGTCACCCGCCATATTGGCCGTGCCGCCATATTAGAAATGTTAAGTGTAAAAACTCCAAAATTTGTCCAGTTGTCTAAAATGCCGAGATGTACCTGTGTGTCAAATTTCATGTTTCTAGCTACAGTAGTTTATGAATTGAAACAAGCCAACAGACAGACACCAACGGACAGACAGGCAGGCAGAGCCGTTATATAAGGTTTCTTTTTTACTTTGTACAGAAACCTAAAAAATCGTTAAACATTATACACTCCGTAGCTGAGCACGGACATCGAGTTAGTTATATATAGAACTGTTCTAATTAAAGTAGAGAAGGGCCCAAAATTTAATACGTCTACGTAATAAATATGTCTTTGTTACTTTTCCTTACATAATGAAGAAGTATTGTTTTATATTTTGTAATGAATGTATCGGATGTCCTTTCTTTTTATTATGTTTACCTTGTTCGGAATAATTTAGTAGAAGTCTGTTGTTTAAGAGATAATGTAGTCTATTATTATTAATTCTATTATATAATTCTTTATAATTGATTGTTATAGTAATACTTAGGTAAATTATTTATGACAATGTTAAAATCTTCCGCTTTCACGGATATTTTATCAACATATTTGTTGACTTCTTATTTATTCCTTATTGAACATATTATACTCATGTGTGTTATTAGTCGACGATATAGTCTTGATGTATTGACGTATTCTTTATCTCGTCCTCTCATAAAATGTGAGGAGAAAATAGACATTGAAAATTATTTCNTATTTGGCTCTCTAGATTTGTGGGATAAGATTTAAAGCTTGGATTCGGGAATATGTATCAGTTACGACAGAGAAGAATCATCCTCCCGTATAGCTCAGATGGTAAGAGCACCTGAACGGTAAACAGAGGTCCCGTGGTTCGATTCCCGGTGCGGGGGTGTATATTTTTCTCTGTATGTCTCCGTAGTTATTGATAATTGTAATTTGGATTATCAAGATATTCGTAGAATGGACTAATTTTACCATGAATAGAAGCTTCTTATCTGATTGGTTTACTCTTTATACTGATTCTGCCATCGCTTATATTCAGTGCAAACCTTTTCGTTGTCTCCGATTGGAACTATTGGATTGTTCTAGTTTCAAATAACTATATTACATAGTATATCTCAATCAGGGCTGTCCTATTTTTAGTACTTTTAGATTTAAATTAGTCTAAATTATGCATTTAGATTTTATATTGTCTGGGGGGATTAGTGTCTCTTGAGAATTATTCTTCTTTACAGCTGTTTTAGTTTCTAGTATTGCCTGATCAACAAAATATAAAATCATTAGAGGGAGGATCACCTTATTTTTCACATTTATCCTTTGTATTTATTATATAAGCGTAAAAAATTCTGTGATTCGCTGACAATCGAACTAGATACTATGTCGGTGTTAGGATTGTTAGTTTCATATGAATACGATGCTACTTTATCCTGCTGATCCTAGGAGCAAGTGTTTCATAAAAACGTAAGCTTGTATTTGTATGCTATACCATTTTAGGAATATTTTTCATTTCTATGATTCGTGGTGTTCCTTCATTATTTATCAGAATGTTGATTAATGAATGACTATGTAATGACTATAAAGCTAATTTTTATTATACTCATACTCATCTGCAATAAGGTTTTGTTAGTCAAGACAACAACATTTCAGTTTAACAATGAACTTTCCCGTAATCTACAGAATCATTTTATTTTACATTTGCATCCAAACTCACCTTGCTATTGTACTAAGATAATTAGTAAGTAACATATGAACTTCAACAGTCCCTTTTATTTGAATGTATAAGATTATAACATTGTTATAATTCTAGCTGATATGTTTTCCTTAAGTATTTTCCTAATAAAACTGCGGTGCTTAGGTGCTTTGTTCCTAGTTTAAGTGACCAGTGTTAGAAAGACCAGCACTTGAGTGCTAGTAAAATGAATCCCACTCATCCCTGTTATAGAGTCTAATCCCATACTTGCTGCAGCTGGCCCCTCCCTCGTTCGGTTTCAATTCCTCGCCAGGGATTTTATCCCTCCAAATGTGCGCTTCATTTAAAACCTCTGTTCCCAGCCTAATTGAAGTAGGTTTTAATCTCCCACAAGCCACAAGTCCGTCTCTCTTTTTATACTTCCAAATTCGCTCAAAGTTTCTTTTAATATCCTCAATTTCGGATGAAATTAAGACAATAAAACTTTTATTATGATATATTTTTAAGAGGGGATTATGATTTTAAAATGAAGAATTAATTATTTTATAATTAAAGAGCTTAAACTAGATTGCTAAATTTAAATATCTTAAAATAAACTTTTTACTATAATATAATTTCAAACTCTCTTCTTAAATTTAAATAGTATCAAACTAGTTACTTTCTTTACCTCTAATCTAAAGGCCAAACCGAGAAATTTATAGACGAAAGTGCGATTTTATCTGTATACATAAGTAAGAAAAGCCAAGTTAAATAATATTTTCTTAGAAAATTTAACTTATTTCCGAATTGAAGAGATCACAGTTTTTGACACAAGGTGATCACACTTCTTTTTTTTATAATGAGAGACAGTCTAAAGAAGAACATTAATACACCTTCTTTGGATTGTTACTCCCTCTGTTTTGTTTTTTTTTACAAGGGGAATAAAAATCTAAAGAACTACCATATTGTATTCGGTTACTCACTAATAAAATGTGAAACTTTTATTTTAAAAAATCTGTAAATGAATGTATTTCTAAAATTTAATTTAAAGAAATAAAAAAGCCATATAGTAAACGTATGAAGCTGTTTTTTTTTATCCTTATTTATCTAGAATCTTATATTTAGGGACAGCCTTTAGACCCTTAAAGGTCCGATAATGTAGTGGTTTATGAGGTGAAGCTTTTAGGGAACCATAGAGTTCGGTTTTTCTCCCAGTATAGTTTAGGTCAGAGATGCTTTAATAGATGTAATATTTCACTCGGACTTCAGACAATAATAATAGATACATTTATTATTTATTTAATACTATAACGTAATAATACAAAAATATATAACTTTTTTTTTTTTTTTTTTTACTACTCCATAGCACGCTAAGCGGGTCCACTTAGACCACTATAAGATGGTATTTTAGAAGGCATCTTTTAAGAATAATATGCAATATTTCAAAATCTCGTGTAAACAATTATACAGTGTATCCTACGATAGAGTACTAAAGAATTGTTTATTTAAGGTTCTTAAAAAATTATTTTTGCTTCAAAACGAATCTCCTTCAATGGTCTAATGGGTACTTCTTGTATAAATAGAAATAGAAACCTTCGAGCTCTCATTAATTTTATATTTCTAGCGATATTTAAACCCCTTCTAGAGCCATTATCAAGCTAAAAACAATTCATATAATATAAATTACAAATAATTCATAAATTATAAACAACTTTATACCAAAAACCTACCGAAGCATAAATAGTAATCTCTAAAATTTCTTAATTTAATTCTTCTTAACGGTACCGAAATAGTATATTATGTTACTAGGCTGTGAAGTGAGTTTTTTCTTTACCGCGGCAATTACATTTACTGTCGAGCGAAGCGAGACAGGAAATATTGCCAAGGTAAAGAAAAAACACTTCACAGTCGTGTAGCATATGCTATTTTTTCCGATTTTTCCGAGGTAGCAGACATTAAAAAACATTAAATATTAATCAATATAATAATAACAAATATTAGTTCAAACTTAAGATTAAAAAAAGAGGTTACACTATAAGAAAAGATAAATAAAACGCATTGACATCTAGCGGAATTCTATCGTACTAAGGCCTTTTCAGTAAGAAAATAGCGCTCCTACGGAAGTTTAGATAAGCTCTTATAGTACAATAAAATTTTTTTGCGTCCTAGGACGTAAAAATTTTTTTCTTTACTGCCAGGAGTAAAGAAAAGATTTTTTAAGTCCACGTAATAAAAAAATGGATTTTAGCTTTGTTTTTTAGGCTGTAAAGTTACTATTTCACAGCCTACCTCGGAAAAAATATTATTTATAATTGGCATTCAATATGAAATTTTAGTTATTTTTTTCTGAACTATCAAATTCTAGCTTATTTTATTTCCTACAATATGTTTATATACTATGATTCTAATAATAATAAACTATGATAGGCCAAAGAAATGATTTAAACAGTACGTTGCTAATATAGCTCATCTGCAGTGTTCAAATGTATTGTATTTATAAATAGAGTCAAAATGTGTACATAAATAGGTAGTAGTATATTTTCTATATAATTTTTTTTTTTTTTTTTTTTTTTTTTTTTTTTTAAATCTTGGATTATGTTGTTTTCTTATTAGGTGCCAACATTAACATTTTTATTACTTGTTATTAACTTATTAATTTTTTTATTATAGTATTTGATGTCCATAAAATAATCTATTTTTTTCTGTAGTTTTCATTCCCAATCTAACAGTGACCGGTTACTACAAGTTTATTATTTTGTGAGAAATAATTGATGATAAATATATTTTAACTTCTGTTCGCTTATTTAAACGTCAATAAATTTATATTATTACCCGAGTAAGATGATATTAGTTACCTTTAGATTGTAACAAAAAATACAAAATATTTTTTAAAATAAAGAAACAAATCCCCATTACTTTTAAATTGGGTGTAATTTTTTCTGACGCTTATATTATTTATTCATGTTAAGAATTTTCTTATTTTGGATAATAAATTGCTGTAAATTGAATGAAGGTAAAAAAAAATGCAATTCTAGAGACGAGCTGATAAAATTTTCAAGCAGTCACGTGTAAATATCGTCTGAAAAGGATGAATAAATTGCTAAAGTGAGAGCTTAGGGGGCAGGTTAAGCGATTGCCCCCTTTGCACGAGGGGGCAATCGCCGTCCTCCGGTACCCGACGATCTGCTCCTCCCTTGAAAAATTTGATTTGTGACCTAGGGAGAGGTAAAGTCAGGGAAGTGGGGTAAAGTCAGGGCAGTGGGGTAAAGTCAGGGGAGTGGGGTAAATACTGCCAGTGTCACTCTACTTTAATATTTATGGGTTCCATCCAGGAAAAAAGTGGGATCCTCGTTTTCTATTTTCCAATCATTCGATTTGTGCATTCTCTCTAGCTAGATTTTTTTTTTTATTTATCAAAATGCTGTACGATCAAAAAAAAAAAAAAAGAATGATAAGGGTCTGTTACTAACAGATAATAAATCTAGGTTTACATGCATCAAAAGACGAAGATTTATTAAAGTCCCGTTTTGGAGGGAAAGTTTGAATTACTCATGCTTATTGATTGTGATAGTGAAACAAATCCATCTTTGCTGATATTTTTACACTTTCTCGTATTCTGTTCTATAGGAAGTATTGTATTCAGCCAAAAAAATACCACTAGAGATTTCCTGTATATCTTACAGTTTCTGTGGCCTATATGTTTAAACTTTTTGACATCTGCATACAGCCACACATTATAAATCAATGATTATACATTTATTTCACCTGAAAGTATAAATTATTCAATCCATTTATTTCTTTATAATAATACTTTAAATTTAATATATCCATATCGAGAAATAGGAAGAAAATAAACCTACTGCTTAAATTTACCGCTACGAATAGCCATTTCATTATGTTTTATTTTTTATATACTGTGTAATATATGTGGACCATACGTTTTTAAAATCTACTGTAAAGAAAAAAATGTCCAACGCAATAACTCACATTTGCTAAATTGGTCTATTTGCCCTTATACCTAGAGGATATCGATATAATGGTCATTTGGTCAGTAAGGGTATAACCTTAGCCCTCTACTATATCTTTACTCGTATTTTATTAACATTTATCATTCTTAGAGGATAGCCAAGGTTTTTTTTATCTCATTTCTATATCCCTTTAATATATAAATCTTATACATATAACATAGAGGTTATCGTTAAACGTTATTGTTTACAATGTTCCACTTTTAATTAAAAACAACAAATATTCGAGAAATTTCTGTAATTATATATTAATAAACTAGCTAGATACCCGTGCTTCGCTACGGAGTGTTTTTAAATTTGATAAGTTTATAAACTACCAGGAAAGCGTACAAATTATTTTACTATGCGAGAATATCTCGATTCTATCCCTCCTAGTTATATCCCCACCTCTTTGATAAGGTCATTTGCAAATATCCTAAATTTACCCCCCTCCTCTGAAAATATGACAAAACTGTACATAACAACAACTACTGTACTCTTAAAGAGCATTTCAACGATATGCATCATGAAGATAAAGAGTATTCATTACTTGTACCCCGTACCCCTTTAAACCAAAATTTATAGTTCGAAAATTCATGTAAACAGTTACCTTTCCCTTGCTTTGAAGGTCAAGTGTGCAAATTCTCATCGAGATCGGAATAAAACTGTAAATTTGTATAAAAGAACATGCATATGTACCCACACATGTTGACTTTTATATACATATATAGATATAGATATAAATTTCCATTTTACCTCTCCCCCTTCTAAATGAAAATAAGACAAAACTGTACTTAAGAACAATTACTTTTCTCTTAAACAGCTTTTCAACGATTTGTATCATGAAGGGTATCCATTACTTTGTCATTTGTACCCCGTACACATAACAACAATTACTGTACTCTTAAAGAGCATTTCAACGATATGCATCATGAAGATGAAGGGTATTCATTACTTGTACCCCGTACCCCTGTGTACCAAAATTTTAATTTCGTAATCTCATGTAGGCAGTGACCTTCACCTTATTTTGAAGGAAAAGTGTGTAAATATTCATCAAATTAGGATAAAAGACATACCATCATACTGATACTCTTCTTTTTATATAAGATATAGCTATATTTTCCAATTTAACCCCCTCCTAAGTGAAAATATGATAAAACTGTACATAACAACAATTACTGTCCTCTTAAAGAGCTTTTCAACGATATGCATCATGAAGGATATTCATTACTTTGACATTTGTACCCCGTACCCCTGTGTACCAAAATTAAATTTTTGAATATTCATGTAGACAGTGATTTTCTCCTTGCTTTAAAGGTCAAGTGTGCAAATTTTTATCGAGATCGGACTAAAACTGTAGATTTGCAAAACAGGCACACATACGTTGACTTTTATATATGTTTGGCCGCCATCTTGAATCTAAATGCCCGATTGGTAAACTATTTATCAAAAGTTACTAATTTCATAAAAGGAAGCCAACTTCTAAATTTCAAGGTTCTAGTACAATTGGTTCCCGAGATATCGTCTTGTCGAATTTTTTATATAAATGGCCGCCATCTTGAATCAAGATGGCGGATTTTTAAAATATTTCTTAGCGAGCACCTAGGAAGTAAGAGGAACACACCTACAAAATTTCATGGTCGTGGGTCTAGCGGTTTCAGAGATATCGTGATGTGTCAGTCAGTCAGTCAGTCAGTCAGTGGTATTTGGATTTTATATATATAGATAAAAAAAATAAAAAAATATATTTGAATATATTTTAAAAATATTTTTATATTTAAAAATTAATCACCTAATTTATCAATGATTCCTTAATTTTAATGTTATAAATTTAAAACTTCTGGGTACTCATAATTTGCCTAGTGAATCACCCACTAGTTGGGTAACAAAGTAAATTAGGTGTCACATGGCACGACAAAAATTTAATTGGTTACCTACCCTATATTTTTTTTTACATCGTATAAGAAATTACTTCGTGTAAATAGCTATTTAGTCTATATTTAGCCATTTAGAGATATTTAGTCTACAGAATTTTGGGATAAAGGAACATCGCACTTCTGTTTGCAAAAATTATAATTTCAATTAGTCTAATTAGGCCTCGTGCTGTGTATCTTTAACTCCTATTCACAATCTTATATCTTATATATTTTGGTTTATTTAAAAAAAAAAACAAAAAAACTTTAAATTTAATTTATATAAAAATATATTAATTATTTTGGCCTGAATAAAAGTAATATTTAAATTGCCTTTTTTTGTCTATGGCATTAGTTATTGCCATTTTTTAATATATGTTAAGTTCGGACTTAAAAAAAAGAGAAAAAAAGGTTGTTTTTTTTTATTCTTTGTGAATGTATATTTCAAAATGAAATAAGAGAGATAGAGAGGGGAAAGAATTAACATGAAGATTTAATATTATAAAAGGATTATTAAATAGGAGGGGAAAGCATTCTCAAAGACCCCCCTGGGGCTTAGTTAATCCTAGATTAAACTTAATCCTATGATGGAAGATTAATATGAAATTCTTATCTATCTTCAGAGCTAAGATAGTTGAAAATCCCCACAGCTAAATTTATTTTTAGATTTAAACTTTTGCCTTTTTTAAAAAAATAAAATAAAAATAGTTTTATACTTAAAAACTGCCAACGCAATTTTGTTAATGAATGTTAATCATTTTTTCCTCCAGAAGGGAGGAAACAATAACTTTCCACCCTTAGTTTATAGGGAGGAAAGGATCCCATTACAGCCTAGTTATGAAAATCGTGGCGGAAAGTAGAAATCGTGGCGGAAAGTAAAATGGCGGAAAGTAGAAATCGTGGCGGAAAGTAGAAATCGTGGCGGAAAGTAAAAATCGTGGTGGAAAGTAACAGTAGAGCCAACATATTATTCTTAAAAAAAATCAGTGTTGCCTGTTTCGTAACTAATAGCAGTTTTTTTTTAACTGAATGACTCGACAGGTTAAAAGCTTTTTTATTAAATATTACAGAGTTTAAATGACACGTACTTTTGATTTCCGTGACACTTTAATTTTTATCGTCATTTTAAAATGTCGTATGACTTCATAACTGAGTTTAAACAAAACTTATAGAAAAGAGTCCTTGTAGAAAAGAGGTAGGTTACATCCCATCAGGTTATATTATTGTTTTTGATTTCTCGTATTTTAGAGATAAACACAAATAAATTAAATATTATTCAGTTAGTCATTTTGTAGTACATTTTGTGTATTATTAAACATTTGAGTTATAGAGTTATTATTATAATTACATAGTTATTGAAAGTTATCAGGGCCGCCCTTAGGCAGGGGCAACCGCCCCGGGCCCCGCGCTTTTAGGGGCCCGAGGAAAATTTTTTATGTTTTCTTTGATTTCTATAATAACTTTAAGTTATTATAGAAATCAAAGAAAACATAGTTGGAATTGATGAATTGCACATTTAATTTACATTATTTTTTTCTACAATAAGATGTTATAAAACTTTTTTTTTTTTTTTTTTTTAAAAGTCGTTAAACAAATTAAAGGTATAAACATTTGTAAACTTAGTTTTTAATACCTAAATAAATTGATAAATCGAAATCTTAGGTTTGTTTGTGTTGTTTTCCACCCTTCTGGAGGAAAAATCTTGTACGGACCACGGGAGCAAAAAGTCATAGCACCCTCGCTATAATTAACTCCCTCGGCTATGCCTCGGGATTAAACTTCATGGTTCCCTCGGCTGCGCCTCAGGAACCAACTAAATAACTCCCTCGGCTTCGCCTCGGGATTTAGACAGTATGGTTCCCTCGGCTTCGCCTCAGGAACCAACAATAACGCTCAGGGAGTAATGACTTTGTTTCCTCCCTTGGTGCGTAAATAACTATTTAATCTCATTTTGAGAGTAGCCTGAGTCCTGAGTTGCTTACTTATTTTATTTTAATCAAATTCAAAAATTCAATCCAATATGACGCAATCACCATCGTAAGACCTAGAGCTCCATAGGAATAATAATATATCTCTTTTTACCTTCTCATTTCTGTAGTAGTAGTAGTAATAGTAGTCTAGTACTTCCTACTAAAACGTGTAGGACGAACCACTTGTTCGAACCTTGCAATTAGGCCATTACTTATGCCCTTTTTACGCCCCGCGGTTGAGAGTTGCAGCCACTTCACACATCATGCATATGTACATTGTACCGCCGAAGCGAGTATGATGTGATCAATAGTGAGCCATATAAATTAGAGTGTCACGCCGAGGAATCGAATCCCATCTCGTTCCACTCATGATTCAGTGATGGCCGAGCAGACGTGGTTTAACCCGCACGGTTACGCTACCTCTCCATTTCTGTAGTAAATACATAAAGGAAAGTATTCTGAAGGTGAGAAAAGTGTATTAGAGATTTTGATGGCTTTACATGTTTTGTAAAAACTACTTGGCCGATTTTGATGTAATTTTGGATACATGTTAAAAAATTCCATATCCTGATCTAGACTCGCTACTAACAAAATACTCCGAAAAAATTATTTCACGAAAATTGTTCCGCCGTTTCTTAATAACAAATTCCTTTTTAAAAAAGGAATTTGTTTTTAAAAAGTCCTTTTAAAAACAAATCTTCACAGCATAAGTTCCTTTTCCGGGAAAAATGTAGTCTTCTTACTATATTTCGCCGATAGAGTTTTAATGTTGATATAAAATTATTTCAGAGCTTCTAGAAGACCAAATGGTAATCAAAATGGATTAATTGTAATTTCACACCTTAAGATTCATCTTCTATATCAATTAGACAAATTTATATCGGTTTTCTCCACTTATGGAAAAGCATTGAACCGTGGATTTGTGGATTCCTAAAAACATGTCATTAATTTTTTTCTGGTGAAATGGAGAAAATTAGTTTTTTTTATTTGGTATATGATTATTATCATCAGCTTTTTTTTAAAGAAAAAACAACCTGAATATTTCCACAACATTAGTTATCAATTCAAAAATATCGATTGATATTTCTAAAAATATATTTTCGTATTAACAAGAAAAGAAAGGGTCCTCTCTTTCTTTCTACTCCAATGAATTAGCACTAACTCATTATACATAAAACAATGTTATTCTGATTGTTATTTCATTGTCATTTTCATTTGTATGTACTTAAAAAAATACCAGATTTGAATTAATACCTTTGATATTCAACCTTAAAACCTATAAATCTAATCGTATAGGGTTGCGAGTATCCTTAACCTTCAAATAAATCATTCGGAATGGTTAGCATAATAGTATAATGTGTGACGGGTTAAGAAACCATTATTACCACAGAGATTCCTGTTTAAAGGGGGTTCAATTGTGGTAATACGGAACCCATATTACCTACAGACCCCCTGGTTATACGACCCATTGGTGTAATTTGTCACTTACCCATGAGTTGGAACCGTTCTCAACCTGAAAATTACACATTATAGATGTAAGAAAACCTTGTTTACACTTAGCCACAGATGTAGCCTGTTATCAATTGTAGATCAAAGGTAGATGAGAAATTACCCTAAACAAATTGTACTTTGGATCAATTCATATGATTATTTCCTTTGTTTTATAATACGTAATATAAATATATAATAAAAGAGAAAGTATAGTGATAGCACAAAAACTTGATTTTTGTGTATTTATAAGTTTTAAGGTCTAAGAGCTCAAAAAATCTTATTAGTAGTACCCTTTGATTTATTATAATTGTCGTAAACGTTTCGACCTATCCGGTTATTTTTAAGCCTGAAATTGCTTTATTTTTTTTATTTAGGCTTAACATACAACATTGCACAAGTAAAATAAAGGATATATCATATTATAATCTACAATTTTAAAAACTCTGAATACCTTTTGAAGCTATAAGAATTTTCTCATAGAGATAAATTATCATAATTTTATTTTTGACGTAAGTAATTGTTCCGTTTCCATTTATATATATACGTCATCTATTAAATAATATTATACATAAAAAAAAATAAAATAAAACAAACAGAGCAGAAACTATTATGTGACATAATCTTACAATCCACAAATTAATATTATGAAATTTAATAATTTTTCCCCCTAATTTTGCTTCCGAGCTTACCGAAGGTAACGGAAGCATTGTGTTCATTTTCCATCCTCAGGACGAGTTCGTTGGACAACGTTATCCGCCTAAGCGTTCACGCGTAACGCTCACGTAAACTTCAAATTTAAAATTATAATTTTAGGCCGAAGAAAAAATCAAACTTCATCTATTCAATGAGACAAAAAATTTTATCACAAAATTTTTTATTATACCAACAGTGTCACCGGTCACCGCTATGTGACACTGTTAAAGATCGCTAAAACTAAAAGATCGAAGTGTTCGCTAAAACTATTAATAGTTTTTAGACAATAACCAATATAACAATAAAGTAACATAACAATAATGTTAATGTTAATATAACAATAAAGTGTAGGATTGGATGCGAGAAAGCTATGTGCTAGCTTTAGTTATACCTTATAATTCCTGAAATAGTACCTTAAATTTCTGCTGGTGGCAAAATAAAAGTTCTCTTAAATCTTACCAGTTAATTTCTTATTATGTAGTTAGATTAATGTTAAAAGTTGTGTTAATTTAAATTATTATCCTTAAAAACTAAGGCAACAATATATAGGAAACAAAAGTATTATTAATTAAGAAACACGATTCTGATTAATAAATTAGTCATTGCTAGCGAGAAATTTAAATTTGCCTAGAATGGTAGATTCCACTGGAGTATTTGTTTAGAGATCCGGAGTTGGTTTTTATATTTACAGTGCTATTTAATTTTATGGCTCTATTTAGAGCTTCATACATTTTTTTTCTGTTAATTTTATTTTCTCTCGCTAATATTTCAGTTTTGCTATAATGAAAAGAATATTTTGCAGCTAAAGTATTACCAGCTAAAGCTGTGTTGGAATTATCATTTCGTTACTCATACTTATGTTGTTCTATCCTCTTTTTTTTATCATTTTCACCTATATAACTTTTACCGCAAACGTTGCATGGAGTTTGGAAAATAGTACGGACGGAGATTTTGAAAAGGATTTTATGTTTGGGATTGTGGTAGAACTTTGTTAGTTTTGTTAAGTGGCTTGAAACCAAATTTGATGTCTGTACAATCCATTTTAGACATTGATTTTGGTAACTGATCAGAGAATCCTTTAATATTGGGTAAACTGGTGTATTTAGTAATTTCCATTGGTTTTGTATTGGGATATTCTACATTATGGCTATTTGTAATATTCAGTATAATGTTTTTGCACCACATTGTTTAATCTTAAATACGGGGTAAACATTTTCTTTTATATATATATATTTTTTAAAGGTGTCTTTAGGGGTAATAAAACGCTTTTTTAATAAAGGTGATATTTCATCCCTATATTTGGGATATTCTCAAACCTTGTTGAGTTGCCTGCTGTTTCTCTCATAATAAAAAGTTTAAAAATGTTAGTTAATTCTTTACTATAGAGTAAAGTTGTCAATAAAAAAATCAAACATAGGAACAACCAGAAGCTGAGTATGAGAGCTCTAGCAACTAACTCTGAGTCAGTCTGGTTTGCGGTCAATGTTTTCTTTTTTCAAGGCCTTTCCAAATATGTATCACAGTATGGGGGTTCCAATTTGAAATTTTAAAGTTGATTCCAATATGGTGGCAACCTAAATGGCGGGGAAATGGGTACCCATCAAAAAATTTAGTTTTTTATGCATGATGAAGAGAGCAACAAACCGCAGTTTGATATCTCAAATATTAACGGAGATATTAAGCCGTTTCCGAACTTTTGGATCACCCATATAAAACATAAAGGGGACAGCTCAAAAAGAAAAAGGAAAAATTAATTTTCTTTTATTTTTTAAAAAATATTTGTTTCAGATGGTTTTAGTGTTTATCTGTAAGGGACAATGCTTTCTTATTTAAATTGTTTGGACTATTATATTTATTATGGGGTGGGTGATTTTATCTGAAGTTTAACAATCTATTCCTTTTGATCTCTTTTTTATACTCGTTGGTGGTAATAGTGACAAGTTGTTTCTACAAATGGATATGCCTAAACAGTTAATAATATTTTTTTCTTTCTTTTCTAAAGTAAAATTTAGTCTATTGTGGAAGGGGATGAGTTCATTTAAAATCAACATAATTTAATATGTTTTTCTTTAATTATTACAAAAATGCTGTCAATATATTTCACTATAAAGATTGGATTAATGGTATTTTTAATATTAAATTGAGAATATAATTTATACAAATCCTATTTACGTTAATAAACATTGCGCCGCCCATATGAATGCCATGTACTTTTGTGTGGTAATAAGGATATTATACCATGTGTTTGTGTCTAGTAATTAGGATATTTCAGCAATAATTACAATTGTCTGTGGTAGTACCCATTCTTATATAATTTTTAAAAAAGCATGCGCTTTTAAAAAATGTTGCGCCTAAACTAAATTTCCACACCAATATCTATAAAATTGGTCTTACCTGATCTTAAATACTATAAAACGGGACGGAATGAAGAAATAAAAGCCATTTTGTCATTGGTACATACAATTATATTATCAATAAGAAAATGATATTAATGTAATATTCAACTTTTTAATATAATTTATACAAATTCCACTTACAGTAATAGACATTGTGCCGCCCATAGGAATGCTATGTACTTTTGTGTAGTAATTATGATATTATGCCATCATTTATATCTATTTTGAAATACATATAAATTCGATTTTGTTGTTAATTTCCACCAGTAAATTTAACAGAAATACTCGTAAATGGTTGTTATCTTTTGTACAACAAACTCTTCATTTTTTATCCGAATTTAAAAGCTTTGAATTAAATACCCCATACAATTAGTATACAATAATACGGTGAATATGAATATACATATATGTATGAATAAAATAAATTAATTCTACAGTGAGAAAGCTTCAAAGCATATTTTTAAATTAATTGCTCTTTTTCCGGACATTAATTAAAAATATTTTATATGTACGTATAAAAAAATATAACTCCTTATTTTTTAAACAATAATATAGTATATTTTATAAAACTGGGGGTGTTTGTGAGCATGTTGAAGAGAAAGAAATGGGTGCATAATGTTCAAAGTTATACGGTACCAACAATGGGCTAATTATGATCTAACAACCAAATTTCATTACAATCAGACCAGTTCGCAAAAATTAAAAGACAGATACGGAACCAAAAATGTTTCCTGATGTCTAAAACGTATTTCTGTCTTATTTTTTTTAAAATCGGGTCCATAAAATATTTTCGTTCTTCATAACGGTCATATAGCTTCCGTTACCTTCGGTGAGCTCGAAAGCAAAATGTTCAACAGTGTTAATCTTTCTCAAATACGTATTTTAAGAGAGAAAATAAGGCTAGCGCGAAAATTTGTTTTTAAATTCTGATGGATTTTCACGTTTTAAAGTCCTCTGAGTCTAAAAGAATTGATTTTACAAATTTTTGAGCTGACATGACAAGCCTAAACTATCAAGCTGTTTTCGATCAAATTTGGCGTGCATATTCAGTAAAATTATAACCCGAGACGAAATCGAGAAATTATTTTATCTCAAGATTTAGGGGAGGAACCCCAAAAACTGAAAAAAAGTAAATAACGTTTTTCTCGAAATTGGTCCGAACGTTTTTGATTAAACGTATTCTAAACTTCAGTGAATTTAAATAAAAATCTAAACATTTAGGTTTTGTGTTGGAAATTTTTATTTTATTTTTGAAACTTCACTTTTTTGTGTCTGCAGTGTGGATCAATATCCAATTATGCCACAGAATAGCAATTTTAATAAATATAAATAGGTGCAAAACCTTTTTTCATTAAATGTATTATAAAAAGTGAGCTACTCGAAGCAAAAGCAGCTGCTCGAGCTGCAGGAAAAAATCATTTATAAAAACTTGATGACTAAAAATAATATGACTAATAATATGGTGAATAAAAATTGCGAAGCCTTTATAACTAAAAAATATGATTTTTTTTTAGTGTCGTCTATTTTAACATATTTTAATGCATATTTAATCAGAAGATGAGGTCTGAATTGATAATAAAAACTACTTTACTTGAAAAGTTCAATGTGATTTCGTTTTTTTTGCCAAAGTAAATTATAAAAATAAATAAAACAACATCTTCCTGCGTCAAAAGATAAGTGTTTCCATTTTACCCTCGAGGATATGTAGCTTTTAAATGGGATTTTTCTCACCTTCGTTTTATATAATGGTATATATGATAATTTTCAAATTGTTTTGTATTCACCTTTTGAATTATAAATTTGTCTTCTGTAATGTGGAGGATTGTAATTTTATATATATACTATATATACATATATATATATA
>KZ651287.1:669734-688405 GCA_001010745.2 Gerris buenoi
TTTTTTTTGAATGGGTGTATAGGCTTTTGTGCTAGGCATGGAGGAAAAAATCCAATAATAAAATAAGGTTCATGAAAATATCGTTTATATTTTAATAATTGATTTTTTCCTGGAGGCAAAAAAATGAACAGGGGATGGTTAGCCTTGTGAAAAATGCATGAAGGGAAGTTAGTGCCGGGAAAGAGATAAGGGCTGGGTGGCTCCTGAGAAGGTTTTCTGCGCTATAATTCTCCATGTTAGAGATAATAACGGAAAAGCTTCGCCCCTTCGGACAAAGCTATAAAACATGAAATGGAACCCGTGTTTTTATGGCCTATTTCTAAAGGTCTTTTCTTTTTTCTTTTGAAGAAAGTCTCTAGGTCTCTAGGTGTCCCTTTTTCTTTAACAAAGGGTTTTTTTCGGGGTAATTACGTGCGGTGAGACGTGTTAACATATTGGACCAAGGTGATATAATCCTACCCTAATATGGAATCGTGTAGGATGACAGGGTTCATTCGACTTTATACTAAACCTCTCTTTTATTTGTTTTTTTCTCTACCTTAGGTTAAGGTTTTTTCACCTGGAAAATAAAACTTCTAAATGAAGAACTGTAAATTAATAATACGGATGGGCAAGGTTTTTCATAAGTTGAAATAGGTTATTTTTGTAAGAATGCCCGCTATGACGTCAAACCCTTAATTAATATGTATTCAACAAGGTTTATTTATATAAAGTTGGAATAGGTTAGTTTTGACGTATTTTGAAAATACTAATTTTGTAACACTTTATGTGTTGGCACGAGAGAGATGGAAATAAACTAACACCTCCATTTAACTTACATTACCTAATTTATTATTAACCTACCTTATTTATTTAACATTACCTTGACCCATAAAAAAGTAATATTATTTCTTAAGACCTTATATAAACAAAAGTGTGATTTTCGTTTATCTCAAAGTACATTGAACTAATCATTCCTTTGTCTTAAAAGTTATATGGACAAAGGAATGTATAAATAATTACATATATTCATTTATATTCTAGACAAAAAAAATAAAATAAATAAATAAAAAAAATAAATAAATAATGGCATTTCTTTAGACTATTTCAACCCTTATAAAAAACAGAAGAACTTACAATCTAAATAAGGTGTACGGAATGATCTTCTTAACACCTTATATAAACAAAAGTGTTATTTTCGTTTGTCTCAAAGTACATTGGACTTATCATTCCTTTGTCTTGATAGTTATTTGGAGAAAGGAATGTATAAATAATTATATTAATTTATATTCTAGAAAAAAAAAAATTAAAATAATGGTTATTCCATACGTTTCACTGCCAATTTTGCAAGCGTCTTTAGGGGACTAAACTGGTTTGATATTTTATTTTATTGGACACAAATTGGTCGACTTACGTAGACCACCAACCCTTGAACATCCTCATGCACCATGAACTTCCCTGGACATGCATCTAGTTTGTGGTGCGAAACTTCCAAACCTACGACCTACACCCAATGACCTATTACAAGCATTACTTGTAATAGAATTTCGTTTTTAGCAACATCGTTAAGTTCTAAGATTTTTGGTAGAGAGCCTTAATGGTTATAGTTCCATACGTTTCGCTGCCAATATTTCAAACATCTTCAGGGGACTAAACTGGTTTGATATTTAATTTTATTTGACGAAATTCTTTATCACATTCAGACCATCAACCCACGAACAACCTCATGCACCATGAACTTCCCTTAAGTTGCTTCTTGTATCGGGTGCGAAATGTTCATGATCATCACATCCAAATATCATATATGTAACTACTCACAATGATCACCGGAAGATCTAAAACTTCAAAAAACTGAGTTGCTTATACCCGTAATTGAAATAATTTTTGAACATTTTTTTGTGTAAACAATTTAGAATACAAGATGGTGTTTATGTGCTATTGAGTCCAAATAAATCGATTTCTCCATTCTTTCTCCTATTAATAGGTTTTGAAAGGAAAATGGTGCATTGGTTTAGTGGAGGATCCTCGTACCTAGGTTCTATTATATTGGTACTCTAAAGACGTAATAGCAGACCACGTTAAGGAATTCTCTCTTACCACCTCGCTTTGCTTTCAAGAGCCCTAACAATCAACCTTAATAAAGAAAAATATTGCTTTTTATATCTTTCATTTTTTTAATATTTATTTAACGCCTCTAATTAAATTGACTAATATTTATAATTTTGTATATAACATTTTATTATCTAATTTACGGAATCTTAAGTAAAATGAGCTCTTTTAAAATTATAAGGAAATATTTCTTCTCGTAATTTAATATTTTTAACTTCAAAATCAGTAAATTATTTATCCCTGGCCCAGCCAATTACATTTTTCCTGTTAAAAGGTGATATTGGTAGTTTTAGATTTTGAATATGTTGAATGTACCTAGGCCCTTATTTAAAAATCTTTAATATATCATTTAGCGTGCCTGTGCACTCGTCAATAGGTCCACTTTTATGTCACTTGTTCGGTTTTTTCTCGATACGATAACACTTTAGTATTACATAGTAAACTAAACAGTGCTTGTAAATATTTGTATATTATAAGCAGCTCTCCATTTTCGCAAACTGCACCGATACTTCTTCTCAATACCTTTCGTTCCCTTCTTTGTAGCAATTTTTCGCCTCTATTTGTCAGGGTCCGTTCGTCTCCATTAAGTATCACTACTGGTCTAACTTCAGTTCTGTAAAATTATAATCTTTAAATTTCTGCTCTCTTCTATGCTTTTTGCAAAAAGATTGCAGTGTCATAGTTTCGGTTTCTCCACACTCCAATCTTTCATAAAATAGTAGGATCCCTTTGAAGTTCGTTTTATATTTACGTATTTTCGTGGTGTTTAAATGCGATCTAGTACCATTGTATGCTTCTGGTACCATTTGAACATGGATATGTTTTAGCTCTGGAGGACAGAAGAAATTTCCTTCACAAAAACGACATAAAAAATGTGACGCTTATAAATATCTTGTCAGGAAGTTAGGATTTAACAGGAGGTAAATAGGTTTTAATTTATAGTACAATATTTTGACAATAGGCGGGCTGAAGTTTTATAAACGACATGCAAAATGTGACTCTCTTAATTAACGTGCCAGAAAGTTAAATGTGATAGGAGGTAGATTGGTTTTCACTTGTATTCAATGAAGTGCTATATTTCGCCGATAGAAGTTCTAAATTTTATATAAAATTATATCAGAGCTCCTAGCGGTCCAAATGGTTATCAAAATGGATTTATGTTTTATACTTTCACACCTAAAGATCCATATTCTATATCACAATTAGACATATTTATACTGATTTTCTCCACTCCATGAAAAAACATTGAAATGTCGATAAATGGGGTGGATTCAATGCTTAAAAAGTAATTTTCATTACTTTGTATTTATTTTATTATTTTTTTATGAAATGGAGTAGATAAGTGTTTTTTATTCTTCGTATTATAGTAAATTCCATAAATCTAGCTGTAACATAATTTATACGCTTAAGTTTTATAAGCATTGATTTAATGGAAAATAAGGATTTGTGGTATTAAGCAAACTGCGATATGAATGCTATAGGTGATATCTATGGTTATTAGATATCAGCGAAACTACTGAGCCGGTATAATCTCAATCACGCTAGTGTAAGCTATCTAGAGTTAACTCAGGCATATCTACACGAATTATTGATCTAACCATATTATTATGCTTACGTCAATAATGTAAATATTGTATGAGTGTGTAATCTTTTAGAGTGTATTGAAATATACTGTGTACTGTGTAAGCACATAATAAGCTCTCTATATTAAACTCATTTTAATCTCTATATTTATTGTCAATATTTCTTTGGTATAAATGCTTTCATTACAGACATATATAACTACACGAGCAGGATTGAACTTTTTCAGCTTAATATAAAGTATAATATTTACGAGTGCTTTCTTCTGGGTATTTTAAGTAGCAGCATTATTTCATTTTTTAATCGTAATGAGGTAACACAACATCATACATATAGATTAGATAAATACTGCCATTGCAACTATATTGTAGGTACTATATGAGTATATGTTTCTGATTTTTTTTGTTTTTTTTTAATATTTATTGTATAACGCAACTAGAATTTACATGTTAAAAACGTTAACATTGTTTATTCGGCTTGAATAGTATGTAATAATCCAGTGACTATCCCTATGGTATTGATGTTATAAAATAAAATAAATAAATAGATGAAACGTTATAAAATTTAATTTATAATTTGAGATAGAATGAATATATACAAATCGAGAGATATAGAAATTAGTAATAATATTACTAATAAATAACCAAATAACAAATGAAAATGGAGAAATATGTGAGATGATCAAACTTATGTGTTTAATAAATGTTTTGGCCAGGCGTCGAGGTGGGTTAACTGGGATATGTTGGGAATGTACTAGAGTACTAGAGGATTAGGATGATCTGATAGGGATTCATGGAATGTACGATAGCGGGAAATGGATAAATCTTGAACGTTAAGGTCATTGTGAGGGTTGAGGGTGAGGTTGGATACATAGAAGCGAGCATCAGTGATCTTTCTTAGGATCTTGGATTGGATGATTTGGAGACGACGGCAGTTGGAGGGCTTGGGTGTTACCCTATCGTAAAACGTAACGTCAGATATTTTATTTTATTTTCACTTATTCGAATATTAGTTTACTCTACGATATTTAGGAAAATATGTTTTTACCTAATATATTATATTGCCAAAATTATCAAATATATAATAATGCAGACAGGTTTGGAATATTCTGTCATTTTCTGTGTGTACTGAATCTCTATTATTGTGCGTGTTATATTATGGAAACGGATTCATTTAGTATTTTATAAATTTATAATTCTTTTTTCCTTTTATCCTTTTACAGTATGGTGCTTTAGTATTTAGATTATCATAAAACTTATTGTTTCAAAATATAAATTATATTTTCGGAGAAAAATAAGATCATTGGTAGACAGCATTATGAGTAGGTACGTATATTTAAAATTTCCTATTTATATCTAAACACGAAGTTATAAATTATATTAACGATAAGGGATTTAATTATAAAAAACTTAAGAAATAAAAATGAAAATATCTATGAACTTGCTTAGTTATGACCCATTGGTAATATTAAAGGAATAACATAAATTGTCTTTCCACCCAACCGAACTATCTCTTTTATGATATTCCTATAAAACCTCCTTAGACGCTCCGATATCTTACATCGGTTATGTTAATTTAATTACACGTTTTGTTTTGTTTCATTTCCAAAAAAAGTCAACTTAACGTGGCCTTTCTTTACCTCAGTCTTACTTAATCCAATAGTTAACATACTTAGGGAAAACCAATGAATAAATTTCCAATTTCAAATTGCACTATTGTAAATGGAAACGTAGTTATATTTTTCATTGAATAAACATTTTATTGGCATTGTCGAAGAATATGTTTATTTTTTTTTAAAAAAAGAAAATCATCAAGAGAAGAAACTCTGGTTATTTTGTACCGCAGAATAATTGGTTGGAGGCTCAGGTGAAAAAATCTTTTATACCTTACAGCTTCTGTAATCCCTTCTTTAAAGTAGGGTGAAAGAGTTTTTTGTTTTCTTTTTTATTGGTTTGTTGTTTATTTAAAAACAAGATTGAAAAAAAGGAATGATTTAAAATTGAGACCTTTAAAAAAATTATTCATTAGTATGATAAACAATCCCTAACTTTATTGAACTTCTAGTTAACTGAGTTCTATTTAGAATGCTAAGTTTCGTGAAATAAAACTTTACTTTAAAGTTCTTAAGAATTTAAAAATGTTCTTTTTGGAGTTTTCCAAAAGACATAAATCGTAAATATAAGAAAAAAAGCTATATAGCTGTATGGCCAAACTTAGTGCCAAAAAAAGAACATAAAAATGAAACAAAGTTATTTAGTCTTTTAGCTGTTTTTTACTTTCTCATATAAAGAGAAAGTATTGTGATGGCGCAAAAATTCGATTTTGAAATTTTGATGGATTTACACGTTTTGAGGTCCCCTGAGTCCAAAAAAGTGGTTTTTAGAAAATGTCTGTCCGTCGTCTGTCTGTGCAGACGCCTGAAGCCTAAACTACTGGACCGATTTTGCCGAAATTTGGTATACACGTTCAGAAAAATCATACCCCGAGGCGAAATCGAGAAATGAATTTTAACTCCAAATTTGAGGGCGCTACCCCCCAAAAACCCTGAAAAAACAGGAAAAAAAATTATTTCTCGAAAACGGTTCCGACGATTGTGATTAAAAAATTCTAAAATGTAGTCAATTTAAATACGAATCTAATGATATAGGGCGTTTTCCCGGGAAAAATCTAGTTCCTGAGAAAATAGCTTAAAACGCTGATGGAGAGAGCCCGGGTTCGATTCCCCGCCCGGGAGAAGTTATTTTTATGATATTTTTGATGAAATTTCTAACAGTAATTAAATCTACATACATGAGAAAGTTTGTCTGAGTTGTCTCGGACCGATTTTTCTTTGTAGGAGCAGATAATTGCTGAGAGAACGAAAGCTAGCTTTAAAATTATAACTTATTAAATTAGTAGAATGTTCCTTGCAGTTTTTAATTCTTGTGTAGTGTACAGAAATAGCTTTTGTTAATCCTCGAGCGGACTTAAGCTTGAGAATGATTTAAGGAGGGATCGAAATATTGCAAAAGTAAGAATTTTAATTTCCTTAATAGAACCAACTACTCAGGAATTAAAACAATACATTAGTAGAATGTTCCTTGCTGTTTTCAATTCTCGTGTAGTTCACATAAATAGCTTTTGTTCTTTCTCGAGCTTGAGAATGATTTAAGGAGGGATCGAAATATTGCAAAAGTGAATATTTTAATTTCCTTAATAGAACCAACTAGTCAAGAATTAAAATTTAATTTGTGTAGATGCGTTTCTTTTTATATGAGTACTACTTGTTTTTGAGATTCTCTCCTATCTACTTATAATCTTTTTTATCAAGTCTTTTGTCTTTGTCTTCTATTAAGCCCAATGCACACAGAAGAGGCGAGAGGCGCGGGCGAGGTGCAGGCGAGGCGTGCAACACGCCTCCTCCATATAAACATATATAGCCCAATCCACACAGAACAGTCGCCGCTTTCTCGCCTCCTCGACGCCTCTTCCTCACCTCTTCACTCATTTTGAAGAAGCGTGCCTCCTGCACACCTCGCCCGCGCTGCGCCTCTGCCTCTCGCCTCTTCTGTTGCATTGGGCCTTAGGACTTAATTATCCATCCCTTATCCTACCCTCTTCTGGTTCATTTAGCCTGTACCTTCTTTTATGTATCTGGAGCCAGCAATTTTTAATTTATAATTGAATAGTTTATTTATTTATATTAAATAAAATACATATTACCTCCTGTTATAATATTCTTTAAACAACATATAATTATTACTTTCAATGGCTTAATACTAGCTTTGCTTACTGGCCGCTTAAGCCTAAGCTGATAATTGAGTAGTATAGAATATACCTATTTTAATTGTATAAGAGTTCATTACATATCTGTGAATTGTTTGTACATTATTATGCGGTCTCTCTTGCGTAAATTGTTCTATTAACTCACCGGAACTGATTTGGTATAATTGCAAACCTTCATCGCTTCTAGTAATTTAATTAACATATAGATTATATTATGATTTTGGAACTAATTCAAGACAAATACTAATTCCTATTCAATTTTAATCAAATATGGTTTGGTATCGGCTTGTATATTATTAATATACTTCCCAATATATATATGTAAGTTAATTGCATTCTTGTTTGAAATAAAATGATCAGTTAACGATTTTCAAAACCAATATTGTTAATTTAGAGGTATGATATCATTATAGATATGTATTATTGATTCTCGATTTGATTTGAAATTACCTGGCAATGGAGCAAGCCAAATGTTGTATAGCTTTTAATAACGCGTTTACTGTTTTAATGCGATCGTTTATATGTCAGGTACAGTGATAAATCTGCTACTGAAGTTATACTTATATTTTATTATCACGCGGAAACGATTAACCTTCCTTTAATATTGTCATTCTATTATTGAATTTGTCAAAAACAAAAAAAAACAAAAAAATTTTTTTTTTACTACGTTTTTATTAACTTGGTTTCTTGTTTGTTTGTTTGTCCGGTACAAATCTTGCAATCGAATTTTAACTAACATCCCGAGTAGCTAGACATTTGAAATTTTCAGAACACGATGACAATGCATTATTTTAATACTTTTAGTCATTTTTCAGCAGAATTTAATTCATTTTCAGCAAGTTTGCTGTATGGTTGTTATTTTATTTGTTTTGTCACATCCAATTATTTTGGCAATCTTCATTTTGACGGGTTTCAAATTTCTGTTTTTTTATTAGAGGTAAACATTGAATGACAGCGAAAAAAGAAAAGTAAACAAATAAATTAATTAAGTGAAGTGTGACAACCAGATTTAAATTTGGAACTATTATTTTCACTAACATTATATTATATAAAATGAAAAATATATATTAATCTTTTCATATATGATTTATCAGAACATTTGAAAACGTAGTATATAAAAAGTTCTTTTTATCTTGAAATTATTACTTTTCCTCACTACCTATAGTTTATTTATTTTTTTATTTTTTGATGTAAATATACATGGATTTCAGGCTTGATAATAACCGAATAAGTCGAAACGTTGCCATTTAAGTAAAGTTTTTGAAAACAATTTACCCTGAGGAGGATTCACTAATATACGCACTTTTTTTTAAGTTATAGGCCTTTCAAATTGGGTAATTTTTAGAGTTTGGTCAAGAATTGATGGCCAATTTTTAAGTAAGGCCAAGTTTTCAGTAATCCTTTATTATATTTATAAAAGATCACTTTATTTTTGTTGTTTGTTTTATATCTTTATTTTTTGTTTGTTTTTGTGTGAATATTAATTATTGTGTGTGATGTTAATTCAAAGTATATTTACATACTTCATTTTTAAAGAAGGAGATTAATAATGTTATTCAATTTATGTATATTTTAACTTTATATTTATCTTTATTTTTACTGTATGTAATTTCTATGTCTACAGGATTTTATTTTTTTTTAAAAACTTGGTGATATGTTTTTGCCATCTTAAAAATAAAAATAAAATATTTCAGTTTTTATCATTTTTTTTAGTGGTAAACTAATTATGATACGAGAGTTTATCCTGAAAGTGAATGATTTGGTTTTTTGTCTATTTTGTTGAAAATTGTCGTGAGGTTTAACCGCACTGGTCCGTTTGGCTTTTGTGCGGTTTTAAATTACACAGTATGTGTGCATTGGGCAACTAATGGTGGTTTGGTTTCTGTTGTGGGAGTTGGCCCGGGCTTTTTGCACTTTCCTCTCTTTAAAATGAACGGCTGTCTCTTTCAGTTTCCCGCCTTTCCGCTTTCAGAAATATTCTACGGCTTTCTAAACTCTATCCTACAAGGTTCGACCTCGTTTCGGAACCCAGACTCAAGGCACATCTACGAACCACCAGCGTCCCTTACTTTCGGTGGGCTGTGGGAAAACACGAAAAGGGGGTGTCACAAACCTCCAAGTTTCGACCACGTCTTTTCCCTAACCCCACAAAATATTTCTCCTCATCCCTTTTACGAAACTTTATACTGTTTAATTATTCGAAAACTCATTTTAGAAATGCTAATCCTTCCTCGCAGACCTCGGTCCTATAGTCTTGTGAATCAAAATTTTCATGAGTTGCTTTTCATTGTTTAAAGCACTCGCAAGGAAACTCTTATAACTGCTCCTAACCGTCTCAAGCGTCCTCTTTACTACTTTATCATTATCGCTTATTTAATGATATTTTCTCCCCTATAACTTTCCCCTCCGTAGTTTAATTCATTTGGAAAACACCGACTTTTCCGTTGAAGCTTATCTTTAAGCTACAGAAAAAGCAATTTCTCTTTCTAAAATACAAACGAGGAAATATTATTTTTCTACTACAAAAGGAATCATCCAGTTTCATTTCATAAGAAGTTTTCTTGTTAAAGAAAACGGTGCTCCAGTTAATACTTAAAGTTGTCCGTCGGTTACCATTGTTTTAAAATATTATTTATTGTTTTTGATGAACTGAGACTTTATATAATTAAAACAGATTTTAATTTTCGATTTGGAAACTTTTTAAACGAGTTTCTGTTCATTAGTTTAAATATATAAAGGCTGAAGTGAGATCTTTTCACTCCCTTAGAATGAAATGAAACCCTTTATTTCTTCATTATAAAAGCAATATTCCTTGAAAGCAGTTCATGTTCGTCAGTTCTTTGTTTTATTTTATGCATTCAAATCAAATTTCTTTTATTCCAAGTCCTTTCTTTCCCAATCCAAGACTTTATATTTGAAGAAAAACTTCAGTGCTCTCAATTTTTCCCTTGGATATTAATTACGCTCCAATTTCAATGTGTCTTTAACTTCAATTTTATTTTATTATACGCTATAATAAATTTTATTTTATTTTATTACATTCTTCTTCTCTTTTCTAAAAAAACTGTATAATTAGTCTGCCGTTATTATACTCCCTTTTATTCATTACTAAAGCTTTTGTATACCTAAAATATTTTAATAAATGATATATATTTTAGTGGATCAGGCTGCCTAAAGAAGGATCTAACCTATACATAACAGTGGTTACAATAACTGTAGTTTCAATGATATGACAATGTCTTTTTTTTGCATACCATTTTGTCATTCAAACTTGTGCAATCTTTTCAATTTTCTATCTTAGACTCAACCAATATTTCTGTTCTCAGTTATGTTTTGAAGGACAAGTGTTGAGAGAAAGCCTTGAATATTATTGGTAAGGAAGTGTAGAGTGACGAGACAGACAGCCGTTTAAGAGAACATGGTTTTAACGGTTGCCTCTTATTTTTATTTAGGCCGCAATGGATTTCGCGATGGAGATCAGGTGATGGGGAGAGGGGCAAGCCATCAGGCGGGTGGCGTCGGCTAGACATGCCAGGTCTAGAATGACAGCCGCCTGTGATGAACTGAATCATGGGGCCGCCTGGTCATTGCCTGACGGCAGGATGGCCCTATTCGGTATGGTTTGGCTCCTTAGAGTCAGGGCCGAGCTCAGGCGAACTAATAAACGAAGCAGATCGGCTCATTGCCTTCATCAGCAACCTATTTTCACTGTCCAGGGATCCTCCCCTCCCGCAACCCCGCCCAGGCCCTTCTGTGAGGTTCACGGATTCCGTCCAAGGAAGTCGCAAAAGGCTAAAGGTAGCGGTGGGTTTCACAAATAATTTCTTTTTTAAATTTAATTAGAAAAAGTAGTAAAAGTAGATTTATCGTAGAAATTATGGTTATTTATTACTGTCTATGTTTTTATATGTGTATTACTGTAATTACTAGTTATTTTTTGACGTCGTTCCTACTTAACATAATTATGTCTAATTCTTGAACTTTTATAAACTACTCACTAATACATGTAATATTTATGTAAATTTAATGATAATATGTGTTTATACAAAGAAAATGTAATTTCACAAAGCAAATTTTAAAAGTAACTATAATTAAGTGATATAATTTTCATAAAATTAGGTTCATATTCAACTTACTTAAGCATACTTATTTTTATGTAAATATTTTCTTATGTTTAAGTAAAATTGCTTCTTCCTTTATACTATTATGCTCTGCAAAAGGTTAGACATTACTATTTCTACTACTTTCACATACAAAGAGAAGACTTAATGGGAGAGGAAAAAAAAAAAAAAAAAAAAAAACAAAAACAAAACACTCCTATTAACATTTAGCGTCCCTATTTTTTATTTATTATTCTTTCTACGAATGAATAAATACGTACAAACATATGGTAATTTGATCTATTTGTTATTATTTTGTGCTGTATTGTTATTTACTTATTCTCTGCGGATGTGAGTTTGAATACATTTTAAGTATTTCCTCTCCTTGCGTTACTGTATGTTTTATTTTATGTTGTCTGTATGTATGTTTTAAAATCAGTCCCTTTTTTCGGCCTCGGCTGCTTATTTTTACCTACTTCTATACATGACCAGATTTTTAGGGTTTCGTAGATCCTCCTCGCGACCCTTATGCCAAGAGTGATCTGTCAGTCTGTTCGTCGCGACGGACGCGTCATCCTTTGGTTCATATCTCCTGAACCTTTCCAGCTGGAAAGAAGAAATTTAAATGGGCGGGCACGAATTCGACAACTTTTTAGAAGCAGCCCCTTTGGGACGAGCACGAACTGGACAACAAAATAAAAAAGGAAATATGTAAAATAATCAACCACATTTAAACAAAAAGCATATTTGTTTATTTATCTATAGTACATAGTGAAAAATATAATTATACAGCAGCCGTGTTGAAAATTGAGAATCTATCACGTCGTCTACACGGTGATCGTTCCCGCAATAGTTGCTATCATGACAGCAACTAACGCGTCAACTATCAACATGTAAATGGGGCTTTACACGCTATCGCATGCCAATCTCTACCTGGTGTTGAAAGTTGTCGAGTTCGTGCTAAGGGATTAGTGGACCCTTTTTTGACCCTTCCTTATGGTTAGAAAAGTTGTCGAGTTCGTGCCCAGCCATTTAAATATGCACTTGTTTTATTATATTTTTTGGGGGCCTTCCGTCGATTTTTTTTTTTTTCCATTTTTTACTTTCATATAGAGCGGGAAGTTATTTTATAATAAGATGAATTATGCAACTGGCTCAGTTGCAAATAACTGTGATAATGAACAATTGGCTCAGCTGCAAATAACTCTCTGATAAGCAACTGGCTCAGTTGCAAATAACTCTCATGATGAGCTACTGGCTCATTTGCAAATAACTCTCGTGATGAGCAACTGACAAAGCTTTAATGCAATAAATATTTCAATATAACCTCAAGTATTATAAATACATATTTTTGATTCATTTACCAGAAATCATGAATAGAATAATGAAATACTGGAAAGCCTCTCCACAGAATAGTGTTTATTTCACAAAACTATAGGTTTCGGCCTCTCGGCCATCATCAGTGCCGATAAAAGATAAAGGAAAAACCTGACGTTGAGTCACATGAAGACAAAAAACGGACTCTTCTCTTCTTTCATGTGACTCAAGGTCGGGTTTTTCCTTTACTTTTTACCGGCACTGATGATGGCCGAGAGGCCGAAAGCTATAGTTTTGAGAAATAAACACTATTCTGTGGAGAGGCTTTCCACTTTTTCATTATTCTTTTGATATCTACTCAACTTGCTCTCTTAATCTTCAGTAATCATGAAATCCAAGTTATGTAATATTTAAAAACAACTAAATAAAACTTATACACAGCTTGTTCATAGCCAATTATTTAATTGTATTTTGAATACTACTTTACCCTAATTTTAAACTTCACAAGTTATATATTAGTTAAAAGTTCGAAACAATAGTGGCACCACCAAAAGACTTCTTGTATATTAACTTACGAATCCATTATTTAGTGCCATAAAACAAAATGTAATATGTCCTCGAAAATAATAGTGTCAGTTTTGGCCATCTTTCATGACATTAAGAAATTTTTAAAAAACTAATTGTTTAATAATTTATTTAAGTGCTAATACTTTACTAATAATACTTTGTCTGTGCAATTATATCAGAAATAAGTTTAATTTTTAAATGAATTAGAGAAAATCTTGTCTTTGCTGCGCAAAACCGACGTTCTTCTCTCTTTCCTCTAGCTTTTTTTTATGTCATTATTCAATTCAGAAAGCTGCTATGATTTAATGAAAATAGATTTTACTTGATGAAAATGTTTCTGGTTTAAGTTGATTATGATCATCTTTTTATTAACTTAACATGTAAACATTGTTACACGAGCATCACTACTCTAGAAATAGCTAACTATATTATTTATATACCAGTAAAATTAATTAACACTTTTTTAATTAAATATTCTTTTTATGCATTATAATTATACTATAATTAGTTTTATTTTTTTTTAAAGATGAAGATTCGTTGTTTAACATTGTGATTTTGGTAAATTTCAATCTAGCTCTATAAATATTTAATTTGATTTAAAATGGAAAAAGTATATATGAAGGAGTTGTTTGAATATTCTAGTTAAAACGTAGGTTTCTTATTAAAAATTCCATTTTTAGTTTCCACTTTTTAAAAAAATTAAAATATATTTATCACTTGAATTTATATAAGTTCACTTACATAATATTACAATCCCGGGTTTTCCCCCCTATTAAAACTGACCTAGATGTATGCTGAAAATCATAATTTAAAAATTCGTAAAGTACTTTCACAGGTAAAAATAGTACAACCAAATCTTACTCAGTCTGAAAAATGTTGACTATTTAAAATATTTCTATTATTGCTTCCGACCTTACAGAAGGTAACAGAAGCTATGTGAACGTTCCGAAGAACGATAATTTTTTAGGTATCCGATTTCAAAAATTCCAAGACAGAAATCAGGGAACAATTTTGGTTCCGTGATGTCGAACCAACAAATCTTAAAAACTACTCATCTGATTTTATAGAAATTTGGATGGTAGGTCTTAATTAGCCCATTGTTTGTCCAATAGGTTCTATATAGGTTTTCTTCTTCTGTGCCTGTTTGTTTCTCTTCCACATGTGCACTGCATAAACACCTATATCTCTAAAAGTTCTCATCCAATTTTAAAGAAAATCGTATGGTTTGTCAAATGGTCCCATATTAATTCCAAAGGTCTGTACACAAGTATTATTGAATGAAATAATAAATATGGTCCTTGTGAAAATGGAAACAGGTCCAAATCACTACAATTTCCATTCCACGCGGGACCAAATTGTTATGTAATCGTTCAATAATTTAAAGTCTTAAAGCCAAAATGTAAAGTTCGTTCAATAATTTGTACGCGAAGATGCTATGTGCACCACTAATCGGCAGACTATTGTTCTGTTCCACTTAGATGATTATTTCGGTCGATTAAATTGCTTTTTCTGTTCCCTTTATTTCGGAGTACTTACAATTCAAGAGGAGTTTCGTCCAATTATTAAATATAGAGCCCATCAAACAGTAAGGATGTTATGATATTTCGCTCCTTTCAATTTTTCCGTGAAAGATTCTTCTTATTGCTTACTAAAGCTCATGTTTGTTTCTCGGCACGACCATCGATAAGGAAGCAGCACTAACATGGAAGCAGCAATAGCATGGCAGCAAAGCAATGGAAGGAAACAGCTCATTTCCTTTTTTTTTGGTTTTCTTTTACGAATTTTCTTCTCTTCCTTTACAGAACCCTTCGGTTGTTGTAACGATTTCGAATTCTGTTGGCGTATTTACACCAATGCGTCTTTACGAGTTCATCCGGAAAAAGAAAAATACAGTTATCTCTGTGTATCTTCTTTTTATTCGTTTCTTATTGACTACAAATTTCACAGATCGGAATAAATTGTTCCATGATTTGCTATATAAATAAAATAACATGTGCTACATTGCTATTACTTAGTTTGTCTCATAAAAATATTACATATTAACTTGACATTACTTTCAATTCTGTAAACCTCAGTGATTACTATTACGGATAAGCTAACAGAATGAAGGTAGATGTAAAACTGGCCCCTACAGAGGAAAAAAGTAATCACTTGTGATTTATTGTATTACGTAAAATACCTCATGTATAAAATTACCTAATTTTAGGGTGGCTATTATATTATGAAGGGTGGTCGTAAATACCTACGTAAAAAAGGCGTTAGCTATTCCATGCTATCAACGGTTTTATTACTTTGGCTCCCTCATTCTGGGTAATTTATTGGGTTTATTATAATCTTGTTAATTTTATCAAGTAGACTATTGTTGTTTTTTTTTTTGTTTTTTTTTTCAATTGAACTAAACTTTTTAATCTTTCGTTTGTTTTGGATTATTACGTGTTTTCGGTGAACTTGTTCTGGTTTATTGTTGAAATGCAAATTTTATTGAAGTGTACTTGTTTTAATACTCTTTATCATTAAAGTTAAGTGTTAATTTTATATAAATACCTGCGGTAAGTGCATTTATATCCAATAGAAACAGTGCTTGAAAAGTTATTTACGACCTCCCGTTTGCATTTTTATTGTGTAGTAAAAGATTTTTGTTTTTATAAAAAAAAAGTAATCGTAAACAAAATCACATCAAAGTTCTCAAGAACCGTTTTTTGGTTGGTTATGACCTTAGTTATTCTCTCTGTTGATTCTAAAAAGCAGAAATCACAATTTAATCAATCTAATAAATCACTTGACTTTCGTAATTTATTATGAAATTATGGCTTTATTAATTTCTTCAAGAAGAAAAAGGTCACTAAATAAAAAAAGGTCACTTTAATTAAAAATAAAAATGTTGAATGAACTTCTAATGGAGCCATTTTATAGTCATAGAATATCATATAAGATGGTGTACTGTCAATATTTCTCCACATAACTTGATGTTACCCATAATGGAGTTGCCCCTTTCATATAATATGGTGTACTGTACTGTCAATATTTCTCCACATAACTTGTAGATGTTTACACATAATGGAGTTGCCCCTTCATATAATATGGGTACTGTACTGGCAATATTTCTCCACATAACTTGTTGATGTTACCCATAATGGAGTTGACCCTTCATATAATATAGTGTATTGTACTGTCAATATTTCTTCACATAACTTTTAGATGTTACCCATAATGGAGTTGCCCCTTCATATAATATGGTGTACAGTACTGTCAATATTTCTCCACATAACCTGCAGACTAATTGGTAATTTTATCATGTTCCCGTCAAAGACCATTAGTCTGGGCGCAACAAATTTTCATCATTAGATGTCTGTCTTGGTGCTATTTTTAAATTAAAACAATTACAGTACATAATTTCAAAAGCGCTTTTTAAGAGCTTTCTAACAATATTTAATAAGGTGCGAGCCAAAAGCAATGTTAATAAGGAGCAAAAACAATGCTTTTATCTCATTCTTCTAGAAAATTGCATTTGTTGTTATTTTCTTTTTAATATTTGAAAAAAAACTCCTTTTCCTTCATTTTATTTCAGAACTACTAAAATTTTAATTTGCTTTTTTAATAAATTTAATGAATATGTTTTTTTTTATATATTTTTATTATTTCCAGTAAGATGAATTTTCAATTTATCAAAAGCAGTGTTTAATGTCTTTTCCCATTAAGAAATGTAGAGTTTGAAAAAAAAACTACCTACATCAAATACTAATTTTATATAAGTGTAAAATTTAATTTAACTTTATTCATTTAACCATTTCGTACTTTTAAAATAAATAATAAAAAATCCTTTTTCATCTTATATTTTTGTTCTATAAAAAAAAACTAAAAACACTAACTTTACTACTACGTGTATACGTACACAGAATTCCTCGTCATTATTTTAACATGCCTTTAAATAAATAAAATAGAGGTAATACCTCTGTAAAAATTTCCCTTTGTATATTTTATGATCCATTCTAATAATAAATTATTAATTTTTTTTCCATGCGTAAACAGTTTTTTTTTTATCTCACTATTAAATATATATTTAACTATGTAATCTAAAGCTATAATATTTTAAATGGTCCATATATTTTCATAAATGTTTAATGACTAAGATAAATATTAATAAAACATTTTTATATTAGTTATTTTATTCATAGAATTTGACTGATGCACTATGTTTTTTTATTATTATTAATAAAATTAAAGGATCAAAATACATGAAAAGTATATCATAATTTCTATCGTTAGGAAGCTCTTAAAAATAATTATTTGTTGTAATGCATATTTTTTTTTAAGAGGGTATAGTTGGAAATTATGCTTACCTGATTTTACGAGAGAAAAACTTAATATTTTTTTTAACTATTCTTATCGAGACCTTTACAGCAATACCTCATTTGTATATTATATTATATTATATTTTTTACTTTTTCTACGAAATATTTTACAGGATTTGGTGTAGTTAAAACATTTTCTGACTTTCCTGTTATTTAGAATTTCTCTCTTGTTTATTACGATTTTTTTTTTTTTCAAATGGTCTTCAAATTTGTGTGCCACATAGCTTCCTCTTGTCATATGTCGTATACTTTAATGATATTATGGTTTTTTAACCTTTTTTGTCAAATTTATTTCATTTTCCCCCGTTTAAAAAATATTTAAAAATTGTTTGTTTTTATTTCATGAATAAAGTACATTAATTCGATAAGTACATAAGAGTACAGACTGCTAATATTAATCTGGTGCTATCTGCGGATTACTTTCGGTAAACTATTAAAAGTTTCATAAAAATCAGAAAAGTGCATTTGAACTTATAGATGTAAGTAAATGTAGGTTTTTTCTGCATGTAGACGAGAAACAAATAGGCGCAGATGGTTGACATTTATATGGGCCAAACAATGGGCTAATTATGACCTACCAAAGAAATTTTATTAAAATTGGAAGTGTAATTTTTTTTATCTACGACTTGCATTGTAAGTGGACTTTACATTGCTAATAACAGGGAGGGAAGTAACACTTCCCTGGTAGTTAAAAACAATCATGCCAACTTAAAAGGTATTTTTTTAGGTAAATTTTAAGTATTATGTTGGTAGTAATGCATTTTAGCTGTTTTGTTTACTAATTTTTCGGGAAGGTTATTTTAGGTTATCATACAAAGCCTTTAAATTAAAAACAAACTAAACGTAATTAAATTAAAAACGTATATATTTAGTATAAGAATTGTTATTTTAATAAATCAAG
>KZ651287.1:690131-703464 GCA_001010745.2 Gerris buenoi
TATATATATATATGCGTACAAACACTGTGAGGTTTTTATTTTTTAATAAAAAGTTATATGAGAGTGACATTTAATTATAATATATTCATTTATATTTTTTACGCTATGTTCAAACAGTTGTGTAAGTGCATAAAAGCTTGTTTTCACGGGTTCTTGAGTTTTCACCCTAGGTTGTATAAAAGCAAGTTGCTCCTACATTAAAATGCCTTTTCTGTTTTGTTGACCTCATGTTATCCTAGTACAAGACAATTTACCTCTCGTGACCTTTAATCCGGGTTTATTTACCCAGGTGTGAATTAAGTGGAAAAAGGAGGACGTGGCAGGTGTCTAGAAAACATATTACCCTAGGAAAAAGAATCTCATGTCACTTGCGTATATAATATTCTTATAAACCGACCCTTATAACATGCTCCTAACATATTCTCTATTTTATTTTTTATAAAAAAAGGGCATATGTGCAAATGTATACTGCATACTTAATAGACATTCTTATACTTTTACATACAATGACATTTTTATATTTAATGCTTATATACTCTTATTTATTTTATATTCATGTTATACTTTTTATAGGATTAACATTTTAAAGTTAACTTAATAAATCTTCATTATGTAAAAGTTGCTTTTAATTATAGCAATTTATTTATAAATCTGTATTTTAGAACCGCATTATATCAATTACTGAAAAGTTATTTTTTATTCACTTAGTTCCAAAATTGAGCTGTCTCTCTTTTAAATATAAATCAAATTTTAAATTGATAATATCTTTATTTACTTAAATCCTATTATTTATAATTATAATTCCATATTATCTATCACTAGTTAGCCATGATAATTTAAACAAAAAAACTCCAATTAATAGTTGTAGGAAATTGTTATTAATATTATAATTATTTTAAATTTAAATCAAATTATAATTACTATTTACAAAGGGAGAAAGACAGAGAAAAATAGATTTTAGCGCCGGGACTCGATCCACGGACCTCCCCCTTTTATCAAATTTAAACGTTCCGCAGTATGAATACTACCAAAAACTTAAGAACTTAAACCAAATTTAATTTCTTATTGATTGTACTAAGTGCATGTACTAAATGAGTACTTTATAATTACAAGCGTATTTCTCGGTCTAGTTCTATTGTCGTTTGTTAACTTCTAAGACTTGTAGGAAAATTTAAAAAAGCTTAATTCGGGATTAGGTATCGATATCGACAGAGGAAATTATTCTTCAGTGTAGCTTAATTCGTTAGAGCTCCCGCACACTGGAAATGAGAGGGAGGTCCGTGGATCGAGTCCCGGCGCTGAAGTCTATTTTTCTCTGTCTTTCTCCCTTTGTAAATAGTAATTATAATTTGATTTAAATTTAAATATAAACGTTCCGTAGTATGAATACTACCAAAAACTTATAAAAATTGAATAATTATTTTAATTAATGAGGTCAAAAAATGACAGTTTAAAATGCACTTTATCCGACAGTTCATGTAAAAATAAGAAAATATTATTGAAATAGGAGTATTTTTTTTTAAATGATCAATTTATAGGAAATTCTAAAATTTAACTATGAGATTAGTGATATCGTACACTAAATTATAATTTATTTAATTATTAAATCAAATGAAATATATCTCTCATGCTTATTATTGAAGGATTGCGAGGTTAATAAAAATAATGCGATCAATAAAAATTAGTTCACTATGTCAAGATGTCCTTAAATTCAAATTATTTATGTGGTTATGTTATTTGATATTAAATTAATGTGTGAAAGAAACCTATATGTTAACCAAACTGTCTATCCAAATAAATTTAAATGACTTTATTATCAAAGCTGCATTCAGCCTTCATAAGGCCATCCATCGTCAGTGCCATTGCAAGACTTGACTCGTTAAGGTCTCATTTTAATCTCCGACATAAAGTAGACCCACCTCTCAATAAATCTTTTTAGTAATGGATTTTTTTTTCTTCCACAATAGGCACTGATGATGGCTTTTTGAAGCTGCTTTGATATTCGTGGAGAGACAGTTTGTGTTATTCATTTAGGATTAACGCTCTATGGACGCTGCTTTAACCTATACATATCATCGTGGTTATTGTGAAAGACTGTAAAATGTGAGTTACGTATCTATTAAAAGAACTTATTAGAATTGAGATTTGAAATTACTTCAATAGCACGGTGTGCTCTCTTGTGCAGAATGGTCATTATGCATCAAATAAAATTATTACTCGACTTTTATTTACCAAGAATAAAAGTAAAATTTGAGTTTACTGTAAAATTTTTAATGATGAAGATTCAAGATAATTTCTTGGAGATTTTCGTTAAAACTTGGCAGTGGTACTGAAAGTTTTGGGTCCGTTCAGTTGAGGTAAAGTTTTTTTGCCCTTCTGAGGGAAATCATTTCCCAAAAGTTTGGAAATAGGCATTATAGATATGATAAGAAGAGATCTAAAATTTATTCTCTCTTATTTCCTGCAACATCAGTTAGGCTTTAATGATTGAATAAAGTACTATTTTTTTTTAACATTTTTAATGTCTAGCAATATAGTTTTTATTCCATTCAATGCTTTGAGAAATTAATTTTTGTCGGAATAGTTAGTACTGTAGTACTAGACCGAAAATCAAGTTGATGTTTGTTTTTCACGATATAGGTTAGTCATTTAAATATTACTTCAAATCAAATTGGTAAACTATCAAGAGAAGCATCAACTTGATTTTCGGTCTACTAAATAATTTTGTACTCAGGATCATGAAAATCTAATTGTCCACCATAATTTGTGGGACATCGCTCTCCACCGATTTGTTTCTTTCAAATGCCTATTGCCAAACTATGTCTCTTAGACGAACTCATTCGACCACATATTTTTAAAAGACACTAAAAAATTAACTTGTACAAATAATTCTAGCTTCTAGCTTGATGTTAGTTAGAGACTTTTTTGTACTCTATCACACATTGGAGAAAATCATTGTCGAGGATCTTTAATTTTATTGTAAACTTTGGTCAAACTTTTAATTATTATTTTTTTTCAATGAAAAACATTTGGGGTTTCTACAGTTCTTAAGGCCCCCATACACGGTCAAACATTTTGACCGTGTATGGGGCTGTTTGATTTTTGCGCAAACATGATTTAAATTTACCTTTTTGTTATTGATTTTTGTTATTGTCTTGGGCCTAAATTTGCCCGACATCAGGTTGAATTGCCGAGATGTTTGATCGTGTGTGGGGGCCTTTATACGGACAACTGTGAAACTTCTGGATGAAGTGCATATTTTTTTATGAGCTAGTTTAAGTAGGACTTGTTGTTTTGTTTGTTTTTTTAAAGTAGACACTCTTAGAATTCCTAAGACAATTTAAAATAGTTTGGGTTTTATAATATTTCATTTTAACTTAAATTTATAATAGAATAAATGTTTTTATATTTTGTTAGTAAAAGCGAATATAAAACTCAAAAAGGGAAGAATCTAGTTTGTTGTGTTTAGTTCGGTCTAAGAGACGGGTGAGAGAGCTAAGTGGTGCTTTGATAAGGAACCATGACTCCATTCTAATGTTCACGCCCTTTTAGTTCATACTTCCTCGCTTCAATTTAGTTTCTCTAGTTTAAAGGACTAAAAGAAGAAATAACAAGTGCAGAACCTTGTCTGAAAAGTGTTGAGAATGTATATGGAACAAATGGAACTAAATTATTTAGGGAATTTTAAGATATTAATCAGAAGGATTTTATAAATTTATTTATAGATCTAATTACAACTAACAGCACCTCTCTTCCATACTNATATCATCGTGGTTATTGTGAAAGACTGTAAAATGTGAGTTACGTATCTATTAAAAGAACTTATTAGAATTGAGATTTGAAATTACTTCAATAGCACGGTGTGCTCTCTTGTGCAGAATGGTCATTATGCATCAAATAAAATTATTACTCGACTTTTATTTACCAAGAATAAAAGTAAAATTTGAGTTTACTGTAAAATTTTTAATGATGAAGATTCAAGATAATTTCTTGGAGATTTTCGTTAAAACTTGGCAGTGGTACTGAAAGTTTTGGGTCCGTTCAGTTGAGGTAAAGTTTTTTTGCCCTTCTGAGGGAAATCATTTCCCAAAAGTTTGGAAATAGGCATTATAGATATGATAAGAAGAGATCTAAAATTTATTCTCTCTTATTTCCTGCAACATCAGTTAGGCTTTAATGATTGAATAAAGTACTATTTTTTTTTAACATTTTTAATGTCTAGCAATATAGTTTTTATTCCATTCAATGCTTTGAGAAATTAATTTTTGTCGGAATAGTTAGTACTGTAGTACTAGACCGAAAATCAAGTTGATGTTTGTTTTTCACGATATAGGTTAGTCATTTAAATATTACTTCAAATCAAATTGGTAAACTATCAAGAGAAGCATCAACTTGATTTTCGGTCTACTAAATAATTTTGTACTCAGGATCATGAAAATCTAATTGTCCACCATAATTTGTGGGACATCGCTCTCCACCGATTTGTTTCTTTCAAATGCCTATTGCCAAACTATGTCTCTTAGACGAACTCATTCGACCACATATTTTTAAAAGACACTAAAAAATTAACTTGTACAAATAATTCTAGCTTCTAGCTTGATGTTAGTTAGAGACTTTTTTGTACTCTATCACACATTGGAGAAAATCATTGTCGAGGATCTTTAATTTTATTGTAAACTTTGGTCAAACTTTTAATTATTATTTTTTTTCAATGAAAAACATTTGGGGTTTCTACAGTTCTTAAGGCCCCCATACACGGTCAAACATTTTGACCGTGTATGGGGCTGTTTGATTTTTGCGCAAACATGATTTAAATTTACCTTTTTGTCATTGATTTTTCTTATTGTCTTTGGCCTAAATTTGCCCGACATCAGGTTGAATTGCCGAGATGTTTGATCGTGTGTGGGGGCCTTTATACGGACAACTGTGAAACTTCTGGATGAAGTGCATATTTTTTTATGAGCTAGTTTAAGTAGGACTTGTTGTTTTGTTTGTTTTTTAAAGTAGACACTCTTAGAATTCCTAAGACAATTTAAAATAGTTTGGGTTTTATAATATTTCATTTTAACTTAAATTTATAATAGAATAAATGTTTTTATATTTTGTTAGTAAAAGCGAATATAAAACTCAAAAAGGGAAGAATCTAGTTTGTTGTGTTTAGTTCGGTCTAAGAGACGGGTGAGAGAGCTAAGTGGTGCTTTGATAAGGAACCATGACTCCATTCTAATGTTCACGCCCTTTTAGTTCATACTTCCTCGCTTCAATTTAGTTTCTCTAGTTTAAAGGACTAAAAGAAGAAATAACAAGTGCAGAACCTTGTCTGAAAAGTGTTGAGAATGTATATGGAACAAATGGAACTAAATTATTTAGGGAATTTTAAGATATTAATCAGAAGGATTTTATAAATTTATTTATAGATCTAATTACAACTAACAGCACCTCTCTTCCATACTTATTACACTACGGTATTACCATATGAAGCTGTGAGACTCAATTCATTTTGAATGTCACTGTCAATATCAAAGAATAGTTACATTTTTTTAATCTACTCACGGCAGCAAAATTAAGTAGTACTTTACAAAACTTCGCCGATTTGTCTTAAAAATGTTAAAAACAGGCAGGAAAGTAATTGAAACAGTCAGGAAAATATTTCCCTGCCTATAGGCTGACACATTATTATTTTGTTGCGTGTTGTTTTTGACATGTTTCAAAAGATCCAAGAAAAATTACATTTTGCGGATTAAAAACAGTAAAACAGTGCTTAATTTTGCTACCGTGAACTTAAATATTGTAGGCAGCAAAGGAAATATTTCTTCCTCGTGTATTCATTGTCAAGTAGGTAATTTACCTGCCTCTGCAGTTAATTTTCATAGCCTGTCCACGCCTCCGGCTTGGAGGCTAACTTAATCCCTAGTCAGTTAAATTCCACTTTGCTGCCTAGTTACATAAATAACTATAGCAGGACTCACAAGACTGGCCCTCCAATGGCTTTTGATCCACGGAGTCGTTAGTTTAGATACATTTATTAATAAGAATCGATAAGAAGCTCCTTGTAGAGAGAGATGCAATTTCAAAAATATCTTGATTTTGTCTACTTTTTGAACAATAGTGTTAAGTATTTTATTTAATGATAGTTTCAAGCGTTCTTTTTCCAGGATATTTTTAATTTTCATGGTTTAAAAGCAGTGCGGAGCTCTTTTGAATTGATACTGTTTGACTTACGTAGTTGATATATTAACTACATGTTGTAGTTGTATTAACTACTTAGCAGTAGCTAAAGTTATTATGCAGTTAACTATGTAGCAGGTAGCAGTTAAGTAATTATGGAGATAACTACGTAGAAGTTAAGTTATTATGCTGTTAACTCTATAGCAGTTAAGTTTTTCGGCTGATTTTTCACATTGTTCTGGTCTCCCAACCGCTCCAAGATGTTCTGTTCATACAGGCTAATTCCTTTACATTTATGAATATGTTCTTAATACGCAGGAAAATTTAGTAAAGACAAAATAAACACAAAGAAACAATTTTGGCAAGATTTCGGGTACATATCACTTATGATACGACTAATTGAATGTTACTTCATAAAATAAGATTATCCCGCCTTTAGGTTATGTAGAGAAATAATTACTACGTTTCCATGTGATAAAAAAAGGATTGAATCCTGTTTTGGGATTTAACAAGTTAGGAGTTTCCAAGAGTGGTATATTAAATTCGTATTCAATACGAAATAAAAAAAAAAAACTTTTTCCTGGTTACTTTTGTTAAAAGTTATAAATTATTTTGTAACCTTCACCTTTTATAAACATGCTTTTTATTACGTATTTTGACAGATTTGACTACAGTTTCAACAGAAATATGCTAGGTTCGCTCACACCGACGCTCTGCGTATGTCAGGATCGAGTTCAGTGTTTCCATGCAACTAAGATTCAGATGCAAGCCCAGAATTTAGTGAATTGGATCGGGACCTTACTTAATCCGTATTGAATCAAGGTTCCCATGGATGCTTTGGGTCCAATAACTGTATTCTATTCGTATTCAATCTGTATTTAAACATAATGGAAACGTAGTAACTGTCAACACACCTTATTCTCTGCGACCGTAACAGACTCGGTCTATAAACTTCTGTCAACTATATCTACATATCGTGCATATTAGTCGATGAAATCTCTCCTCTAAAGCTCTTTAAATATTTAAAACATATTTATATCTTAAAAAATTACAATGTAAAACTAATTTTTTAAATTAATATATTTGTATCTGATTTATATTATCTAGTTATCGAACCCACTTATAAATTAGAATCCACGAAAACAAATTACATTATAGCTCCATTACAATCAGTTATAGGTATGTAGTTAAATAAAAGTTACCAGTTTGAAGTGTACATCAATTTGAAAATTCAAAAACGGTAGGGATTTTAATTAAAGAAAGTGCCTTTAAAAAGATCATTCGTAGACACTCCTTTTGATTTGATTCGAATCAAGATATTAATAAATACAATTTTGTTTACTAGACTATCGGGGGAAAAATGAATTATTACGAGTATAAAAAAGTCTATAAAAGACAGCGCTCTAGCAGGAAATATCCCCTATAAAAAATATACACCATATTTTAATTGCTTTTCAATACCATATCTAATTGAATTTACCGTTATGAAAATAGCTTTTTTTATGTATTTTATTTAATGAAATTTTTTTATTAAATTACTTTTTTTTTAATCAATTATTTATTCTCTTGAACAATTATTTTAATTACTCCCAATTACTAAACAAGTTTTAAAACTGTATTATTTTAGTTAGTTTATTAATATAATATTTTTTTAATTTAAAATTCTATTGTTAATTGTTATTGAATTTTATTATAATTTGTATTTATTTATTTTTATTTATTTTTTTGTTTTAGGTAAGCCATTGCAGTGTTCAACATGTACAACGAGATTTTGACAATATCAAGGTAAAAGTTTATCAACACTATGTCTAATTTGCCGTGTCGTTAATCGATTTATAAATTAATTTATTATGTAGAAAAATAATGAAAAATAATCCTTATAATTGTTTAATAATCATTGTTAATCCGTAACTATTTTTACGAATTAATTAACATTCCATTTGCATTTGTTTTAATATGCAAATCGAGGATTTAATTAATCACCTAAGGCCACAGTATATTCAGCTTCAAATGTATTTCGTATAAGAATCAATTAGGTTCGATAAATTACCAAAACGCTCAAGTCGATTTGACATCGGATACACTCGTATGAAAGAAAAGAACTAAGGCCTCGCCAAAAATTCAATTTTAAAGCCTTATTTATTTCTTCATTTCATACATATCGAAATCCAAAACCGGACTTAACGTTTTTCATGTATGTCTATATTTCGCCTCAGGTCCTTAATAATTAAGGCAACTTAATAATTTTACCTTGCTTTGAACACTGTTTTTATTTAATTTATATTTTATAAGCAATAATTTACTTTTAGTCATGGCCTAGGCGTACTATGATGCTGTTAAATATTCTAAACGTTTTAAAAACATAATATAAAATTTTATTTTAACTTTATTTACGAAACTTTTAAATTTCAAATAAAAATCCCAAGAATGAATCATCTAGACCAGTGGTTCCCAACCCGTTGAACACTGCGTACCACACCAACCCCCNCCCCCCCAAAACCCAATTATAAATTTAGGAGAAAAAGTAAGAAACAGACATCATTTTTTTAAGAAATAATTACATATTAATTATCATTGAAGCGAGCGTATTGCAATAATTCACTGAATATTGAAATTTGTTAATCATTATGAATGTCATAGTTGTAGATAAGTGGAAGAGGATAGTGTGGGGATAGAGTGGGGGTTCTCGGTACAAAGCTTTACTTTCTAAACAAACCTATACACCACACGACTATAAGAATCTTACCACCCGCAGTAGCTTTAAACAATTATTATAAAATGTATCACTTCATTACTCAAATACTACTGCTTGTATCAAGTTGAAATTTTACCTACTTTGTTTCAATCGTACTTTAGACGATGTATATGAAGTTTTATTAAAATCGTTACGTTAGAACTCAAGATATCTGTAAAAAGGTTGTTTTCTCTATTTTAATAGTTTTAGCGATCTTTATTAATTCATAGCGGTGTCGTTGTTGGTTTTACTAAAAAATGTTATTTGAAAAAAATGTTTGTCTCGTCGAATAGGTGATGATAGAATTTTTTTCCGTCCTAAAATTCCAATTTTACATTTAAAGCTCACGTTTACGCGAGCATAGCGTGCGAACTCTTGGACGGATCACGCTGTCCAACGAAATTAGCCTGAGTATTAGTAAAAGGAACATGTATACCAAATTTCAACTAAATCGGTCAACTTTTACTCAAGTTATCGTCGGACACGTAAACGTTACGGACAGACAGACTGACAGACAAGATGCATATTTCGTTGAATGTAAGAAGCTCGCTTACGCTCGCCGCTCGCTTCAATACTTCAATTAGAATGACTTTTGAGCAACAATTTTTTGGACAAGCTGAGGACAAAACAAAAATGTTGTCGAAAACAACATAAGATATCGAAAAGTTGCTTGCCGAATATTTGGGTAAGATATGGCTTTTTTTACACCACAACTCTTCTAGGTTTACACTAGAATCAAATGACCCTTGAAGTTCAATAGATAATGCAATAAATAGATTCCAATATAATCTTTTGTTTTCGCCAAACCGACTTGATAGAGCGAAGATAGACCCCTGTACCTTCTGGTTGTTTATTGTTTTTAACTTTTTACATATTATGCTACCGGACCCTTTCGCGGACCACTCCCGAGGCTCTCACGGACCACCTGCGGTCCGCGGACCACCGGTTGGGAACCACTGATCTAGACAATTAGCCTCAAATACTCTTAAAACTCACCATTTTGCTCCTATGATTGTAAACAATTTATGGGGAAGGACCCCCGGACCCCCCCCCCCTTTTTGGTGGGGAAATGAAAAATTTTTTGGGTACGAGAAAGTCACCAGATCTGTCTTGGTGCTTAGTGTTTTATCTTATAAGGTATAATTATTTTTTTCCTTTCTAAATTATATTTCAATGTTTTAGGTACTGAAATATCGCTATCTAAAATACAACCATCGAGACTGGAGTATTCATTTGATGATGTTTGATTTAAACATATTGTTAGGTTTGTTCCAACCCCGTTATTTGAAGCGTCCTTTGCATTTTTTTGCATCTTCCCGTGGATTTGTGGATCGTTCAAAAATAGTTTAGGGAGATTTGTGACTATAATTCACTGTGGCGGCGATCANTAAAATCATTGCACTTATCATAATTTATGATGACCAGATCCGGACAGAGAGAACTGGGGGGGGGGGGGGGGGGGGGGGGGGGGACCGGCACTTTCTGGGAAAAGGTAACTTAATAATTTTACCTTGCTTTAAACACTGTTTTTGTTTAATTTATATTTTATAATTTTAAATAATTTTATTTAGTCATGGCCTAGGCCTACTTTGATGCTGTTAAATATTCTAAAAACGTTTTAAAAACATAATATAAAATTTTGTTTTAACTTTATTTACGAAACTTTTAAATTTCAAATAAAAATCCCAAGAATGAATCATCTAGGAAATTAGCCTCAATTACTCTTAAAACTCACCATTTTGCACCTATGTTGTAAAAAATTTCCGGGGGAGGACCCCCGGACCCCCCCCCCTTTTTGGTGGAAAAATTACAACCCCCCTCCCCCCCGTATGTGACAGGCTCGGCCCCTCACTTTTAAAGTCCAATTGCCGCCACTGCGACTATATTTATATAGGCGAAAAACTGGCTGAACGATTTCCATTAATTTGTATGCAGTGGTGCGTGCGTTAACATGTAATATAATTTATATATATATAAGCTAAGTTAAGCCAAAGAGCTAGTTAAGAGTTAGTTATTTCATTGAACTCGACCACGATCTAAATAATTGGATAAGTAACAAGCTATTGAAGGTGATTGGGCTTAGCCGAGTGGTTAAAGTTCTCAAATTTCGCCTTACCAGGTCAAAATATCGACATTGCTGGTACAAACACCAGAGTGGTGAGATATATTTCGATGATGACATCGAGTTGATGTGCTAAAAAATAAATCTTAAAGATGTTTATTTCTTAAATAAAGTTATATATGATTATCGATTCGGACGAGTAAAAAAAAATTAAAAAGTGCAGGTGTGAAATAACAGGCATCCGTACTTCGATATTAATCGGTGGGGTGCATTTTTATTGATCTGATTCCCTTTTTACTTTCTCATATAAAGAGAAAGCATTGTGATGGCGCGAAAAATCCATTCTGAGGCTTTGATAGATTAACACGTTTTGAGGTCCCCTAAGTTCGAAAAAGTGGTTTTTAAAAAATGCCTGTCTGATTATGGTATATGAGTAAGTCTTAGTAGTCACTGACCAATGTTTTTAATACCCTTTGACTGTAGAAATACTTTAGGCATGGACTGCCATTAATTACAATATTTGTCATTTTACTTTATACTTATTTTTTCTACATAAATTATACACAAGCATAAATTTAAACCTAATTTAAATATTTTTTTATATATCTAAAATAAAAAAATATTTAACTAAGTATCTCATCCCTAAAAAAATAATAAAAAAATAAAATTTGAATTTATCTTTCATGTTAAAAAATTGTTATTCTTATAGATGATTTCTTTCTTTTAACATTTAATTAAAGTAGTTCATAGATAGAATACAATTATTTTCACTGATAGAAAAAATAAATCAATAAAATCCATAGCAATTCGTATATAAACTTGAATATAATTTAAAAATGATCATACTACATTAATTTTTAATGAGTTATTATCTATCTAAGTGAATTTCTATAAAGTCTTTTGTGATATTGGTAACTTGGTTAAGTATTTGTTTTAGGTGGGGGTGAGATTAAGTTTTAGAAGCTCCCGTTGTAAGTAACAATAAAGCGCTATTGAAGGTATTATAATTTTCAAGCGTTTTAACCCATTGTCTTTAGGGGGGGATCGGATCTTTGGAAACGGTTTCGCTTTTGGATTTTATAGGGAATCCCCCTATATATTATAACTCTCCCCTCTGGTTTGAAACTTGTTTTTGTTTGAATTAGGGTTTGAAATATATCATTGAGAATTAGGAGGAGTATTCACTGCGTATATCATGTCCTTTAGATTATTTCTCTATTGTCTATTAAACCTAATTTATTATTGCCGAAGGTTTTTTTTTATTCTTTTTTTAGGTGAAATTACATTAATTTTAATTTTAGCTTTAGAGCTTATCGAAGGGAACGGAATCTACGTGATTGTGATCGTTCTGAAGATCGAACATTTTTTATGTCTCTGGTTTCAAAAATTCAAAGACAGAAATAAGTTTCATACATAAGGGAAAATTTTCGGTTCCGTGTCAGTCTTTCGGTGTGTCTTTCGCAATTTTTTGCAAACCAATATTCCTCAAAAACCACTCGTTCGAATTTAATGATATTTGGATGGTATGAAATTATTAGCCATAGGCACGTTCCAACCTTTTGCGCCCATTTGTTTTTCTTTACTCCTATATCTTCAGAAGTCCTTATTTCAGCATTATGGATGTAAAATTTGGATTGTTTGTTGAAAGTAGCCCACTGATATTCCCTGGTAAAAAACTTCAACCGTCTGCACTAACCGTCTACACTTAAATTTTGGTATATTGAAACTTTAATTCATATAAAAAATCAAAACAATTTTGACAGATTTAAAAATCGGGGGAAATAAAATTATTAAATTATACGAAACAAGACACAAGGAAGCCGTTGCACACAAATTGTAATAGTATTTTAAATTTCATTTCCGTTTTCATTTTGATTTAAATGCCTTTGTAAAATCAATATGTAAATCCTATTTTGAATACTCGAGTGAGACGGTAATGGGATCATTTCGAACAGTGGACAACACTGTTTTAGTTATTTTTTCACATAAAAACGAAGATTAAAAGAAGGGACCAACCTAACTATTATACAAGTTATTTTTTCTTTTTTTCGCTCGAGTCTCGCAACTGGGCTGCAAAAGGCGCAAACCCTTTTTCGATTGATTAATTTAAAGGTAATGTTATATGAAGTTGTGTTGTAACTTTTGTTTTCTTTCAGTTTAAAAAAAGTAGGTTTTAAGAGCAATTCCTTAACATTACTTTTTTTTTAACTCCACAAGCAGTGTATATAATAGAATAAATATAAAAATCACAGGGAAGTACTTAGTCCAAGTACTTTTTAGGGTTTTGTAGATGAGTAAGCATACCCATTATGTAAATTATGATTTCATGTCTTCAATCTAAAAGTCCCGGGTTCGATCCCCCGGGGGGT
>KZ651288.1:19719-47491 GCA_001010745.2 Gerris buenoi
GCGTAAATCAAGTTGTCTCCCTTATCCGAGTAAGTTTTACTATCAAATCAATCCATCAAATAAATCCATTCAATTTGTTCTTCTTCTCTTTTCTTTTTCTCTCTTCCTTTACTTACTTTATTTTATCAATAGAAAAGGTATTACACATGTGTGTATTCTTAATTCATAGAAAAATCCAACGACTTACTTTTATAAAAAAGAAAAAAAATTATAGGAAATATGACAATAATTATTAACTAAATCTCACGTGTTTAAAATGTCTTGTGTAGAAAAAAGTTGCCTTATCTTGGACAACTATTTACCTTGGATACTTGCGACTAGCACAATCTAAGGGGGAAAGGTAATTTTTTCAGTGATAATGTTTGTCAGAAAGGAGCAAGGCCACCCTATTTCAGCGAACATCCTATCTACACCAGATATCATAATAGCGTTATCAGCGATAAATGATTTTTGCTAAGTTTCCAAGGTAAGAGTGCCTCAACTACATTGTATAATTTAAAGTTTTGCCTCCTTCCTATGCCCTATCATGGAGTTATAGTCTAATGCGCCAAAAAAGCTAAATAAATTGAGAAAGATAACGTAGTAAACTAATATTACTTAGTAATGCAATTGTATTAAAAGAAATTGTAAAACTTAAAGCATTATTTATTACTTTAGTAATATACATACTTTAGGTTATTACTTTAATAGTTTAGGTAATTTATTGCTTACATTTTTTGCATAGTTTATTATTTTTAAAAAAAAATTGCCAAATTATGACTTTATATACTACTATTAGCCGCCTTAAAGTTATGTTCTATTATTATTATTTTTTTTTTTTGGATTTAATAAAAACAAATAATAAGTTTAAAAAACGATAAATTATAACAGAATTGTTATTTAAGTCGCAGTTAGCACAGAAGGGTTGTAAAGTTATGCGAACGATTAGGGGCAACTAATGAGGGTTGACCCAGAAGGTGCACAGTGCGAGACTAGCTTGGTAAATATTATTATAAGGCAAAATAGAGGGAGTCCCACAGGGATTACATTAGTTGCCACTTTGGTTCATATTATCCTATAGAAAGACTTGTTTTGGAGTTTATTCTTTTCTCATGAAAATTACTTTACACCTTGTTCCTAGAAACAAGTGAATTATTAAGAATTTACTACCATACTTTATTATATTTCAATGGTTTTAAGTTTCGACTTTTTTGCTCTCAAGCTTTTCCGATTTTTTTTCTTAACCACTTAGATAAAGGAAGCAAACAAACTGGCTCTCCACTTGAAATGCTAATTCTTGCTTATTTTTATCGAAGCAGCTTTCAGACTTTATTAACAAGAGTTACATTAATAAGATCAATACTGTGAAAAAGGTACTGTTTCAGACTTATTTAAAATCATATAGACTTACCTGTAAAATCCCGAGAGACATCCTTTTTTTGACTGAATTTCCTTCCATTTGTGAAAACCTTATACACAATATTCATACCTTCAGATAGTAGACCAAGAAAAAATCATTGTATTAAAATGATGGTAATTAAATAAGTCTTTTGAATGATTTCACATACAATAATAGTCATTGAAAATAAAATATTAAAACTTGTTGAAGGGAGTTAGAATTGAAAAAAGTAAAAAGTTCTTCAATCAATCTAGACCTACCTATTATACTGGCCACCGACGCTCCCAGTAGGACTAGAAAGCAAGCAACATCTCTCATAAATTGCCTAATGGTAATGGACGACCTATACTTCTAAATCACGCTGTCTGATGCAAGAAATTACAGCCGATTGGATAAAGGCGCTATCGACGTCAATTGCGCCTGTTGTAAATTATTTTTAACTGCTTTTTTGGATGAAAGTTAACTCTTTTAGGCAAGAATATAAACATAGATATCATAGAATGATATCCTTCTAGGAGTGCTCAATATCTTGCTTATGTGCTCATATCTGTTATTTTTATTTATTTATTTATTTTATTCAATAACTCATAAAAAGTCAACTGATTACATTAATGCAGATTATTATTTATCTCGATATTCTTTAAAACTTGGAAGTTCAGACACAAACAAAATAAATAATGCATCTCAGCTGCTGAAGGAAAGTAGTGCACGCCATCATACCTGATACCATTACCACATGGAGAATCGAAGAAGAAACAAGTAATAATCAAGAACTCATTAAATTAAAAAAATCGATGACGACTGATAATGAAAAATGTGGGTCCTTCAAGGCCAGCGATTTAATGCCGTTTGAATTCAGATATTTTCCCAAGGTGAAGTAGTCACTGAGCCTGCTGACTTTAGGTCTAGGTGAAAAATAGTTTTGTAGCTTCATCAAATAGGTTGTTATAGCGACAAAAGTGAGCCTCGAAATTTTCTCATACCATTGCTTTATTCGCTTTTTAATACATCGAACCGAACGGCGACTAAAGTTTAGTTACAACTTAGAAAAAAGAACACCAATCCCAGAAGTAGCCACCTGTGATCAACCCTTATTTCTCCCCCAAGTAAATATTTTGAATTTAAATATGCACCATTTTTAATATTCGTTCTCAGTTATATTTACCAGCACCGTTTAGTTTTCTTGTCCTTTTAGTTCTTGTTCTTCAAATAAGAACTCGCCAAGTAATTAGACTTTTATTAAAGGGAAGTAAGCACCAAAGATCTGACGAATGAAAGACAAAAGACGCCCGAAGGGTAGAAGGAGATCCTTCCAGTGGTGTCAGTGAGTGCATCTCATCACATGGTTTGGGTTCTTGGGAGTTTACTTCTACTCTCCACAATGGACCGACGAAAGCCAGTAAAGGAAGATATTTAAAAAAAATGATAGTACTTGAGATCTCTAGGTCCAACGATTACCCTCCAGAATCCATGCGACCCTTGCGATTAACGAAGGGGATTTAAACATACAAGCACAGGTCGCTTGTAAAATTTCGGAAATCTCGGAGCCAGGTAAAATTTACGACATAAAAAACAAAGTGGAGTCGATAACAAACAACTACTAAGTCAGGCCTCAGCATCTAGAGACGAAGGTAGAGGCACTAACAACATCAATTAAGTTCTCTTTTTTCCAACGGAAGCCCAAACGGACGTCAATCTCGTACGAGTTAACGTACGCGTGCTACAACACCTGAACGTGAATACGGTACGTGTTGATACCATCGTACCTATGGCAAAAAATCGAAACACTGCCGAAAACCATTGCAAGTAGCATCAGGAAAACTAAAAGGTCCTATGCTCGACGCTGCAAACGACGCGAATTTGACACTAAAAACTATACTAGCCTACTGTACGAGTTCCCTGATTTGATGAGTACGTGTCTATTAAGTGGACAGAAGCCTCCAACAATGACGCATGTTATCAAATCAAAGGGCCACAGGTTTTTGTAAAGGCTCGATACTTATCTCCAGAATAACTGGAATACGCAAAAAGAGAATTCGGCGCAATGCTAGAACAAGGCATCTATCGACCTTCAAGTAGTAACTGGGCTAGTGAGCGAGAAAGAAAAATAGTGAGAGGTGACCATGCGGAGACTTTCGACTATTCATTATTCAACGCGGATACTACCACCAGGACCACCCTCTCCCTCACGTACACGACATTGTTCGAAAACTTACAGAGTGCACAATTTTTTCGACCTTAGACTTCACGAAAGCTTACCACCATATACCAGCGGAACCTGGAGATTTACATAAAACCGCTATCATAAAACCATCAGGCCTTTCCGAATTCGTTAAAATGGCATTTGGTCTCCGTAATCTGGCTAGTCATTCCAGCGTTTTATTGACAAGGTACTTCGATTATGTAAAATTATAATATATTATAATTATAATTATGTAAAATGTAAATAACTATGGTTTCAATCCGCTATACATCTACTGTCAAAACACTTAATTTGACATATTGAACTATGTTAACGGCACACACTAATTTTAAGATCAAATACTAGATTAAACTCAATTTATTTTTATGTTAAAATACATAATATTTTAAATATGAGATGTCATCATGGCGTGGTGTCCTTAATATTAACTTTAGCTTGTGTTAGCAGAGTTTGTGAGATAAGAGTTCCGTTTAGTGATGTTTAAAAAAAAAATTTCATTGTTAGGAGTTCGACAAATATGTAAATTTAATGTATAATTCAATTATAGGATATAGTTTTTTTGTGTCGTTGTATTTGTCAATGGTCACACAAATAAAAAAAGTATAGGGGAAAAGACCGAGTTGATTGATTTAGTGGTGCCAGCCAGCCTGAAGCACATAGCTCGAAATTAATTGCCCCCAGTGCTGTGCTCGGGAATCACATGGATTAGCACCTCGTACGAATTCGATCGATCCGAATTTGCATAGAGTAGCCGTGTGTCGGGTTGATAGTCGAAGCCCCACGTTTGGGCCAAACACTCTCTTGATTTAGAACTAAAGAAGGCTTTAAATTTCCGAATTGTTCGACTTTTATCAAAAGGCCCGTTTTCTAGAATGGGCAGGTAAATTATCACTTTAACCATGAGTAGGGATTTGTTATCTACAGTTGGACGTTTGCCATGCAATGACTTTTAGCTAATACATTTTTTTTTTTTTTTTGTTCCAATTATTAATCATTAAAAGGCCTATGACAATAAATAGGGACTCTAAACAATTTTGGTTGTTGGTTAATAACATTAAAGGCCCTAATTTCAATCCTACTCATACTTAATAAGTACGCAGACTTGGTTAGCTCATTTCACAGACACTGTTTGATGCGCCACCACATCCTTGTCCAACACTCTATGCCGAACCATATATTGTATCTGACTATTTCGACCGCCAATTCTCTGATGGGGAACTAAGTGTTGTTGTTAGCTGCCTTAAGAAAAAACAAAACCCCTGGCCACGACGGTATCCCCTATTAATTTCACAAGTATGCCCCCCTCCTCAGCTTTTCTGATAAGTCGGTTGTCTCTTTTTAATTTAATATTCGAGTTATCAGATGTTCCTGTTTCATTCTCTAAATGTTATATGTACTGTATATCCGTTTTAAAAACAAGGGGATAGAAATTCTGTTACTAATTAAAAAGGCATTTCCTGTTAAGACACAATTTCTAAAAAAAAATATTTCGAGTCTACTATTACAATATTGGAAGAATTATTCAGAGAAATAATTTATTGACTGAATGCCAGGCCGGCTTCCGTCAGGGTTATTCCACAATGGATGATAATCTATAATAATAGGAATTGTCCTAATTAAACAATTAATTTTGTTAGAATTCAACTATTCTGCAAAATACGACCTGTTCCAAGCCTGTAATGCTGCTTCGATTTACTTGAAAATCACAATAAAATTAATTTAAAAAACTTTTTTTTGTTTTATTATTTTTCGTAAGTCAAACATAACATGTGACATGCTAAACGCCACAGTCCTCCTCCCTAGTGAACACGTATACTTGTGTGTTCACTATTTAGTGTAGCTAGGTTGGAGACTTGTGCTTGTCTAATATGACACATCATGTTCGGCAAACAGAATCTGTTATCTCAGGTTTTCATTAGTGCCTTTATCATGGTGGTTTTCTTCTTTCTCGTTTGCTGCAATTTGCAGAGCCGCAATAAATGCTGGCTTCACCCTATCGATCGATACCCGTTTCTCTGTCCCTTTTACTTCAATTTTAAAAGTTTTTTCTTTCCTCTCTAGCACGGGGAAAAGTCCTTCGTATTCTTTTAAATCCTCGTTCGTATATTCTTTTAAATCCTTATGAATGAATACCTTACTTGGGCCATGTCATTTCGTTGGTACGAGACGAATTGTTTCATGATTTCTTTGGACACGGCTAACGGATCATTATCTGTTTTTCCAGTCACCAGTCTCTTTTGGGAACCTCAGCGAGGAATCGTACATCAGTTCTGCAGGAGATGCTTGTACTTCTTCCTTTATAGCTATTCGAAGTTCTAATAGTACCGTGGACAATGTTTCTATCCAATTTTCTTTCCCGTGCGCTCGCAGAGCCGCTTTCAAAGTCTTGTGAATTTTTTTTACTAATCCGTTAGCCTGTGGGTGTTATGCAGTGGATCTTACTCTCAATGTTCCGGTTAATTTTAATAAATATCCTTGACTCCATCTGTCTTCCCTGCGGGACTGGTGCTCCGAGCAGTGCGACTCACTGGTCGTAAAAAAGTTCTTCCAACCGTATCTGCCTGTTGGTCGTTGGCCTGGCATCGGATAAGCTTATGGCCATCTAGTGATTCTATCGATTCACGTTAAAGATATCTGTGGCCGTTGATCTGTGGCAATGGACCGACCTATATCTAGGTGGACATACTGGACATGTGCAAACCTATCTGAAGGAGGCATGAAAGGACTTACTGGTGCTTTTGTATGTCTCCCTACTTTAGATTTTTGACAGGCTATGTAGTTTCTACCCCGTGTTTTACAATCGTTTAGTAAGTGTAGTGCAATCGTTAGTAGTTTAGTTAAGTTATGAATTATGCCAAATGCGTTCCGTCTAAGTTGTTTGGGTATATAAGGTCTTATATGGTTCTATTGTCATTTTTCTCATGTTCTCTAGCTGTTTTCTCTTGCCCAACTCTATCCTTTTCTTGCCCGTCGGCTATCTTCTCAGTGTTAATTCCTTTATCAGTGAAAGTGTTTACCATAGACAATAAGTTAGCCATTTTATCTTCCCAGCTATATGCCTTGTCATTTGTATGTTCTCATATATATGCCAATGCCGTGGCTGGCGGTTTTAGTCCGTATACGGACTGAAACGAACTGATATATACAATCACAAACCTCTTACCTTCGCATTTATAAAAAAAATCCCTATGAAACTTCACCACGGCAAATGCGTCATCTCGTATTTATTTCCCAATTTTCAACAGATATCAGACATTTATCTGGAAAAGATAATGTAGTAGCAGACACACTTTCTCGAGTTGAAGCTATAACTAAAACTAGAAGTGAACATGGATTAAATCGCCGAAGCTCAGCAACACGATAAAGTACAAGATAACAAATCTCTACTACTACAATAAGAAAAAAAGATCTGGTAATGCTCCTCATATTTTACAGATTAAAAATATTTCAGGTATTTCACATTTGTCTTCTCTGTTTTTGCTTACTTCGAACTTGAGAAAATTCCAAACATTTTAAAATTTTGAAACCTCATAAAATTTAAAAACTGCATACAGAAGTCATATCCTTTATCTTCAAAACTCATCATATGGTATGAGCAACTCTAATCGCACCTTTCTTGCTGAGGCTAAGGTGAACCTCATCAATTTTACAAAGTCTCTTCACATACTATGTGAAGTGGTTAGAATTAGCAATGTTTGAGTATCTGCCATAGTATAATTTGCAAAATCTACAACATACTTAGCTTCGATAAGTTCCGAAGATCCATCTGCAGGAGCTTCTGACTTTTTCACTCTTCCTGCCAGGATTTCCACCGCTCGCGTAATACTTCTTAGCAGGATTTACACCAAATTCTCATTTCCATAAGAGGCTATCTATATATGACTCTAAAGTAAATTTTTAGGGTCCGTAGGCAAAAGCCAAGGACCCTTATATTTTCGCGCGTGTCTGTATGTCCGTCCGTCGCATGCTCTCACGGCTGCACCTTTCTTCCGATGACTTTGAAATTTGGCATGTATATGTCTTGTACCTACCCACTACCCACACATGTTAAAAATAGAGTAACTTAAAAAAAATATTTTTCAAAAAATTTAGGGTAAAAAAACCTTAAGGGTTAATTTTTTTTTTATTTTCTTTCGATATCGTGAGGGGGGGGGGTATCATATTAAAGGGTACGTCGAGCTGATTACAAAAATATATAATTCTTTGGTTATAACTTTGATAGGGCACGTAGGCACGTTTGAAGTGGGTGTGAAACGTGTCCCCCCCCCTTCTATCTCGCTTAGGTGAAGTGCAAAAAATCTGAAAAAATTCCTGAACATTCTTTGACCAAATATAAAGATACCACATTTTGGGAATTTTGAAAAAAAAAAAAATAATAATAATTTTTATTGGCAAAATACGTTTTTCATAATTATGGTCTTTTCAATGTATTTATTACTACGTTTTTATTAACTTGGTTTCTTGTTTGTATGTTTGTTTGTTTGTCCGGCACAAATCTTGCAATCGAATTTTAACTAACATCCCGAGTAGCTAGACATTTGAAACTTTCAGAACACGATAACAATGCATTATTTTAATGCTTTTAGTAATTTTTCAGCAGAATTTAATTCGTTTTCAGCAAATTTGCTGCATGGAAAAATAGTTCGGAAAAAATCCGCATGTTATTTTATTTGTTTTGTCATATCCCCAATATTTACAATCCTTTATTTTGACAGATTTCAAAATCAAGATTTTTTTTGAGAGGTAAAAATTGAATGACAGCAAAAAAGAATAAGTAAATAAAAAATGAATTAATTGAATTAAAAAACGTAGTATATAAAAAGTTTTTTATCTTGTAATTATATGTTTACAGTCCGGTTTAGTGGCAATAAAATACATCATCAGAAGTTTGTTTATGTATTTTGAGAAATCAGAACCATAAAATATTTCAAAGTAGGCTTTTTAGCATTTTAAAAACACTATAAATAGGGTATACAGTTTGGCCTACGGACCCTCGTTGTGTGCTGGCTAGCCTAGCACACACTTGACCTGTTTATTCATATAATGTATTTCTGTACTAGCCATGCCATAATGTGGAAAACTCCAATTGGTGTTTATCTGAAGTAAATATGCGTTATAACTTAGATGTTTTTTTCCTCACTTATGCACGTATGTGCATAGAATTATAGTTGTGCTATAACTATGCCAATCATTATTAAATATTTGATATTTTACTTGTTTTTGAAATGAACTGATCAGTTTTGAAAGGTGTACTATGTTTATATTTATTTAAACATTTTTTTTTTCTCTCCCTCCCCCTCCTTTCACTCACTCTCTCTATCTCTATGTCTCTCTCGAATTCCTCTCTGAGAGGTTAATTAAAGTTTTCTAGGCAAACGAAGTTTTCATCGCTTTTCCATCCAAGTTAATTCAGTTCAATTAACCTGACTTCTAAAAAATAAAAGTTTAAATTCCTCCTGCTATTTAGAGCGAAATAGAAGGTTTGTTTTTATTGTTTTCTAGTTTAAAAGTTAAAAAAAAATGTAACGGTTTATAGAGAGAGAGAGCTCAAAACTCCCTCTAGTAAAGCTGCAAGAGGCACCGTGGGAAAACTCAAGTGAACTTAAGATGAAACAAGTTTTCCCCCTTTTTTTTCTCCGCAATAAATCGAGAAGATAAAATTAGGAGAAAGCAACCTTTGACCTCATAAGTTTAAAACCAAGGACGAAAAAAAAAACCATAACATTTTGGTAACCTTAACACCTTTCTTTTTTTCAAGAAATATCACACCTAGAAGAGCAATATATTTTTATAAATTATGTGATAACCCTATACTGTTATTTTTTGTGAAGAAAGGTGAGATAATCACTCTGTAGGGCTCAAATATTTATACTTATTAACATTTTAAGATATTAAAGAATAAAAGGGAAAGTTAAAATAAGAAGGCACTTGAAGCGACAAACAGTTTTGTAGTAGTAGTAGTAAGGTCCTAGTACTAGTACTAGACGGTTCGGACGAACCACTGGGTCGAACCTAGCAATTAGGTCATCACTTAGGCCCTTTTTTACAATACCAGTGGTAGAGAGTTCCAGCCATTTCACACATCATACCTCTGTACGTTGTACCACCGAAGCAAGTCTGACGCGATTAATAGTGAGTATGGCCTATTTTGTATAGGTGCAGTAGTGACCGTCTATTAAAGGCTATTTTACAGGTAATATTCTCATCATAAAAAATAATTTTAAAAGCCTCCGCAATAAAAGGTTTATTTATATTAATGTTCAAATTAAAAAGAGAAAATAACAGGGAAGTACTTGCATCTTGTACTTTATAAGGGTTCGTAGGTTCGGGGGTTTAGTAGCATATGCTTTATTAAGATAACTTAATAAGTTAAGTAGTTAATTAACTTAATAAGTTAAGTAATAACATTTTATTTTTCCACCCCGCCCTACACGAAAGTAAAAAAAATAGTCGTTTAACAGTGTGGTATAAAGCGTCCTCGCTTCCTATAGCTTATTGCTTATACTTTAATGGCGTTATGTTTTTGCAATTAACAATTGTCTGATTTTTTTAATGTATCCTCTTTTTTAAGAATCTACCACATTGATGCCAAATATTTGGTAATTTGATATTTTACATGAATAGAAGTATTAATTTAGCACAAAGAAGGTTGAAATTTATCTAGGGCCATCTGCAGGCTAATTTCGACTAACTAAACAATTTAGTCGTGGAAATGTTAGAGCTAGATAGTGAGAGAACGAGATATAATCCAGCCAAAGAATGTTATTTGAAGAGTGGCAGTTAGAAAAGGAATTCCGGAGAGGAAAATTGGGGAAAGGAGTGTGGTAGTAGACTGCACATAGATTCTTCGCATAATCCGGCTGCGCGACCGCACTTCTCTCATTCTCAACTATAACTGTTTACACGTATCGAATAATCGAAACCTCCTTGGAGAAAATGCGCTCTTAAAATATTACAATAATCTTTCGTTTAATCAACAGTCCATTTCAGTACTCGTAACTATTGCCAGCTTCAAACCTGTAATAAAAAAGTGTATAGTGGTAATCGCACTTCCAGTTGGAATAATTTCCTACAGAAATTACTGTTGTAGATCATATTTTAGTAAAAAATTCAAAAGACAAGGAATTATTAACAAATGTCATTATCTGTCCTGAGCCTCTACGATACTCAAAAAAGAAAATTGTTTTGACTCGCCATAGTGAAAATGTAAAAGAATGGGAAACACTTATACTTATTATAGTGTTGGCATTGCTAAACCTAAAGTTGCTTTTAAACTGATGAAGAAGTGCAGCTTAATTATCATTCTGAGTACTTAAATATTATGATATTCTCTGGATAACAAAATCGGGGTTGTTTTCATTTATATAACTCAAGGACTTCAACTTAAAGCAAGGTAAGCAATTGCAAATAGTTCACTCGTACAAAGCTATATAAGAGCTCTAACTCGGGAGAGAAAAAAAAAATACGTGTGGTGTTGCGGGACACCCGATAGGTACGAAGTTCCTTACATTTTTCATCAAATATAAATGATAAAATCACACTGCTAAGTACGTATACGTTGCTAACTACTTATACATGGCGGAGTTAGAAAAGATACAAAATTAAAAGTAACTAACTGTTTGTACCTAGCGGAGTTAAGGAAAAATTCAAAGAAAAGTGTTATTTGCATCATTAAAGCAAGCATCTTACAACAAGTATGTATTGAATATAAGAAAAAATTGAGTTTAAGAGTATGATTGTTAAAGAATGTTATACTGAAATAAGTGACATTTGACATATATAACAAAAATAAACAAAACATATCAAGTAACAGGCTTCCTTAATAACACTTTTTCCCGTCTTAACATTTTTGAAGCTTATGTTTACGCGAGCGTTGCGCGCGAACGTTTGGGCGGATAACGTTGTCCAACGAACTTTAAAATTAACATGTGTATACCAAATTTCAACTAACTCGGTAAACTTTTACTCAAGTTATTGTCATCGGTAGATTTCGGGACGGATTTTAGGTGACGGTGATTTTGTGACGGTTATTTTGGACGGTGATTTTGTGACGGTGATTTTGAGACGGTTATTTTGGTTGTTTTTTCGGATTCACTCCCGGGATCCAGAACGTGCCATAAGGAACTTCGTTCCAAAAACTCCAAGAAAAAAAGAAAAAAAAAAAAGAAAAAGAAGCTCCAAAGAAAAAAAATATAGATGGAAGGGAGTAGATAGTTCAGTCTAAAATATCAGGATTGTATAGTGGGTTAATTATGAAAAAAAAAATTAATAAATTTTGGGGAAAATAGATTGCGCATTTTATGATTTAGTTTGGTTGTATCACGATAATTATGATTTGTCAGGAGTAATCCCAATAAATTGTTTATTTATTTTTTTTTGTTTCTATTTTTAATTTTCTTATAGGTTAAATTTCTCTAACCTATAAGAATAAATATCGGTCAAGTTTATTTATTTAAAAGTGCAATGCTGGTTTTGTCCAGGCAAAGGCTATCGGAACGTTCGGTGTGTCGGCGGCTTTGGCCGCGAGGCCGAACCTCCTGTTATGTCTCTAATTATGGTACGAGCTAGTTTTATTTTTTTCTTCTTTTGCTCTCTTTATTTTATAATTTTTATTTCAATTCTTTCTTTTAAACGTAAAATCTTTCCAGAACCACATCATGTGAAGGTCAGCTTCTTTTCCTTTTTTGGTTGGGTTATCTTGGTCCCACCAGTTATTTTCATGGTTTTCTTTTTTTTTAAAAAAATATGGTAATGGTATCCCTTTTATTATTTTTTATGGTGGATAGTCCAGGGAAGAGCTTAGGCGAAAATACCAGCAAATATTATTTACACAATTTTCTACCTTTACCCTTTTCTTAGTTCAATACAGCCAAGTCAATTCAAAGATTATGAAATACAATGTATATGCTTGTCATTGTGTGGCCACCTGGCGTAACTCTTTACGAGATAAAGAAATTTAATTTTACAAATCTATTGCAAAGTTATAAAACTATATAAAGTGTGACAGCTTTTTATTACTAAAGGATAAGGAAAGTTCTCAAAGGCTAGAAATTAAAGTAATTAATAATGGAATTAATGTGAATTAACTCTTAATAAAATCTACCATAAGTTGTAAGTTGCGAAGCACAGAAAACGACAATGTATCTTTTTGTATTGGGGGTTTATCAAAGGCGATATTTGTTGCCACGTTGTTTTTATACTGCCAAGGGTGCAACACTTTTCCCTTTTAGTTTTTCTCCATTTATAACTGGAATTTTCTATTTAATTCCCAAGTCTCAATACTTTCTTTAAAACTCGAAGTTTTAACTTTTACCGACAAACTTTCTCCCTTTCAAAAGAAATTAATTTTTTGACAAGTTATGACAAAAATTTAATTTTATGTTTAAAAATAGTCATTGGAAAATCCTGAAGGAATTAAGTTAATTCCTTGAGAGTTTCTTTTCCTCCCTTAAAACTCTTTCGAACAGTAATTTCTTTCCTAATTAATTATATTTTTTTTCTGAGATTTAAGAGCAGTAAAATACAGTTGGCTATTTTCATTTTAATGAAAAGAGTGATTAATTTTATTCTGATAAAAGTTATATTAAAGATATTAGTTTGATGTCCAGTCATAGAAGATAAAAGATTAATTTTATTCTTAGCTAATAAATTGGTCAAAAGAAGAAAAATTGATATTTGCTCAACTAATTTCAAGTTTTTATATTTTAATTAATTAAAATATATTACTAAGGTACTCTAAGTTCTAGAGAACTTATGACAGAATAATAACAAATTGCTTTTCGTACAGAAGTACAGAATATTTTTTGAACTTCAAATGAATGCTTAGATTTCCTTCTACAAATTTACTGACGCAAAACCAAGAGCATGTGAAACCGTAATTGCAATTAGCTATTTTACAAATGGCGATGTAAACCGTACAAAAGTTATAGATTACCGACCAATGAGCAAGTTTAGAGCTCAGAGCCAGTAGCTAGCCTAGACTGTAGGGATGAAGTGGGGAAAGGTAGAAATAAGGGGAGAGGATCAGCTAGGACTCCAGAGTTGGACGTCATAGAACGCACTTGCCAAAAATTAATCGATTGTGTTCACCTGATTTGCGCCTATAAAGTCGGACTGGAGGCATCAGAAAATCTTAAGGCCGGGTTTGGTTTTTGTTATGGATGAAATGAAATTGTGCATTCAACTTTATTCTATAAGTAAAATAATAATATAATAATTTGTATTATTTGTGTAATTTCGTTAAGTATTAAGTAAGTTTAATAATATTTGTTATAAAGTTCAATAATATCTATCAAACATTTATAAAACAAACGAAGCTTTTAGTCAATAGTCTCCCCTCAATATTTGAGACTTACCATTTGCAAAAGTAAACCGTCACCGGTGCTTTTAAATTAGTAACATAGACTAATTGACATGGATAAAGTTTGGTCTCACTTATAATAAGGCTATTAATGCGGAATATGTGTAATTAGCTGGTTTATTTGCGTTCGTTTAATGACTATTTGTCAAACATTTCAGTCTCAGTGGAATCACATTCCATTCCCTGGCAAGCATTCCACGCGTCGTAGGAAATAAATCAGAGATCTACACTTCACTTCTACATCCATTCATCTGCCAAATTGGTATGATGCAATTTTAAACAACCAATTAAAACTTTCAGAGCAGTATGTGTTTATCAAATTGATTTCCCGAAAAAAGTAACTATATATATTTTTTGAGGTAATCAATACTAAAACTAAAATATTTATTTGATAACTATAATAAATATATTGATGGTACATACCACCCTTGCTCCATATCCCTGAAACTATTATCACATGATTATGTAAAAATCTGCTACAAAAAAAGCTTGCATACGAGTCTGCAAGACAGTGAGACATTTTCATGTAACTTTATGTTGTCGTATTTTGGTAACGCATATTGGTGTCGTTTTCAAATTAATGTTGGGCTACTGCAAATGTCCAAAAATGTTCGCTCATATCTGAAACGGATTTTTGTCTAGAAATTTTTCAAATGGAAGACCTAAAAATTTTTCGCTCTTCGGAACGATATCATAGCTCCCGTACCTCCGGTAAGCTCGTGAGCAATACCATACAACAATATACAGTTTAAATCAATCTACACCAAGAATCAAGCAGAGAGTTCAAAAAAGTATTCCGGGTAACAATTATAATGAGGAAGCCAAGGGATAATAAAGAACGAGGGAGGAAAAAGAGAGTGTGACAGAGATAAGGAAGGCTTTTAGACGTGCTCTACTCGCAGATCAAAACTAGTTTGATTTTTAATGTTAGTTAATTGTTAGTGTTACGTAGTACTAGTAGGTAGTATTAGTGTTAGGTAGACTAGTAGTAGGTAGTTTGATTTAAGGTTAAAGTGTAGTTGAAGAGAGCTGGGCTATAGGGCTAGAGTGGGGGAGACCCGAAAGTAGCCGAACTACATGTCGCGTCCTCGGTTACCTTCGAGTCCGTTATTTTCTAGCCTAGTTCAACGTCTAGTGCCAACTATGACTACCTCCTGCGACTGCCTACAGCCCTGGTACCAGTGGAACTCTTTTCGACTTTCTTTGCCCTACGAAGCGCGGTAGGGGAAAAAAGACCCTACAGCTGGAGACTGGATTGCACCACCTCCTATAGCTTTATAACTCCCTGTTACACTTTTCTGAGTTTTTAAGTAACGTAACGCTTTTTGAGGTATGTCCCATAGCCTAAACATGAAAATGTTAAAATAGATTTCAAAGTATGATAAATAGACCGCACTATTTATTATCAAATCATAATATGTATACCAGCATACATTTGCATTATATTAATCAGCGTAACCTGCAGAGAACGTGCGAGAGGAAGCAATGGCCCAAGATTGACTAACATTCCTAGTGAACATCTTTTTGATACCCTTCGCAATTTTGAAAATATCGACATTTTAAACTGTAACGCTAAACAATTTTATAATAATGTATATATTTTGGCAGTATCCACTAATAAAGCACCTATAGAAACTGTTAATCGTAAAGGACAAAATGAAATATGTCGCTCTAGCGGCATTTTCTTCGAAGTTTACCATTGTCCGAGGTAGAATGTTAACATGTAAGCCTGTAAGGGAGAATGTAAACACTCTGCCCTTTATGCTGCCACAGATGTATTTTGGGGAGTAAATACAGCAGGGCGAACAACCTATAGCAGTGGAAGTAGCTGAATGTAAACGAGGCATAAGATATTATTAAAACATTTAATTTTTAAGTTATTTAATTAACCTATTAAAAAAGTAAGTTTCACTGCACCCTGTACAATGTTAAACACAACTGGCTTCCTTTTATTTAGGTTAGTTGTATAAAACATTATTTTATTTTTTCCGGTTTCCTATAGGTCTCGATCAATACGAAATTCTGGTTTTGAATGGCAAACTTCTAGTCTAGACAATCATAATTTTGATCTTTAAATAGAAAAGCCTTTTTCCTGCCTTAAAGCAGGGATACCTTAATGCAAAAGAAGCGGGTATAATGTACTAAAATAGTGTTACACTTGTGCAGTAAAACCCGAAACAAGATATGTCACCCTTGAGATAACCCTCTCTGCCCCATTGCATTATATTTTCTAAGCTAAGCTTGCACCGTACAACCCTCATTTGCTTCTTATATTCATCGCATTAATTTACTAGCTTTTTGCTTGTCGACTCAAGTAATATAACTCTAATAATTACTTTAATACTTCTTATAATTTTCTCATGAAAATTAAATTTAGCATCACTTTCAAAAAAATTAGTTTAATATAAAAATTGTTTTTTCATTTATAAATAAAATCTTAATAATTAGTAGATAAAGTTGTGGAAGACATCACTTATAAAAATAAGTGTAGTATGAAGTAATTATGATGTAGCCTTGTGATGCTTATTTCAATTTAAAAATTAGACTTTGGCAATAAAAAAAAAATAAATAATAGTAATAATATGTGAACTTATGTAGAATAAGAGCGAAAATGGAGCTGATATCAATAGTAAGACAATAAATAATGTCATTCCACTGCTTTCAGCCTCTCGGCCATCATCAGAGCCAGAAACTGGTTTTTATCTCTTGTGACTAATCGTTGGGCATCTCAAAACCGAAGCTTCCAAGAAACCGAAAGCCGCGATTCCGTTTTTTCTTTTTTTTTGGGATGCTTTAAGCATAATATCCGATCTTATTATTATTAGTTAAGTTTATAATTAATAGTTATCACTTGGATCATTAACACCTGAATGAATTTCATTCATAAAATTTTACAATATTATTGACATTAACACTGTCGTTGCTACTCTTTTCAGTACTTCCAGGTGAATTTTCCTAGGATCCTTACTATAATCGTAATATCTGGTCTTGCCCGGCTTGCTAAGTACGTGTATATCAATATTGGCGTCCGAATTTTTCTTATAGACACAGATAAAAATAAATTATAGTTAAAATAATATTTCTCGATTAACTCTCAACAACAACAACTGACTTTATTTATTTTGGCATTTAACATTACAATTTTATTTATGTCACTTGAAATCTCAACTATCAGTGAACCTTAAATTCTCTTGATTTGCCGTTGCGTCAACTTTCTTTCAATCGTCGAATACTTCTAATTTTTATTAGGATCAGCTGGAGACTTAACTGCGTTACATTCTGCCAGCCCGAATCACTTCAGTAACATAATTTTTCTGTGATTGTAATAGTTTTTAGTTTTGTTTTAGTTTTCCTGTCGTGTCACTTCTAGACCTAAGATATTACATGCATTTTCATGTCTTTTTATTATAAATTTTTTGATAAGATGACAGTAGTTTCATGTAGATAATGTATTCTTGTCTGAACTATTACAAATAATTCATCTACATATATACATATACCCATGCATAGCATATTTTCTCTTTTCTTGTATTTAATAACACACGGATTAATATGTAGTGCAATAAAACCAATTTCATTCAAATGATCAGTAAGTGTTTCGAACCATACTCTTCCACTTTGTCGTAGTCCGAAGAGTGCTTGCTTTAGTTAACAAATTTCTTTTATCTACTCGCGGCAGCAAAATTAAACATTACTTAACTGTTTTTAGGCTGAAAAGTACTATTTCGCTGATTTGTCATTAAAATATTATAAAAACAGTCAGGAAAGTAGTCAAAACAGTCAGGAAAATACTTTCTCTGCCTAGGCAGACAAATATTTGTCTGCCTAGGCAGAGAAAGAAAACAGTGTTTACCACTGCGTGTCATAACCTCTTATTTTGGCAAGAACAGTTTATACTATTATTATCTCTATCTTATAACATCACATATTATAGTTTAATAAGTAATATTTAATAAATAAACTTTTTAATTATAAAATAAATTGTTTATATTTGTTAATTCTGTTAAATAAGTTCAATGATTAGTGGATCTTTAATTAAAAAAATAGTGGAGTGAATGGCTATACTGCAGCGTCATGTAAACATTGAACATCCATTATTATTTTTATTATTGAAGTCATTCTAGATTAGACCAGCTACTTTTCTTGATTTATCCTAGTTACTTTTTTTTAAGCAATAGAAGTTCTTATTGTAATTTGTTAGTAAAAATATAAATAAATATATTATATTGCGTGCATTATTCATTCAAAAGTTATATGTGCTATAAACGAGTCTTGTATTTTGTTGTTATATTAATGTATTATGTTATATTAATAAAGATAAAATTTTAGCAGTTTCATTTTTCTTCCGCAAGTAGATAAAATATTGTATGCAACAAGGCAGCAAAGGAAACATTTCTGCCTTGTTTATTCATTGCCTGCCTCGGCTTCGCCTCGGCAGTCAAATAGGTAAATTACATGCCTCGGCTTCGCCTCGGCAGTTAATTACCATAGCCTATCCTCGCCTTCGGCTCGGAGGCTAATCTAATCACTCGTCAGTAAAATTCCATTTTGCTGCCTAGTTACATAAATAACTATTGCCTTCCTGTTCAATACCAGTAGGTAGGTATAAAGTTCAAGAGTGCACTTGAACTTTATTATTGTTCTATTTGCACGTTCAGCTACTTCATTTGGCTGTGGTGAATAAGCCGTAGTAAATTGTTGTTCAATTCCGTTTTATTTGCTTTCTATCGCACTCTCAGCCCAATTTATAAATTTAAGAATCTTATCATATGTTTTCGATATATGTCTTAAAAAAAAAGGTGAACATCTTTCTACTATAATCATTACAATAGTTAATTAATACATGGATCCGCCTAATGATTATGTTTTTCTACACATCTTATTATATCCATAAGTAATAGTTCCAAGTTAAAGGTGTTTAAATCTTTACTTGTTAATGCTTCTCTTTCTTTTTTAAGGCTGAAAATTCTCCTTATATCGTCAATACTTGCGTTTTCATATCTTTAGATGCTAGTCCTCTTATTACTGATATTACAAATTCCTCATCTTCGACTACAGCTCTCGGAACTCTTACTTGAACAAAACGTTTTAGCTCTATCTAAGTATTCTTCCCATGATTCGTCAGATTTTTATAACAAGTCTTTCTAAATAATTTTTTACTGCCGCTCTTCGACGCAAATAAAAACTAAAGCGTAATAAAACTGCCCCAGGAGTCAGTATGTCTCGGGGAGACAAGCACACAAACCTTTGAGACTTATGTAGGGAGGACTATTGTTTAAAACTAAGGGAGGTGCTTAAGTAAATAAGTGCCTTTTTTATTTGAATTTTTCTTTCTAAACTTTCACTGATGGTTCAGTTCTTCCGTTATGGGTCCATAACCCCTGTTGGTTCGGATCTTAATATTATTGTATTAATATTTGCTAAATAGTAATCACTTAGATCTATAACATCCGAATTAATTTTATTCATAATATTTGACAGTATTATTAACCCCGGACTTTATTATTATTATTATGACTTTATTATTAACCCCGACAATATTATTAGGCCCGGTCATTAACAGTCCCAAGCAGGAAGTCACATGAAGTTGGTGCAAACCTGGTGTATTAAACCTACAAATAGTACGCTACCCACAAAGCAAGCTGACTGGACATTGTGGGCCAGCAACAGCAAGTGAGTGGGAAGTACCTTACCCCCGATGCCACAATATCCCGGAACCCATTATTAGTTGACCTTGTTAAAATGCCCAAGAGTGTAGATATATCATTTGCACTCGACAACCAGCATAGATGTACACCTTGGCGCTTTGATCGCTACCTGGCTGTCAGATTAGATTCAAATTTGTCTATTAAGGCCAAAATAAAACTTTGATTTTATATAAGGTGTTCATTTTTGTCCTACTATTCTATAACTCTCTAACACCATGCCTTGTTATTCAGCTATTTCTTCTTTGTTTTATCAAATTTCTCAATGCATAAAATTAATTTTGAAATTAATGTAATTTTCTATAAGAGCTTTAACTTGATTGCTTGACTCCAGCATTTTGTCGCATCCGTGAATTAACTCGGTAATTTAAAGCAAAATAAGTTTACATTCGCTATCTTGTTTTACAAACAGCAAACATATTAACATATGCTATAAAAATATTAAAATGTTATTAATTATTTGAAATATCAAATGAGTATGATCATTTCTTGATTTCTATCTTAATTTAAACAGTAACTTTATGGTAAACTTTGTTACCATTATATGCCTTCTTTTTATGTTTTATAAAAACTTTTAACAAAAAAACAAACAAAAAATAATAAAAAAGTCTAATGACAAAATGCTATTGAAAGAAAAAAGTTTACTAAGTTTTTGTTTAAGTAGAAATTTTCGAAAAAAAAAAATCCCGGTTTAACAATATTAAAACAAAATTGTAAACATTGTTATTGACGACAGCTTGTCTTCATCCTGTCCTACTCACAAAATTACTTTTCAAGGACTAATAATTATATTGGAAAAGAAAGAAGGAAAAGCAGAATAGGGAATTTTTAACTTTTTACATTCTGCTAATTGGAATTTTATTCCTATCTCCGTAATTAGTGACTGCTACGTCTCTACAAGTAATGGTTTGATAAGGAAAAAGGGGTAAACAACAATTAAGCTGATTGAATAATGATAAAATCACATTCATTTTAAGATAGTCAAAATGAATGGCAATCTATGCCTATCCCACGCTGAGGCCTGTAAGCGGAGATCTCGGAAAAGAAATAAAGTGCTAGAGCCCTGTAACCGTAGATCTCTTCGATGATTTTTACTTTCTCGTATTAAGAGAGAGTATTTTGATGGTAGAAATTTTCATCAACAAAGCTATTTTTTCAGTATTAAAATTTAAAAATGTAAATTAGAGCCTATATTTAAAATAACTCACACATCCTTAATGTTCACTATATTCCAGACATTTTGATACTAATATCACCATCAATCACTATGAATGCATGTGTTACCTCTAGCAACACAATTTATTTTTTGTAAATGATCTTATTCTGGTGGAACTTAGTGAAATTTTGTACCTTAAGAGCCAGCTTGAAAAGGTACCACTTTTTTTACAGTCTCTTCTTCTTACACTCTCTTTACCGTCCCTAGCGAGTGATTTGTAGGGTCCTCGGCGTGGGTACTTCCATGTACCGGACTTTCGTCTGCCTGTGTTTCCCGCTCCCAGTAATCTTGTTATAGTCCCCTGGACTTGTCACTGGGATCGGGGCTGATCTATTCCTTCTTATCGTACTCCTATTTCTGCCTACCAAGTATCTCCGTGGTTCTTAACCTTTGGCGTTGAGTCGTTTCTGGACTTTAATCAAGTATCTTTCGCCAATTTCTATTGCTTTTTCGAACATTATTATGTAGTTTATTGCTAGATATTGGACTGGGTCTATTTAAGAATGATACCTATATTATTATTACCTCTATAGAAAAAGATGTAATTGAGGTTGGGAGTTTCCATAACCAAATCCAAAAGTTCTAAACATGAAATATCATTGAGAGGATTGAATATATCCACTCCAACTATTAAGGGATACATTGCCATTATATGGAAACTTGTTTTTTCAATGTTATAGGCCTGATGATGACCAGGTATGGTTGAAATATAGCCGATTTGATACAGAGAAGTAGAACTTTTATTAAACACCCTTGAACGACTTAACCACACAGTATTAAGGGAAAGTTTTTTGCAGCCCAATTGTTAATGTAACATATGTGTAGGCGAAAGTTATCGATGATATTTTGATTTTGAGATAAAATAAGATGCCTATCATTGAGTGATTGAATGATCGGTACTCATTAACTAAAACTAAAGCTGATTTATATTTGTATATATAATAATATAGTATTTCCTTAGAATAATCATCATCACAATGTACTGCAGTACATATAAAATAGAAAATGTTAAGGTATTACGACCAAAGGCTTTTAATAAGCAAACGTATAAAATTCTCTAACTGAAGAATGATTATGTTTTATTATTTCTATCGACGATTAAAAATAATTGTTTAAAGTGTTGTTGTTCAAGGAATGGTCGTCATAATAATATACAAATATATTTGGGGAAAAAATAGCTTGCAGAAATATAAAAAGTTAAAAAGAAAATAGTGGTATAAAAGGCTACAGGGATATAAAATGTTTTGGTATAAAAAAAAGTGATCTAGGAGAATTTAGAAGTAGTTTGAGGTGAAGAAGTGTTTGGGCTTACACTCATCTATAAAGCCAGGTCGTGAAGCTTTGACTGACTCCACCTGCTCTCCTCAACAAATAACCACCCTCCGTCTTCTTTTCTCATGGAAAAAATTACTAAACATTTTCACACCCTTGAGATGAAAACTCTTCTCTGGCAAGGTTAGAAAATATGTGGGTCTGTACTCATGTTGCTATGCGGGTTTCTTCAATCGGAGACTAATAGTACTGGAGAGCCCTCATATTTAATACATGAGACGAATTTAGCAGGCTTAAAGACGGGCTCTTGAGTACCCCCCATAGCTTTAATACAATCCATCATCTTGCATATATGTTTTTAATTCAAACTTTTTTGTCAACGTTATATTTTCAACGCTTGTTTACTGCATAAGGCTTTTAACATAATTAATGTCAACCCGCTTTTAGTGAATTTTTCAGTAATAGAAATTTTAAAAGAGTGTCGTAATTCTCAAGACCTTGGAAAGTCTGAGTTTAGAAAAAAAAAATATTTAAACATTAATTTACTCAAGAATAAACTTAACTTGACAGACTCAAAATATATTGTCATTATTTAATAATGGTATGCCTTAATATCTTCCCTAAGTATAAATTGACTCGGTATTTATAATATTGATAACGGTCTTTCAATTATTTGGTCAAATACTACACGACTACTGACCCTGCTGCGAACATCTAGCACAAAATAAATATAATTATCCAAGAAAACTTTTACTAGATAACAACATATTATGAACATTGAACTCTATGCAACAAAAAAGAATGAGGAACTCTTGCGCATATCATTTTAAGATGCTCAATGTATCAGCTCCGAAGATCAGCCTTTTTACTGCTACACATCGTAGGAGTCGAGTGGTCTAATGGCACAAACATATATCTATAATAGGTGCAGCATCACTATGTAAACAGCAAGCCTCAAAAATATTTCGCTTTGTTGTAAATATGCAAAAAATAATACGTTTTTTGATTATTGAGTAAGAAGAATCGTATTAAAAATGGCTGTAAGTACCCTCAAATAGTTTATGTTTAGTAGTGGATCCTTTTAGGGTTCATGGAAAATAAATTAAAATGCTTTAATTCATCCTTTTACGGCAACGTTTCGGCCTGACCGGCCATTTTCAAGCCTAAAAAGACGTATATTTTATTAGTTTAACTACAATATAAAAACAATAAGTAGTAACAAGAAGGTTGAGTTAAGGAAACATTAATTTACCTTATAAGAATAATGAATAAAATCTTGTAAGAAGAATCTTTATTTTATGTTTCAGCTCATTTAATTTACTATAATTTATTCATTCATCGTTTCAAATAACAATGTTTCATTTTCATAAAAATTTGAATAAATCTTTATAAGCGGTCAAGTCTTGATTAACTGACATAAAATCAACGTACAGCAAGATCTGCTAAACCGAGAGATTCAAAATTTTAAGGATATACTCTGTTCATAACACCCACCAAAAAAAGGATTTGCGAAATTTTGATTTTGGTACATAGGGGTACAAAGTAATGAATATTGTTAAATAGCTTTTAAGAGTACAGTAGGTAATTTTTGTTAAGTAAAGTTTTTTCATATTTTATTTAAGAGGGGGGATAAAATGGAAATTTTTATCTATATATATTTATATAATAGTTAACGTATGTGTGTGTGTGTTCTTTATACAAATCTACAGTTTAAGTCTGATCTCGAAGAAAATTTGCATGAATACGAGGTCAAAGTAATGAATACCCTTCATGACGCACGTCGTTGAAAAGATCTTTATGAGTACAGTATTTGTTGTTATGTACAGTTTTTTCATATTTTCATTTAGGAGGGGTGTAAATTTGGGATATTTACAAATTATCTTATCAAAGAGGGTGGAGGAGGTATATAAATAAGTGGAAGGGATAGAATCTAGATATTCTCGCATTTTAAAATGAAAATATTATTTGTATATTATATTGTTTAATGTAAGTACTTGGGCCCTCATTATAAATACAAATACCTATACGTATCATTATAAAAAATATTTATTAAGAGATATTTTGAGCCCGTTCGCGCGTAACCCGGAAATATAGCTTACGTAGGTGGACCTATAGAGAAAACATCGAGGAAGGGCGGAGGGACCGGGCCACTTAACACGTTATATGATATGATCATCAGTGTAAAACACGTCAAGCTGCATTGAGGCTTAGAATCGGACGAGAGAGTTACCAACCAGATTTATTTATTTATTTATTTATTTTTTTTATTTATTTATTNTTATATGTATTACTTTTTTGTTATATTGTTTTATTGTTAAAAAACTATTAACAGTTTTTAGCGATCTTTAACACTTCTTAGGGGTGTCGCAGTTGGTTTTACTAAAAAATGTTTGTCTCATTGAATAGATGAAGTTTGATTTTTTTCCCGCCCTAAAATTCGAATTTTAAGTTTAAAGTTCACGTTTATGCGAGCGTTGCACGTGAACGCTTGAACGGATAACGTTGTCCAACAAACTCGTCCTGAGCATAGGTTAAATGAACAAGTCTACCAAATTTCATCAAAATTTGTTGACATTTACTCAAGTTATCGTCGCACGTTTCATGATTCGCGGACACACAGATCGACAGACAGACAGACATACAGACAAGGAACCAAAAATATTTCCTGGTGTCTGAAACGGATTTTTGTCTTGGAATTTTTAAAATCGGAGACATAAAACTTTTTCGTTCTCAAAAGTGAACACAATGCTTCCGTTACCTTAGTAAACTCGGAAGCAATAAGAATATTATTCCCTCAAGTAGATATTTGTCTCTTTATTGAAAGTACTTATAAACAATTCTGCTTAGAACTAGAGTGATAACGATACCAAATTGAATTTTTCTTCTTTTTTTTATAAAAATCCCAAAGATATCGAAAAACGAGATAAGATTGAAGCATCAAGTCGAGGAGAAAATACGGAAGGGGAATGGAAAAAAATCTTTTCATGGAAAGAGATATTTTTAGAGGTAAGGGCGGAGTTGAGACTGGTTGTTAAGAGAAAGAAAGAGAATATTCAAATGCAAAATGTAAAGTATAAAAAGAGTGAAATGTTTGTATGAATAGCAGTCAAAGATCGGACTAAAAGAAACAAAAAAAAAGAACTTACGTATAAAAGAACAGGGGGAGATCGTGGAATGAGGATAAAAGAAAGGTAGGACAATATCTTTTTTACTAAGAACGGCATAAAGTAATTGAGATAAAATAAAGGCTGTATCCACTCCTCGAATTTTTGAAGCCTAACAGCTGCCTTAACAAATTAAAAATATAACAGAAACATACATTTTCACTTTAAGGTTGTATATTGTATTTATATACAATAATACTAGCCCATAAAAACGTAGATTTTATTATAAATCCTCTATATGTATGCATTTTGGTTGTACAACAGTACAGTAAATCTGCGACGAAAATTCGAGACTCCGAAATTCTATTCCCCGGGCGGGGAATCGAACCTGGTCTCTCTCCGTCCGCGTTTTAAGCTATTTACTCAGGAACTAGATTTTCGCAGGAATACGGCTTATAATTGGTATGCAATGGTGCTTTACCGAAGCAACTGCCCTAGCCAAACACACTTCAGTCCGTTCCATTATCTCCATTCGTGGTTCAAATAAAACTGGTGTCCCTTGGTCTGCCTTAACTTTGGCTTGGCACAATACCTCATGCCCACCAGGAATAACTACATCCTCCAAGAGAACTGCTCGTGTGTCTTTCTCTTTATATGAGAAAGTAAAAAGGGGAGCTTAGTCCAATGTACTTTGGGACTAAGAAATATTCCCCTTCTGTTTTGATAAGGGGAGTAACAGTCTAAAGAAGAACATTCCGTACACCTTCTTGTTACTCCCCTTTGTTCTTTTATAAGGGAAGTAACAATCTAAAGGAGTCCCATTTTATATACATAGATATCACAAAACTGTCTCTCTAGTATGTAAAACTTTGATTTTTTTAAACAAAATATGACATCAAACTTAATCGAATTCATTGCAGGTATGCATCTAGCTTTCATATATATGTAAATATAATTATAGAAATACATAATGTAATGATGGCATTATGGTAATGACTTGTCACGGTTTGACAGTTAAATTAATCACTATATTACTGCAATTAATTTTCTTAATAATACCGTATCCTACAATTCTAATCCTTCTATTATCACTGAAATTTCATATATGTATATCAATGCAGCTAACTATCAATACTATAATTGAATCTGTAATGTAGCAATCTATCATATTTTTCATCCGTAAGCGTAAAACAATTGGGATTTATTATATTATTTTAAATTTTTTTCGTGGTTTTCTAGAAGTTGTCCTTTTTACATCAATTAAGTGTCCATATAACAGGGGTCATTAAGGGTTTTTTGATAAATCATGACACAGTTATATTATTTCATAATTTCGGCTACATTTCTTTCACCCCTCTCTGGGGTATAGACATAGACGTGTCTGAAACATCATTACTTTATTCATAAATTAAAAGTATTAAACACAAATTAGTTTTATAAATCTAACTTAAAGCTACGCGCATTGAAAAAAGTTATTTTCCTACAGGTGAGTGCATAGGTACAATGCAGTGTCAAAAGTTTAATTTAGAACAGAAAACGTGTGTACCTCCCAATTGTATTGGGTTCGTTATATCTTAAAATTTCTCCCGGAAAACTTCTGATCCATAAACAAGTATTATTCAGCTAAAAATCTATCAAAGAATAGTTTTAACATTTCAGAAACCTTCCCGGGCATGCGTCCAACCATTCCCCAAAGTTCCATCGCAACAGGATGAACGGTTTATGAAGGCATAAGAGTCAGAGAAACAATAACTCGCTTTGCTCGTCAACCCCCGAAAAGACGCGGCAGCGGCCGCTGCGCGGCCGATGTGTTATGAGAAGGGAAGTAGTATAGTGGCTGAAGTAGTGGGGATAGGCGCAACTACTATCTACTTTCCTTTTCTTGCTGACAATCTAATATACCTACTCTCAAGTTCTGCCTTACAGGCTTTCCTCTTCTCGGGCGAATATATATTCTTATAGTGGTGGATAAACATAAAAAATGAGTAGTGTAGTAATGATACAAAAATGATTAGTTAATTGTTAATTTTCTGAGTATTTACATGTATAAACTTCAACTACAACTATAGTACAAACATTTACATTATAATCGTGGATAAAAAACAAAAATAGAACAGTTAACAGTCTAAATACATTTACATTATGATGGTTGGTTATGATCAGTTAACTGTCTACATTTACATTATGATGCGGTTGGTATAGAGCAAAATTGATCAGTTAACTGTCTAAATACATTATTATTATGATGTTGGTATAGAGCAAAATTGATCAGTTAACTGTCTAAATACATTTACATTATGATGCGGTTGGTATAGAGAAAAATAGATCAAACCTACGCATCTACACACTGTCAAAATAGATCAGTTAACTGTTTAAATATATTTACATTATGATAGTGGGTATAGAGCAAAATATATCAGTTTTCTGTTTGAATATTATTTACATTATGATAGTGGGTATAGAGCAAAATATATCAGTGAACTGTTTAAATATATTTACATTATGATGGTGGGTATAGAGCAAAATATATCAGT
>KZ651288.1:91655-126663 GCA_001010745.2 Gerris buenoi
GATCCATATGTCCAAATAATTATTGAATATGTTAGCTATCATTTCAAATATTAATATAACTATAATTTAGATATTATTTTTTAATAAAATGGTTTAAGAAGACAACGTGATTCACATATTCAAAGTGAAAAAGAGACTAATTAACATTTAGAGGTTTGACTACATTGAAATGTAACGTTTATAATAAGTTAGGAAGAAAAGTAAAAATAAATAAATAATTATATGAATGGAAGTAAATAATAAGTAATAAATAATTATATGAATGAAATTAAATAAATTTATATTAATACTATGAACTTAATTTGTCGAAATTTATATATTTTGGTAAATATTTGTAAACTTGTTGGGCTCCAGTGTTCTTCTCTCGTTATAAGGCTTGACATCAATGAGATTTTCTCTCGATTTAATATGGGGCAATTAGAGATATTTTCCCAAGTTTGTGGAGATGCCCTGTCGCAGCTGCATGAAGGATCTGGAATTATGTTAAAGCCATGGAGGTATGTTTTGATTGAGCATCTTGAATGTGAGGTTCAAATTAGCTTTCGCTCTGCACTTATTTGTTGGAAAGAACGTTTTGGTGCACAATCAGTTCTTTCCATTTCTCCATACTTATGTTATAACTCATCCGTTTTAACACCGCTTTGGGAATCCTTTCGTACACTAGACAAGACTGAACACACAGCCACAAGACAGCCACTGAAGGAGTTTAATGAGGCTTCTTTAACTAATTTGTCCGCTTTTTCATTACCTTCTACACCAGAATGACCTTTTACTTACTTCATTTGTATTCTTGTACCTTGTCTCAAATGTTGTAAGAATTATGTTCTGCAAGACTAGGCCAAGACAGAGTGGCAGTCTTGGTTTTGAATTCAGCTAAATGACACCTGGCTGTCTGAATAGATAATAATTTTGTGTTTCAATGAACTATTTGATGTTAGCCAAAGCTTGAATATTGGAACAATGTATTAATAAATTAAATTTTTATAGATTTATATTAATTTTTTTTACAGACTAGGGGGCTCTGCCCCCTACTCGCTTCGCTCGTCATGCTTTAGCGGGATAGTCAGCAGGGTGTAGCCATTTTGCATGTGGTACAGGTTTGTCATATTTTAGGGGACAATAAATATTCTAAATCCAGTTGTATTATCGAGCTTGGTGTTAAAGCTCTAATTTGATTGGTAGGATATCTGCTATTAGAACTGCTGCTTCAAACGATATGGTTCGATAGCCTTTGATTATCCCCAAAGTTATTAAGCGTTTTACTCTCCTCAGTTTATTAACATTGTACTTCCTATTAAGGGCCCCAATCCAGCAAGGTATTCCGTATGTTATTAGAGGAAGTATAGCTCCTTTATAAATAGTCTGTACGCCAAAGAATCTCCAATGTAATCTTGCTGATCGAGCTAAAATTGATTTGGTTGTATTGAAACCAATTTTGTTTTGATAAGCCCATTTTTCTACAACATGAAGCGCTTGATTACCTAACGCACTTAATGCTAATCCGTCCTCTCCTTTTATTAAAATGAGAAGGGCGTCTGCAAAAGCAATGACCTTTTACCTCTACGGGGCACTTTAACCCTAGTAAAGAATCTTATTGTATATTCCAAAATGCTGGGCTGCTATTAGATCCTTGGGGGCATCCTTTTGTTATTCTTTTTTCACAATTGTAGCCTGAACCAGATAAAATAGCAAATATCTTGTTAAAATAATTTTTAGTTAATAGGAATAGACTTTTGGGACAGTCCCATTTTCTGAGTTGAAAGAGTGAAGCAGTCCACCATGCAGCATCGAATGCTCCTTGAACGTCTAGTGATATCAGTATAGCTTCTTCTTTATTTTGTAACGCAGAATCAATAAAAGATTTTGCTTCTTTAGCAGCATCCATTGCATTTTATTGTGGGTAGAATCCATATTGTTTCTTGTTTAATGTTTTGTCAATAATCTGTTTTTCTAGAAATTTTCTCAAACGGGAAGGAGACTAATTGGTCTGTACTTTGAAATATCATCTGAGTTTTCTATTCCTGGTTTCATTATTGGAACAATGTAAGATTTCTTCCAAATATCAGGGTATCTGTTGTGACATTTATTGTAAAGTGCTAATAAGTTAGGAAAGAGATCGAATAGCATCTTCCATATATCAGCAGAAATGCCGTCGATTTCAGGAGCTTTGGACGCATTTAAACTGTTAATTAAATTTTTTTTTATTTCATGGCTGGTAAATATTTGACCATCTTGTGTTAAAGTCTTTGTGTTAAAGGGTTTTTCACTTCTTTTCTCAGTTCTGAATGAAAATTACTGTCTGTTCTGAGATCATCTGATAGGCAAACATTTTTCATAAGACATTCAGCAGTCGATTGCAAATCAGAAGTATAGGATCCTGACGATAGTTTAACAGTATTTAACAGCACTGAACCCAGAGTTTAATTTAATATTTTCTGTTGCGTTTTTGTAAATTTTATTCCAAGGTTGGTTTGGATTTGTGTTTTTGCAATATTCTTTCTAATAATCCAAATTACAATTATCAATAACTACGGGAGACATACAGAGAAAAATACACCCCCGCACCGGGAATCGAACCACGGGACCTCTGTTTACCGTACAGGTGCTCTTACCATCTGAGCTATACGGGAGATGGATTCTTCTCTGTCGTAACTGATACATATNTGAGAATCGGACAGGGATCAAGAGGTCATTTTTTGTTGCTTTTGGGGAGTAGAATCACCTCCTGAAGTTTGTAACATTTAACGTGAATCACCCTGTATTAAAATGTATCAGTCTGCATTAAACCATAGAAAAGTTTATTCTTTATTATCACAGTGGTTATGGGCTTGATAAGAAGAATAAAATAGCAGGTAAATGATTTAAATAACAACTTAAACTAATAATGACTGAATTAATTCAACACGCCGAAAATCTAAATGGGATAAATTATGTTAATTGGAAATACTGATTAACAGCTATATTAGAAGCAAAGGGACTATGGGTTCATTTGCAAAGATTATTATTATACCAGAAGATTATTTGCAGCTTTATTATTATGCAAAATGACTGACGCACAAATAAGAGGAATGATACTATTTCAATGGAAAATAGCCAAGTTTCAATGATGCAGAACAGCGAAAGAAATTTTGGACTCTTTGGATAGAAGAACGCCGGAGACATAAAAAAAATTAAATTTGATGCAACAAATAATGTGGCTAGAGATAACAAGACGTGAGAGGAATATCTATTAAGATCTGATAAATTATTAGAATAGATAAGAACACTAGGTGCTATAATAGATGATAAAGAATTAATAACAGAATTTATCAGAGGATTACCAGCTGAGTACAATAATTTTGTTATGCAATTCGATACCATTGAAGATTTAACAGCAATCAAATTAAAAAGATTTTTTCAAAAATTTCAGGAAATACAAGACTTAGAAAAGAAAAAACAAACAATGCAAAGAAAGATTAAGTGACGTTAATTAAATTGAATTAAATTTAAAGCGAGATTGTTTTAAAAAGTATGGAATTGATTACTTTGAAACATATTCACGTTATTAAGCCGTGCAGTTTGTGAAGTATTATAGCATATGGAGGAGAAAACGGATGGGATATACATCATATGACGTACTGACAGCTCATCTATACGGTAAACTGAAGGAAGAGGTGTACATGTTGACATAACTTTGTCAACTCTGTCCAAGTGGATGACAAACCACTTTGTATTTATATTATTTATTAATCAAATGTTAATGTTCATATCACTCCTAAATACATTCTGTTCTATTTCAATATAATATTCAATAGTACATGATACAACCACCTGGTTTTATTGGCAAGAATCAGCCTAAGAAAATTTGTAAATTGAAACCAGCTCTGTATGGTTTGAGGCAAAGTGGAAGGGTCTAGTATGAGACTAGACAAATTAACTAGTCATCTCGACCAAAACAGATTTAATAGATTTAAGTCTGACCCATATGTTTTCTCTTACACAAAGAATAAATCTCGACTCATACTAAGAATTTACGTCGATGATTTCTTTATAATAAACTCGGGCAAAGAGATTTTTAGAGGAATCTGTTGAAATTATACAAGAAAAATGTATTTTGAAAAAATCAACAAAAACACAATTGGTTAGGACTTGCAATCAACAAGGATGTCAATGAAATTCAAATCAATCAAAGTGCACAAGTTGACATAATACTTCGGAATGACAACAAATACAGAACAAAGTCGGAATGAGTGACTGTAATGCTGTATCAACTCCATTGATTGTCAGTCAAGACTTGTACAAGTATTAAGATTCGCCCGAAGTAGACGTCACTCAATATTAAGAAATGTTAGGGACAATATCATACTTGGCAACAAGAACCAGACCAGATTTAGCATATCCTCCCAGTGAACTTGCAAAATATAGTAAAGCACCAAGGGTAATATACATGGCAGCTCTACGAAGACTTTTGAGGTACATTAAAGGAACCAGGCATTTTGGTTTACACTATTCTCGAAAAGGGACAAACGAAGAATTGAGAGGTTTTGCAGATGCAAGTTGGAGAGATAGTAAAGGCAATCAGCGATCAATGACCGGTTATTTATACCTATTGGGGAAAAACATCTTAACATGGGCATCGAAGGTACAAAAAACAGTGTCACTTTCAACCCGTGATGCAGAGTTAAACGCAATGGTCGAACCAGTCAAGGATGGCTTATTCGTACAAGCGTTTCTACAATAGTTATACGATGACGAGATGGTATTCACCAAAATCAACGTATTACTGTGACAACAAGGCGTACTGTGACAACAAGGCAGCTGTTACATTGGCCCAAAAAGGGGCAACTACGGGTAGATCAAACCACCTTGTGAGATACGTGGCGTTCTTAAATGAATTTCACAAAAGACAAATACGTTTCATGATATTTCTCCGCAGCCAACTTTGATTCACTGTTTGAACTACACTGTATCTCTACAAACAGGCATTATTTTCTTCTGAATAGTTTGACTTTTATTATTTTTTATTCTGGATGCCAAGACACATCTAGCCGGCCTCGCGGCACATAGTTTGGAAAGTCTTGATCTAGACGCTGCACTTTTTTTTAAATAATACGACAAGTTACAGAATGATAGTAATCTATTTATCGTCCTTTTTCTACAAACCCCTCATCCCCGCCCCTAATTGATAAAATTTTAAAAATAACTAATTATTGTTTTATAAAGATTTAAAAAGAAGCCCTATTTAAAATTTTAATTTTGACCCCCCAGTACAAGAACTAATAATAGCAGAATATCATAATAGACTAAGGTCAACAGACCATGCGATTTATATGTTATTTGTTGCTGGAAATTCGTTCCAGAATCACCCCAGTTACTGTGTCACTTTTTAGCTGAAATCAACTGTAAATATAAATGTAGAAGTAAAGGTAAAACTAAAGGAATAGTTTGATGGAGAAATCTATTTAATAAATAAATTAAAGAGAAGCTAGCCCCATGGGTCAGAAGCTCGATACAGAGTAAAGAAAAATAAATATTTTAACCAGGTTACTCTCAGATTGGCTTTAAGACAGAGCCAATGGATTTACACAGACTTACCTTCAACCTACTTCTATATTTAGCTCCATTCTAGCTTAGGTAGACAATTATAACACTCTTGTTAACCATTACAACTCATCTATTCTTGAATTTGCTCATTTGTCTTTATTGATAGTGCCAGAATACTGGAAATAGATAAGTTTTCCAATCAAAATATTTAAAGCTTGTTCTACAGTGCATCTCTTCACTTCAAGAACGGAACAGACTTATGGCATTACATATTAGTATTAGTTACGGATCCCAAATTATTATTACCCCAATACCGCTTTGGGTAAATCAAAGAGGCTGGTTCATACCTACAAAAAATAAAACAAATACAAAAAATAGTTTGTCACTAAGCTTCATTGCGTCTTGGTATCGAACGAATTTGATAGATTTGATCATGTGTCTATTCCCAGAGGGGTTACACATATTTTTAAACGATACTAATTTTGACCATCTATGGCTACTTCCAACTAACAAACAAAAATTAATCAATTTTGGATGATTATTACTGTACTGATAAATACACCATTAATAAGGACAAGTGTGTGTACACGCGGAAGGAAGCGCTGTGGGCAGAAGGCAAAGTATGAAAGAAGGCTAAATATTATGACCTACCATCCAGATTTCATCAACATTAGACGGGTAGTTTCTAAGATACCTTGATTCACAGATCAGGTCAAGACACGTCCTCTGAGTTAGAAACAGATTCTGTCCCGGAATTAGAAGACCTCAAAACTGTCGTTGTTCTGAATGATCACAATGCTCCCGTTACCTTCGATAAGTTTAGAAACAAAATAAATGTAATACTTTTATAAATAATATGAATTATATGTTATTAACAGCAGTGATAAATATAGAATTATAAGTTAAAGTTTTATCAAGGAAACTAATTATTTTATTATATTCCTAGTGATTAATTTCAATATCAAAACCGTGTTAAAATACTAATAGTGCAATCATCTCATTATATGTCTTTACAATATTATACATATCATACATCATATTTATACATATCACACATTACTTTATTTACTTAATGCATGAAATTTTATGTGAAATTCTATTTGTATATATTACATATGAATTTTAATAATGGGAAGTATACGAGATAAGGTGAAGAGATAATTTGAAAATTTATATTAGAATTAATTACAATGTTAAATTTAACCAAAACATACATTCTTATCTTTTTAAAGCGAACTTCTAACTTTTTATGGGAGGTAAATATATTTTTAAAATTCAAGTCACGAAATTACAATACATATATGTATTTTATGGTTTTGGAGACCGGATAATTACCATCCTCAATAAAAAGCTTAATTGTACAACAATTAGAGAAATTAAGATAAAATGAAATGGTTAGAGATTAAAATAGATTAAATATTTAATTGTTTAATGTCTCTTGCTAAATAAGTATACTAAAGTAGATACTATATATAACATATAATATATACTACATAAACATACTAAATTAGATACCATATCACCTTTGAGTAAGAGTAAACCAAGAATTTGGAGGTGGGCAGATTTGGTCATTTCGGTTTTTTTGAAAGATCATTAAATTGAACTGGGCTGTATCCTCAATACCCCCCCCCCCCCCCAACATCATCGTTTTTGCTTCAGCTGCTCCATTATCGGATGCAAGGTCTCTGGTCCCGATCCTTCAGATTCTATACCCATTTCCTAGTCAACAACGGAGGTTAATGCCACTGTCGTTCTTACGATCACTCCACATACCCACAATTTCATTAACGTCCGTAACCCGTTCAAGGAAGGAGCAACCATTTAGTTAAAAAGGTAACCAGGCAAAGGTCACCAGTTGATAGAAGGGCGACACACATTTTCTTTAAATACCGCAGTCATTGTTCCATCTAAACTATTGCTCTGCTCTGAAACTTAGAAACTTCTTGTGGTTCAAGGATATAAGGAAGATCAATTTCAATCCAATTGATTAGTTGGATCGCTCCTCGAAAAAAAAAAAAAAAAAAAAAAAATCGCAATTCGAGAAGCCAACTTCACTCTAGGGAATGAAACAACAAAACTTGTTCTTTGGTTGAAAGCCTCAATACTAGTTATACACTTTCCAATTTTATATCTAACTTTGAAGTGCGGTCAGGTTAGATTAGAAAAACCTTACATTGTTGTTTTTGATTTTAGCTTTCAACTTTTTCGATTTGAAGGGAAGTTAGAACGTCTTAGTTATAAATTAAGTTGTATTAGAATGTCGTTGAGTCCTTTAAGGTGAAATATTCACAAAGAGAAGTCATTTAATTCCCAAGTTGTCTAAAAAAACCTAGGTCAATATTTTTTCCAGGTTCAGCTATTTAAGTTAGCGACAAGTAAAGTTGTACATTTTCTTATCGATCGCTTCTAACTTCGCTACAACAACAGTTCATTGGTTCGTATCCTTAAGTGTTTATAAATGTTTTTTAAAAGGAACTTACTTGTCACTCCGTCTTTTTTATAACCTTTATAAAAAAAAAACTATTTTCACCTATTTCGGAAGATATGGTCGTTTTAATTTCATTAAAGATATAATATTATAATAAGAGAAAAATTATAAATTAGGAACAATATTACAAGAATTCTATTAAACGATTACTATAAATAACAGTTTAGACAAAATATATTTCAACTTACTTTTATTGGTGGGACTATAAAATATAACTTCGATTTATAATAATACAAGGAATATCTAGTAGCAAGGTAGAACAAAATCTTTATAACACCCCTGAACGATGTTAATTGTTGGTGGTAAATATTTTGCTTCCGAGCTTACAACGGAAGCATTGTGTTCACTTTTGAGAACGAAAAAGTTTTATGACTCAGATTTTAAAAATTCCAAGACCGAAATTCGTTTCAGACATCAGGGAACATTTTTGGTCTCGTGTCTGTCTGTTTGACGGTCTGTGTGTCTGTGTAACTTGAGTAAATGTCGACCGACTTTGATGAAATTTGATAGACATGATAATTTTACCAATGNCCGATTTTAAAAATTCCAAGACCGAAATTCGTTTCAGACATCAGGGAACATTTTTGGTCTCGTGTCTGTCTGTTTGACGGTCTGTGTGTCTGTGTAACTTGAGTAAATGTCGACCGACTTTGATGAAATTTGATAGACATGATAATTTTACCAATGCCCAGGACGACTTCGTTGGACAACGTTATCAATTCAACAACGTAATTTTATGTATTTTATTACCTAATATAAATTTATTTCAATTATACTGTAATTGTTTGTTCATGTAGAAACTTTTTTCTTTTCTTAATAAAGTTAATAAACTTTATTTAATAAAATTTATTTGCTGAAAAAACAGAAAAAGAGATAAAGGTATCATATAATGCAAATTTTCCCTCCTCAACACCGTCTGATCTTAAGGTATCGCTTAAGAGAAAAGTTTAGAAATAAAATCTTCGTCAAAATACGGAAGACAATAAAAATTTCCCTTCTAAGAAGAGAGCTATATTCACTTAGGACCGAGGAAAGGCTGGGTGTAAAGATAGAGAAGAGACTATACTAATATGAAGTATAAAGGGTAAGACAGAGTGAAGGTTGGATAAAGGCTTTATATGAATAGCTGGCAAAGATCTGCTTTGAAGGAATAGAAATAGAAAGAATCATATAAAAAAGAGTAAATATATTGAGGAAAGAAAAAAATATATTGAGAGGTAAAATAGAAAAAACACTGCCAATTAGTGTGGCACATAGCTTCCTCTTGTTCTATGTTGTATACTTTACTGATTTTATACTATTAAATCCTATTATTGTCAAATTTATTTAATTTTCCCCCGTTATTTAATTGTCAAAATTGTTTTGATTTTTTACACTAATTAAAGTATCAATTTAGAAAAATTGAAGGAGCGCAGATGGTGGAAATTAACCTGGGCCATCTACTTTCGACAATCCATCCGAAGTTCATAAAAATCAGACATGTACTTTTGAAGATATAGGTGTTATTAAATCTATGTCTGTACGCATGTGGAAGAGATATAAATGAGCTCTAGAAACATAAAGCCGGGTTTACACCAGAGTTAGTAACAAATGTTACCAACAATTTTGTTAGTAACCATGTTGATAACAAATGTTAATAATAATATGTTGGTAACAAAATAAAACCGGGTTTACACAAGAGTTTTTGACATGTTTTGGTAACAATTGTTAGAAATATTCTTCTAAATTTGTTCCCAACAATTTTTGCTAGCAACAAAAATACATGTTATCAACAAGATTTTTAACTTTTTCAATAGTAGCCTAATAGGTCTATATTATAATATATGATTACATTTAAACCTCGATTATCGGATATAGTGAATGCTGAATGTCAGTAAGTTTATACTAGTCTTAACTGGTGTTTATTCTGGCAGCTCTGATTAGCTAACGTATTGAGGGAAAAATGTATCCACTAGGCCTGTTGATTAAAATTATTATTATTAAAATTATTGAGATTAAAATCTTAATCTCTTATTGGCTCTCCTCCCCTTTTTTCGACTATGCCACGCTGTCAGAGTTAACACTAATTGCACCAGTAGTATAGTTTTTACTGCTGTATATTAGAGATAGCTATGTGGTCGCAGACATTCTAAGGTAGGAGTAGGGAAACGACTCCGGGGTTTCACTCAGGCTGCATTTTGCTTGACTCAAGTTTTTTTTAATCAGTTTTCAAAAGTAACAATTTTAACCGGGTTTCCGATTAGTATAGTTCCGTTTATCGTGGTTTTACTGTAGAAATTATACGTTATGAATATAATGTTACATCTTTCAGTAGACTTTTTGCCAAGGGACAGATCCTTCAGGACTGTTGAAATAAGCACTGAATTCGTTGCGTATTTGTTTTACAAGCTGAGATGGTTTCTTTGGCACCCGTTTTAAACATAGAAGTGGTCCTGTCGGCATACCATCGACTCGCCACTGACCAGGGACTAATGTTGCCGACGTAGTTTCTTCATAGTCAAATGTTCCTGAAGGAGTGTATGATGCACTTAAAGACTTACTTCTCCGTAAAAAAATATGTAGATTTCATAAATTATTGTGGAACGGTTTTGGAACATGTGTATTTGAAAGCTTGTCATTACTTACTTTTATATTATTCTTCAGCAAGTCGATCAAAGCATCCAACACTTCTGGTACAAACAATGATATCGTTGATTTAGAAATTTTGAATAAATAACTCAAGCTTGTGTACGAGTCTCCAGTCGCTAAAAAACGTAGGGTCACTGCAAACTTTTCCTTTACTGGAATAGCTTTTCGATAATTAGTGTCTTGCTTGCTAATTTTATGACCTATCATTGACATTAAAAACTCAAAGCCACAACTTGACATCCGTAAAAAGTTGTTTAAGCTTCCATCACACCTTAGTTCGCCAGATAGATCGATACCATCCTCATTCAGGTCATTTAACAAGTCACTTCCACGGTACTCTTTTAGTTTGGTACCCCCCTATTAAATTTCAAATTTGACATGACCTAGTGGGAGGGGGAGTGGTTAAATGTGTGAAAAACAGTACTAGTAATCGCAAATGTTAATTAAAAATACTTTATATATACAAATAAATATTTGTATTTATATAGGTATAATTATTTTATACACAACATAACATTGTAACAAGTAAATATTTGTNTTAAGAATGACTTAAAGTGGTAAATTTTATCTTCAAATAATCCGTACTTCCTTTCCTTCACTTCATAATTACTTCTTGCATAAAGTGTAATAATGCTTTGGAAAATCTTCGTTAATATTGTCGAACATTTTAGTCGGAGGCTGATAAGAATTGGATTAAACAACAGGATATTGAAAATCCTCCCCGATAATTGCCGCAGCAGCTTCCATTCCAGATCCAGTGGGCTCTGAAGGGTTCTGAAGGAGGGAAACCACGCCTTCATAGTACATCAGAAATGTGCGAAGAGAACAGATATCTTGCCGTACTGTTTTTAAAATATCAAACCCCCCCCCCCCTCCCACCAGGTCATGTCACATTAGTAATTTAATAGGGGGGTACCAAACTAAATAGTATCAACTCAATATTCCTTAAAACTTATCGTTATACATTAAACATGAAATTTATAGAAACCTCTAGTTTTTAAGAAATTGTACCAATCCACTATTGTTGCTGTCGAAATCGTGCTCCCGTCCTCCCTGCGCATTTCATGCTGAATATCCTTGTAAGGATAACAGCCCCTGCTCCACATATATGATAATACAAATATTTCCTTTAATACAAATATTTCCTTCAAGGGCAGGTGGGCCTTTTCAAAAAAATGTGCCGCTCAGAGCTCCCACTGTCTTCCTACACTTTTCCTCATACACCTCCAGTTTCCATATTTTCGATCTTTCGGTGGAGCTCTGAGCGTCATATTTTTTTGAAAATCTGGACAGGCTTTGGCGGGTGGCATCACTCCTATCCCTAGTAACAGAAAAACCATCATTAGTATAAAATATCATAAAGTTATTCCATTTTAATATGTTTAAAATAAAATATTTATAAACTTCATAAAACATGTTATTCACATATTAATAGTATTAATTAATTTACCTTAAAGCCAATGGAAAAACTCCCATTCATCAAGTCTTTCGATGTGTCGGATAAGAGCTTGAGCTCTTCTATTATTACTACAAATGATTTAAAGAAATTAAATATTTTTAAAACGCTTGTTTTAAAATGAAAGTCACTTTTATAAAATGCAATTGAAAGATTTTTAATTGTCAATTTGAATTCGCGGTTGTGGATGATAAACAACTGAAAATTCGTATTTTATATTATCGTCATATGAAGCAGCATAACCAAAACTTGACAAAACATCCAAAAGTATTTTTTAAGCGTACATTCTATGGAGAAAAGCAGACATTCCTAACAATAACTGCGATGAGAACAAACTTTGCTGCACTAAAGCCAATTTAGAATGACTTAAAGCGATAAATTTTATCTTCAAATAATCCGTACTCCCTTTCCTTCTCTTCATAATTACTTCTTGCATAAAGTGTAATAATGTTTTTGGAAAATCTTCGTTAATATTGTTGAACTTTGAACTTTTTACTCGGAGGCTGATAAGAATTGGATTAAACAACAGAATATCGAATATCCTCCCTAATAATTGCCGCAGCAGCTTCCACTCCACGCAAGTGTTCTTTGTCCGGACTGTTTTTTTTTTTTTTTTTTATCATACTAAGCTTAGGACAAAATATCGGCTTGAGAATCGCGAAAAGAAATAATGGTGAATGATGTGGCCTTCGTCGAGACTACAATATCAGTTGCCAAATTCAATTTGTTCAATGTTTCCTCTTCTTTGTCCTCGTCTTCTACAGACTTTTCAAGTGGCCCTACCACAATATTGTCTTCGTCATCCCACACGTTCACTGTATCTAACTGCAAAATCTCTTCAGGCTCATGATGACAGAAGTCTAAAATATCTTGCAATTCTGAGGAAGGGTTCAAGTGACACTGAACACAAACTGTGGAGGATGGTAGACCTACTTTTTGCTAAATCTACACTGCGCGCCACATCCTTTTTTTATTATTGCAGATTGTGTTTAATATTTCTTCTTGGGCAGGTGGCTGTAGTGTTGTTATCAGCATCTCGTTTTTTTAAATCCCAACCCCACTCTTGGGGATGTAGTTTTTCCTAGCCAAATCTGTATTTGGTAGTACACCCAGTAGATAATATGCTGTCGAGCTGCTTCACTGCTAGGTGGATGAGATGACAATTTAATTGGTCCTACTAAGCCGTGTTGATTTGATGAAATAGGTATACCTAAAGTTTTCAATGCTTGCTTCTTCTTTAGGAGCACTAAACATGGCCAATAGAACTATTTCAGTTTTCAAATAACGTATCTAGAGGGCAGTTTTCTCCTTGAAATATTTCAGCCGAGCGAGTGAAATTAAGATGTTTCTCAAACATTTTCATAATCTGAAGTTTTAATTTGTTGAATAGTGCAGTGGAAGTGTCGCATCCAGTTACGGCATGCAAAAACAAAATATGTTCTTTGCAAAGAGGATATTTTTTGTTGAAACTTTAAGAAAAATAAATTCGTATGCAGTATCCGTGGCAATTTTTTTTATTACAATTTGTCGCTGATATGGCTTGAGTTTGTCCTATTAAAAGAACAAGCAAATCATCTCTTTGTGGTATCGGGAAATGCCGATCCAGTGGGCTCTGAAGGGTTCTGAAGGAGGGAAACCACGCCTTCATAGTACATCAGAAATGTGCGAAGAGAACAGATATCTTGCCGTACCATAATCCCTTTTATGGTGGGCCTTAAATGTATGCCACGTGCCTTCGATAGTATTAGTATGGGCACCAGAGTCCGACAAAATTGGCGGGATGATTGACCATATAATGGCTCTTCTTCTTCTGCAACAAGAAAGGACAGCATAGTGTGAGTATCAGTAGGGATCCTTTTAGAAATTCATGAAGAATGAAATAAATTTAAATGGATAAATTGGAGAATTAATAAGAAAAATACGTCTGTGTAAGGGGAAAAAGGTAAATAAGTCCCTGGCAACGATTCAATGCCACCGAAGGCAGCCCAACCGTCTAATATTATTGTTGACCTGGGTAAGACATGCTTCCTGAGTATAGCCAGAAGAATTGTAGCATTTATCTGTTGAACAGGTTCGATGAAACATCCGCCACTGCCACGTTCGACCCCGCCAAAGTACCATTGTTTTTCGATCTATACAAGCAAGCAAAATAAGATCAATAGAAACTTAGCCGTAGCTTCAGACGGTCGGATGTAGTTAGTCCGCTTTAATTCATGCCTAATAGTATCATGAGTGTATGTTCCAACCGTCCACAGGTAGCTCAGCAAGAAGTTGTCTTTTAATGGTAGTCGGGAACGCTAAAACAAATGGTGCCGGAAAGTGTGCCTAATTATATTTCATGAATCTATATAGATCTGGAGATCGCTGAAATGGGAAGGATTTTGTCTGCGAGCATCAATTTTATTTCATTGAATTTCAATTCAGCTATTGTATTTTCAACGATTGTAGGCCAATAGCACGATCCCACAATTCTGGTAGCTATTGTAACTACTGGCTCTGTTTTTAGAAAAGGATTATGAAGGGTAAACCACAACAAGTTTATGAACATCTGCTATATCCCTTTTTACTCGTGAATTCCTAGCATCAACGTGTTGCTCCGCAAGCTCTAAAGATACGTCGCAGAACTTTTTAATTTCCTCGCAGAAGGAATTCGGGCATGCATTCCTTGTCACTGTCTTGAGTACTTCGACTCCAAAAAATTCCACCTTATACTTTCATGAATTTCATAAAAGTTTGTTCGATAATCATATCGGACCATGTTCCACTATTGATTTTTTTTCTTTGCACTTAACAGTAAAAAATCCGTTTTCAAAATTAATATATGTCTGCTCGTCCATAGTTTCTTTCAGTTCCATCATGTCCTGGAGACATTTGTGCGCTAATTAGGCATAGAGAAAGTGACCGCTTAAAGAAAATATGGAAGCATTTTTCTAGCCACATCAAGATTTTTATTGAAAAGTCCCAGTCTTTCAGCGCGATAGAATGAAGTCTTGCGCTATCAAGACATTGTATTCAAAGCTGTGCCTCTCATTTTCAACTCATTTAACTTTTCGTGAATGTGACTAATACACGAGACATAATTATTTGCACATCCCTCTACATCATCGTAAGAAACTAAGCGAATTGCTATCTGATCAATAAATTATCCAATTCCTCAAAAATTTTAATCTGAATATCATCAAAAATATCATTGTAAATGCATGACGCAACTGCTTACGACATCGAATATTTCTTGCAAAAGCTTGGCCGTCCAAAATTTTGTCAATAGAGTTTGGTGCATATATTGTGCTGAGAACCATCCATTACGTAGCCTATGCAGCCAAGAAAATACATGAGGATGTGAAAGCATAAAAGTCTTCTACCCATTTTGTATAAGCTAGGATTATCTTCTGAAGCGGCTGCGATTTCAAGAGCATTAATATATAATGGTTAGTCAAATTTTTACTTTAAACCTGGTCCACATGCATTTTTATAGGTCAAAAAAGGCACATGTGACAATGTTTCTGTCCTTTGCACTTGGTGTCATGGTACATTTTTTAATACGTTCATGAGAAACAGCCGCTTCTGTAGATACTATTTTTCTCATACCCATTACTTGAAGAATATTATGCCATTGAGAGTATAAACGTTAATCTCTACATTGTCTGCTACATACTCTATAAGGCCACTTGACTGATGATAGAAAGAAAATTCGTATTTTATAGTATCGTCATATAAAGTAGCAAAACTTGACAAAACACCCAAAAGTCTTTTTTAAGCATACATTCTACGGAGAAAAGCAGATTTTCCTAACAATAACTGCGATGAGAACGAACTTTGCCGCACTAAAGCCATTTAAGAATGACTTAAAGTGGTAAATTTTATCTTCAAATAATCCGTACTTCCTTTCCTTCACTTCATAATTACTTCTTGCATAAAGTGTAATAATGCTTTGGAAAATCTTCGTTAATATTGTCGAACATTTTAGTCGGAGGCTGATAAGAATTGGATTAAACAACAGGATATTGAAAATCCTCCCCGATAATTGCCGCAGCAGCTTCCATTCCACGCAAGCGTTCTTTGTCCTGACTGTTTTTTTTCTCACATACCAAGCTTTAGTCAAAATATCGGCTTGAGAATCGAAAAAAGAAATAATGGTGAATGATATGGCCTTCGTCGAGGCTACAATATCAGTTGAATTTGGCAAGTATTGTCTTATCATCTAGCACCTAATCTGTGAGGATATCTTTTAACTCTTTTATTGTTAACTGAGAATTTTCGTCATTCTCAATGTAATGAAAGATTTCTCCCACTTTCTCCCACACATGTTACGTTATTATTTTGACGTGGAATTGGACTTTTTGATGTTTGACGGTGTTTCACGAAGAAACGTAGCATAAAATTAACGGAGTTGTTTTGATTTAACTGCTACCGAATCAATTTCAGGGAGAATGCGACTTTATTGTTGCCCAAAAGAAATCTTTCCTTCTGTCTGTCTGCTACTTGTAAAATGTTGTTTTTAAATTCAATTTTACTAACTTTAGAAATTTGACGTCTGTTTTTCTGCCCTTTCTTCCTCAACTTCTTTATCAGCTACTTCACTGCAAAGTATAAAAAAAGTTTTAAAAACAAGGGAATAGGCTCTAGTCAGGGTGCCCATAGGCAAAAAAGTCAATTTATAAATTAATATATACAGTGTGTTTCAGCTAAGCACAGACGCAGAAAAGGGGGTGATACTTCATCGAATTTCCAGTAAAAAATGTCCTATTAACCCATGGTCTATCGACCTTAGTTTTCGAGATATCGATTTTATTTAATTTTTTTGCCATACATTGCGCGTAATAACTCGGCAACTAAACAAGATAATAATATGCAGTTTACGGCATTCGACAGAAGAATAAATTTACGTCAAAATGAACTATTTTTTTTGTCAAATCGGTTTTGTTTTCATTGTGATACATGCTGCTAAAAATGAATATTTATTTTTATTAAAAGTAATGATGTAACTTTGAGCTGCCATAACTTTTGAATTTAGATGGTTATGAAATAATTTTTTTTTACGTCAAAAGTTGGCACATTTAATAAGCTTTCTAATGATACAATGATTACATTGTTTACTTAGTTTGGCTTCGAGAAGATCAAAAATATCTTAAAAGTCATTCAATAAAAAAAAAAAAAAATCTTATTTATTTCATTTCAAATTTTCAAAATAGCCTCCATTTTGATGACGACATCTTCTGCAGCGTTGCTCCACGCTGTGTGTTACGCCTCTTATTTCCACAATTCTCTGTTTTATTGAGTCAAATACGTCGATTATTCGTTGTATTAACTCCTCTTTAGTGTCCACCACTGTATTATAGACTAGGCTTTTTACAGTTCCCCAGAGATAAAAATCTATTGGAGTTAAATCTGGCGAGCGTGGAGGCCAGTTATTAGGACCACCACGCCCTATCCACCTTCCCGGATAATTTTGGTCCATCCATTCCCGTACATTTAAGGAATAATGTGCCGGGCAGCCGTCCATTTGGAGCCACATGTCCCTTCTTACATTGATTGGTAAATCATCCATCAAGTACTGCAAATCATCATGTAGAAATCGAAAAAATTCATTACCGTTTAGGCGTTCATGGAAAAAATATGGACCTATAATATGAGAGCCGATCATTCCTGCCCATAAATTCACAGAAAACTGATGTTGAAAGTAGTACGGCCGAGGAGTATGTGGATTTTCAATTACCCACGTATGGGTGTTGTGAAAGTTTACAGCCCCGGTTCGAGTAAAAGTAGACTCATCGGTCCATAAAACCTTTTGCGCTATGTTGCTTTGAAGGAACCAATTACAAAAGTTCAGTCTACTGGGGAAATCTGCTTCCATCAGTTCTTGTACAGGGATGTCGTGGTACGGGTAAAAATTATCTCTGAACTTTAGATGTTGAAATATCTAATGCTCTAGAAGCTCTCCTAAGACTGGATCTTGAATCGTTGTTAAAATACTCTAGAACAACCTCTTCATTGTCAACTGCAGCTGGCAAAAGGATTTCACGACGGCCGGTTTACGCAAGGTTTCCTGTTGTACGGCATCTTCTTTCAATAGATGGAAAGATTTGGTGCGATGGGTGACGCCGATTAGGAAATTGCCGGACATATTCACGTGCTGCTTCCCTAGCGTTTTTGCGAGTCTCACCGTAAATTAGCAGCATGTCTGTGTATTCATCCAGGGTATATTGATCCATTATGAGTTTAATAAAAAGCTTATTTAAAAGAAATAATTATTAAAAGAAATATAAGTAAATTACTAATAACTGAAAGGTTGCTTTTAAGTAACAGCGGGACAAACAAGGAATTTTTGATTGAGGCAATATGTCATAAATTTTATTTGTTTTCATTATAATAGTTGTCATGTCTCTTTTTATTGTTTACAAACAGACACTGAGCTTAAGATATTTGATATATTTCTTATCTTCTCGCAGCCAAACTTTAAGTAAACAATGTAATCATTTGAAAGCTTATTAAATACGCCAACTTTTGACGTAAAAAAAATTATTTCATAACCATCCAAATTCAAAATTTATGGCAGCTCAAAGTTACATCATTACTTTTGATAAAATTAAATATTTATTTTCATTCATTGGAAACAAAACCGATTTGATAAAAAAATAGTGCATTTTGACGTAAATTTATTCTTCTGTCAAATGCCGTAAACTGCATAATATTATCTTGTTTAGTTGCCAAGTTATTACGCAATGAATGGCAAAAAATTTAAATAATCGAAAAAAAAAATAATATCTCGAAAACTAAGGTCGATAGACCATGGGTTAATAGGACATTTTTTACTGGAAATTCGATGAAGTATCGCCCCCTTTTCTGTGTCTGAGCTTAGCTGAAACACCCTGTATATGCACTTTTTGTTCAATCATTTTATTTATTAAAAAAAAGGATTTTTTTTCTCATTCTGTTTCGTTTTCATCTTCAGGTATGCTGTCTTCATCAGTATCCTCACTTTCATAGAGGCGCCTCCTCATTATCACTTTCTGAATCTGTAATTTGAATTGTGTTTATTTAAAAATCCGTCAAAGCACATTCGTTAGAGGCAGTTGATGAAGTAGCATTGTCTTGCCATGGAATCACTGTTTCAGTTGAGTTTGAAGTTGACGCAGATAAAGAACTGAAATAACAAGATTGGAAAATAAATCGAAATATCAAATATTTGAAAGATAAACAAAATTTAACAGATTTTCGCACTAACATAAATTTGCATTCTTACAATTAATTTTGTATGACATTTCTACAAATTATACGATCCCCATCAAGTATGAACAATTTATATAGACGCTTATGTATATACATGTAGAGTATAGAGAATAGAGAATGAAAAAAACTATACAATTCAATTTATATAAGCATCGGCAGTTCTGAGGCTATCTACTTAGCCACAGCCCACTGCCGTGGCCTTAACTATGTATGTGTGTGAGTGCGTCAGTTTATGTACTTTTTGTCTGTTTATGTATTATTTTTTGTAAGTATAATAATTTTAACTACTTTTAAAGTAACTTACCTTTCATCTACCAAATACTTTTTCCCTACATAAAACACTTTATAACAGGAGCTATGGTATCCAGTAGATTCATCTTCACAATTTCCCGGTAATATAACGTCATTAAATGTATGGTTGTTATGTTGCCGCGATTTTAAAAATAATTTACACCAACTTAATATGTGGCGTAAATTTAATGTCACCTTTATCACTTTTACAAAAGAAACCTTCTATTATTATTTAATTTTTTGGCACATTTTTACGCCGGCATTTAGAACTTAACTCCAAAATATATGGGGAACTTAACATGCTGGTGTGCTCAAGTTAATAATACTGACGTCATTTTTAAGCCGTGTCCACACTATGTCGACCGACAATGTTGAACGACAATGTCGAACAAGTGTGGACGTGTCTTTAGATTTTTTAAAATCTAAAGACACGTCCACACTTGTTCGACATAGTCGTTCAACATTGTCGGTCGACATAGTGTGGACGTGTCTTTAGATTTTTTAAAATCTAAAGACACGTCCACACTTGTTCGACATAGTCGTTCAACATTGTCGGTCGACATAGTGTGGACACGGCTTAAGAAATAATAAATAAAATAAAATAATAAACTTTGTAAACAGTAGGGCCAACTTATTTTCCATTAAAAGAATCAGTGTTGCCTGTTTTGCAACAATGATTAAGTTGGCAGTTCTGTTGAACTGAATGACTCGACAAGCTAATAGCTTTTTTAAAAAAAAATATATATTCCTTTAATTTATTTTGTTTACGTTTTTTGAGTTGAAAATACTTTTTTTCTTTCTTTTTATAAGATTTTGTTAAATTTAAAGGTATAAAAAATTGTAAATTTACTTATTAAATAGCTAACGAACCGAAATCTTTAGTTTTATTTGTTATTTTTCTAAAGTTTTTTTCCAAACCGTTTGAAAAATATTCTGACTGGAAAACACATATTACGGGACAGTTGAAAAATTGATTTCTATTTGATTTTATTAAAAAAAGTCATCTGCTCATTAATATATTTGACCTAAATATATATTGTATTTATAAATGCAAGGACTAAACAGGAAATTAATAATGATTTTATTTCAAATTTTAAAGAAATTGCCCCACTTTCAGCGTCAGATATTTTTTTTACTAAATTGTGTACTCAATTTGAAATAAAAAATGTTTAAAAAAAATTGTTAATAATATATTTTTTTTTTTGATGTCGTGAAATCGACATCTTTGACGCGTCAGATTGGAAAAAGTTCTGGTGCAGACAATATAAAAATGTTAATTTAAATAAAATTATAAAACGGGAAACATACAGAGAAAAATAGACTCCAGCGCCGGCATTTTATGTTTCCCGTTGTTAAAAATAATTATAATTTGATTTAAATTAAAATGTAATCTTTCCGCAGTATGAATACTACCAATAATGTAAAAATTAAAATATTAAAAAGTTGAATGAAATGTTGATGATGATGAAGAAAATCAGCTGGTTATTAATCTTGAATCACTTTTCCGATAGTCGTTTTTCCGGCATGTTCGGGAGAGCAGACAACCATATTGGCCCATATTTGGTGTCAGAGAATTTTATCTTACGCTATCATTTGTAGTTTTCAAGCTATTTGTCGCCGCCGTCGCAGCGTGGTTAAATGTCTGTATTAAGAAATAAATTTAAGACCTTGGTTCCGTAACTGAAGTTATATTTTCTCTACGTTACAGAAATTTAGTGCTATGTCTAAATCCTGAATGTCTAGTTAACAATACTAATAAATATATGTATACTAGCTGGATACCCGTGCTTCGCTACGGAGTGTTTTTATATTTGATAAGTTTATAAACTACCAGGAAAGCATACAAATTATTTTACTATTCGAGAATATCTAGATTCTATCCCTCCTACTTATACCCCCCACCTCTTTGATAATTTAATTTGCAAATATCCTAAATTTATCCCCCTCCTAAATGAAAATATGACAAAACTGTAGGTACATAACAACAATTACTGTACTCTTAAAGAGCATTTCAACGATATGCATCATGAAGATGAAGGGTATTTATTACTTGTACCCCGTACCCCTTTGAAAAATTTATAGTTCGAAAATTTGTGGACAGTTACCTTCCCCTTGCTTTGAAGGTCAAGTGTGCAAATTTTCATCGAGATCGGGCTAAAACTGTAGATTTGTATAAAAAATTATACATATGTATACGCACTTATGATGAATTTTATATACATATAGAGATATAGATATAAATTTCCATTTTACCTCTCCCCTTCTAAATGAAAGTAAGACAAAACTGTACTTAAGAACAATTACTTTTCTCTTAAACAGCTTTTCAACGTTTTGTATCATGAAGGGTATCCAGTATCCATGACTTTGTCATTTGTACCCCGTAAACATTACAACAATTATTACTGTACTCTTAAAGAGCATTTCAACGATATGCATCATGAAGATGAAGGGTATTCATTACTTGTACCCCGTACCCCTGTGTACCAAAATTGTAATTTCGTAATCTCATGTAGGCAGTGACCTTCACCTTATTTTGAAGGAAAAGTGTGTAAATATTCATCAAATTAGGATAAAAGACATACCATCATACTGATACTCTTCTTTTTATATAAGATATAGCTATATTTTCCAATTTACCCCCCCCCCTCCCCTCCTAAGTGAAAATATGATAAAACTGTACATAACAACAATTACTGTACTCTAGAAGAGCTTTTCAACGATATGCATCATGAAGGGTATTCATTACTTTGACATTTGTACCCCGTACCCCTGTGTACAAAAATTAAATTTCGAAAATTCATGTTGACAGTTTTTTCCCCTTGCTTTGTAGGCCAATTGTGCAAATTTTCATCAAGATCTGACTACAACTGTAGATTTTTATAAAGTACATACATTCGTTAACTTTTATATATATATGGCCGCCATCTTGATTCAAAATGCCCGATTGGTATACCATTTATCTAAAGTTACTAATTTCATAAAAAGGAGCTAACTTCTTAATTTCAAGGTTCTAGTGCAATTAGTTCCGGAGATATTGGTTTGTAGAATTTTGTGTATAAATGGCCGCCATCTTGAATCAAGATGGCGGATTTTAAAAACATTTCTTAGCGAGCACCTAGGAGGTAAGAGGAACACACCTACAAAATTTCATGGTCGTAGGTCCAGTGGTTTCAGAGATATCGTGATGTGTCAGTGAGTCAGTCAGTCAGTCAGTGAGTGGTATTTGGATTTTATATATATATGACATTGATTATACATGTCACAAATAATATAACAAAATAAACAATATAACTAAATAAATATAAATCCTACATAAAACTAAGATTACCGCTAAGGCGGTAACACTCCCGGCCTAGCATAGTGCCTCTGGTTTTTCTACCAGAAGCACTACTGACTTGGCTGGTCTTTCCTTTTCACTACCTTGCGTGAATCTTAGCCTTACCGACCTAACCAAACCATCGTCTCCAGGCGATACAGCAACTATTAATGCTAGGGGCCAGGAATTTCTAGGAGTGGAATCGTCCCTACACAATACTATGTCCCCAACTTTAAGGTTTCTCTTTGGGGCAACCCACTTAACACGCGCCTGGAGGGTCTGTAAATATTCTCTCATCCCTTCATCACTAACCAAAGCTGTAGTAGGTCGGCTATTTATAACTGCTTCACATTCAATGAGAAGAGTTCGCAGACAGTCCGCGTTGAGTAGTTGGCCTATGTGAGTGCTTAGCAAATAGTCTAAGATTCGTCTGACAGAACCACTCTGTCTTTCTACCGCACCTTGATTATGACTTGTCTTAGGAATACCTGTCCTTAATTTAAGTTTACAATTTTAATCTGCCAAAAAACGCTGTAATTTTAACGGATCTATTCCTAGTGTTGCTTTACGCAGCTCCTCCTTCCCCCCTACAAGAAATAATCTTCAGAATTAGCATTTAAAGCATAGGTAGCGTGAGTATTGGACATATCAAGCTTTGGTATGAGTAGATATAATAATGCAGGGAGGCACAATGTGAGGATTTCATTATAGTAACTTATCACGGTTTGGCTGTTAAATTAATCACTATATTATAATAATAAGCTTCCTAGATAACATTGTTCCCTGCAATATCACTATTCATCACATACAATTGATAATAAACTAAATTTGCATTTATTGATTGGTCTAAACTAACGTGTCTCGTTTTCTATATTCATTTATTTTCCTTCCGATCTTACCGAATGTAACAGCAGCATATTGATTATACTACATAACAAATTTTATGTTTTAGAATTTTAAAATCATATTTAAACCCTTAGATCAGGTTATTAGATATAGTCCAGTCAATTTATCAAATTCATTGCAAAAGGTCCGGTATTTATGATTTTGAGATATGTTGTTGGGACTAGCACCACTAGTAAAAATACCGGTGTGGAAATGCCACACAGGACTTCCATGAAATGTTGCCGTGTCATTACGTGACCAGGGAGAACTCTGTATAAACTACATCGTACAACCAGCTAATATTGATTATAGTTTTGCAACAAAAATTATAATGATAATAAACACAATAAAAAATATATATTTAACATAAATAAAATGTTACCCTAATAAATGTCGGTAGTATGTAAAAAGGTTAGAGGATTAATGTGCGATCCGTTACGATGTTTAGAGGTAAACTGAAGTAAAAGAAAGGAGGTTTGTTTACATCTAGAGTTCAAGGAGAGNACACCTAATGGCCATGAGACCTACTAAAAATTTTATAATTCATACGAATACAAAATCTAATATTTATTTATTATTTATATTTCAAATTTAATATGTACTGGTTAAGGTATATTGTGCTCACTAATAAGGTAGTCAATGGACTAACAATTTGTCAAGTAATAACTGTATTTGTAAACGTATAGGAAATTGTAAGAAGGTAGTATTATTCAATATTAAAAAATACACATAAATTGTTTACGCTGGAAATCGCGTTTTGGGTTCCTCTACGAAATACGAAAAGAAGCCGTGGTTAGCCAATAATCACGGTTCTGTCTGTCTGTCCGTTGGTGGTTGGCTTGGGTCAATGCATAAATTAATATAGCTAGGAACATGAAATTCGGCACACAGGTGCATCTCAGCATTTCTAACAACTTTACACTTCTTGGAGTTTTCGCACTTAATATTTTCAATATGGCGATCGACTAAAAAAAAACAAAAAAAAAAACAGTTTTTAGTCACATGACATGTTGTACATCAATTTAAAGGTCTTGAAATTTGATAAAAGAATATCTTCTACAACCTTGGGTTAAGAAAATGGAGAAAACTATTGTTATTACTTTACGAATTATTGGCACTTTAACTCTTCTTTGACCTGTCCTCCAAGCATTATTAACCAAGTTTGTTCTTCCATCCAACATCTTTGGCCTTCGCCTTAATCGACGACTTGTCTTGTAACATCGACACAAAAGCTTAACTGACATTTTAAGACAGCACTTGTAACTTCTTTGTCTGAAAGACGAAGGTGCAAGACAGATTATAACAAGGTTTTTTTTCTCCTTGAATATCAAACTTCAAATTTATAACGTTATTCTGAAACCAGCTTAAGCCATTTCCATCGACTCAACCGATCAATTGGAAAATTGGTATTCATGTATCTAATAACTTTACACGGCACAATATTTTAAACGTAACCTGCGTCTAAAAACTATCCATTTCCTGCTAACACAAGTCCATGAGTCTTTAAGCAATCAATCACTCTAATCCTCTTTGTCAATTCGGTTTTCCTAAACCATCCCAGATAGTCCTCTTCGACTCCTAAATGACACCTAATGGCCATGAGACCTACTAAAAATTTTATAATTCATACGAATACAAAATCTAATATTTATTTATTATTTATATTTCAAATTTAATATGTACTGGTTAAGGTATATTGTGCTCACTAATAAGGTAGTCAATGGACTAACAATTTGTCAAGTAATAACTGTATTTGTAAACGTATAGGAAATTGTAAGAAGGTAGTATTATTCAATATTAAAAAATACACATAAATTGTTTACGCTGGAAATCGCGTTTTGGGTTCCTCTACGAAATAATAAAAAAAAGCCTTATATCACGGTTCTGTCTATCTGTCCGTTGGTGGTTGGCTTGGGTCAATGCATAAATTAATATACCTAGGAACATGACATTCGGCACACTGGTGCATCTCTAAAACTTTACACTTCTTGGAGTTTTCGCACTTAATATTTTCAATATGGCGATCGACTAAAAAAAAACAAAAAAAAAAACAGTTTTTAGTCACATGACATGTTGTACATCAATTTAAAGGTCTTGAAATTTGATAAAAGAATATGCAACTATTAAAATTTTACACTGAATAATTTTAACTTAATCGTACAAAAACCGACGATTATCGCCTCACGTACTTACGTGAAGCGCGCCTTGCTTGATTTGTTTTGGCTTAACCACTGTGTCCTTTAAACTAATCCCAACTAAATTTTGATTTTTTATGAAGGTAACTGTAATTAAAAAACTTATGTGTTTGTTGAAGATATTGTTCGCCAAGATCAATAATATATCAATATAAATCAAGCTTAAAATTAAATCTTTTACTTTCTTCATTATATTATTTTGCTTTCACTGCAATCATAGATAATTAATAAAAGGAAACATGTCAAATGTATCGATGTAGAAGGTGAAAAGATTGGTACAATAGTCCAATAAATGAAAAAAGAGAAACCAAAGAAAGTCTTTAATAGGAGTTTGACGTGATTACGTTGTGCATAAAGCTTAGGGAAGGGGATTATAATACTTTTTATATTACAAGGGAACAAGGGGGGTGGTAGGGGGGTAAGTTCTGTAAAAGAGGAAAGGATTGTAATCTAAGCAGAAGGGGGAAGTCTGAAGTCTGAAGTCTTAGGGGGGCTCGTAAAGGGAGGAAGTCACGCAAACTTAGTACAACTGAAGTTCCGTGTCAAGGACTTCTAGTCTGACTTCAGCTGAAACCTCTAAGGCGATAAAACACCAACAATTTCCAGCAAAGAAAACAAGAAATGATAAATGACGTTATCTAGATAAAGGATAAAGCTTGCGAATCTTTAAAGGAAATATAATGAACTTGAAATTTATCAATAGGGGTGATACAGTTGAAGAAATAGTCTTCAGTAATGAAGTATGGATCGCAATTAGCGACACAATACTTGTAGTATAAAGTAATAAAAAAGTATGATTAATTAGCGACACACGACACACTATTTGTGGTTTAATATTAATAAAGTTTATGAAATTCAAAACAAATGATAGTCGTTTATCATAAAACATAAAAGTTTGTTTAAAACTTATTTTCTTTTGATATGAGTTAATTGTATTTTTATTATGTGGTGATTAAAAGTGCTTTTATTGTATACGGTAAAATGTACTGCAGTCCTTTTTAAGAAAGATATTACTTATATATTTGTCTGGCAGATAAGTAACAAAAAGTTCTTTTAATATTACCTTGGAGATCAATATAATAGTTTTATCGTTGAAAGTTGATATTTTAAAAAGTAGGTACTTTTCATTATAAACATAATGTGATAATAATCTTTCAAATGCTAATTTTTCTATAGTTTTTATAAATAAAGTAAAATCTAAGAGACTCAGGAATGAATGCAAAATGGTAATAGGTGTTAAAGGATTTTAACACCTATTAACATTAACATAACATGGATTTTATGCGGACTAAGGTTAATCTTGCTGTACTCCATAACTTCATTTTTTAGGTTTCTGCACAAAGTACAAAAAAAAACCTTATAGGTATAACGATTCTGTCTGTCCGTTGGCATGTTTCTTAGGTTCCAGATTGAGCCATATAGAAGATGTTCTGATTTACAGTAATAATTTATCTAATTTATCGTAACAACAATCATTTGTATTTACCTAGTTTCATTAATTTTTATTCTATCTGAAAATAGAGTTGAATGAATATATCTTAATATTCAGACTGCAGTGATTTTTCATAATGATAATGCAAAATGGGTGGCTGTAATTTGTTATCAATTTTTGTTGTCGGGGTCCCCTATATAGCTGAGATCTAATTAATTGTCTCACAAAATATGGGCAGGGCTAATATACAGTTCAATTGCCATCTGGTGATAATAAATTATTATAGAAGGATATTTATCGAATAGCATTTCGCATTGACGTAATACAATTAGTCTGTCCAAGTTTCGGTTGAAGGTGTTAAAAGAGGGGGCTGCAAATATTTAGATCAGCTGGCACTACCAGTCGGAGAGGTTGCGCTCAGGCGCCTCCATATTGATTTCAGCATAGCCAACATAGGGCACTTAAAATACCCTAGAGTCATTTAAAACCTTGTTTTTCTAGTTACTATTCGGTTAGAAATGATAAAAAGGAAATTCCTTCAAATAACATCACGACAAACATCTATAACATGATAATAAAATAATTTGTCGAGAAATTTGTCTCTCTTTCTATTAGAGAACAAAGCAAAGCTTTTCCCTATATATAAATAAAAATAACGGGGGAATGCCAATAGCTTTTGAATCAAAAGATGTATAAACATGGAACTTTTCAGTATTAAAGATCGTTTTGATGCGCTTGCGGTAAAAATATAGCGAACTCAAAATAATCAATCAAATCCAAAATGGCGGATAATTTATGTCCCGCGAAAAAAATGTTTTTTAAATTTTGAGTGGGGGTATCAAATGAAAGGTATTGAAGAGTGGATTACTAAAATATAACACTTGTGGGATGTGTTAAATTTTAAACACCATTTTGTTAAAAAACAACAAACATTTGTGTTTTTCCCCCCCCCATCTAATTACTAAAAATATATATATNNNTTAAAAAAAAAATAATAATAATAATAATAAAAAAATGCGACATTTGTAGTCTGCTAGGCCAAGTTTAATTTTTCATTTGCCAAAAAACATTATTGCAAACATGGTGTCTGCTTTCGCGTAGAGACGTGGATTTGCTTAGATTTGAATATACTTAAATTTTATTGATTAACGATAAGATTTAATTTTGTTATCCAATTATATCTTACATTTTTGACGAAATAGTTATTATTATGGTATTCATCTTTTTACTACTTTACCATCAAAAAATTCTAAATCTTGATATTATACATTATCAGTTGAATATATTAGGAATAGTTATCCTAAAAATGTCTATTTGATCCTAAAATTACTTTTTCCTTTATTTTATTAGTTCGGTCTTTTTTTGTCCACAAATTATTTTTGAGATAATTGTGAAACTTCTTCGTTGTAGATTGCTCTGACGATAAAAATTAAATTATACCATTAAAATATTTATATAAATCGCCTACTAATAATTATATAAAATTATCTCTTTAATTCTTTAAAATCAATTTGAGAGGTTTAAATTGTTCTTCACGAAAGTAATGCTAAACGCTTGATTATTTAAGATCGATACTGACAGAGGTTATCGAACGTAACGTGTTCTACTCTAATAATCCCTTCTGTTATATAGGTGTTAGAACCCGCTAAAATGAAATGCATTTTGTTCTTCATTTAGACACGAGGAAAACATATCTCGCATTTAAACAAAGAAGAAAATATTTATTTTGATGCTTAGACAGCAATATTTTAAGTGTTATTATGTTAGCGTTGGCAACAATAGTTTATATTCTTATTTTTATCTTATAACATTATATTATATAGTTTACTAAATAACCTTTAATAAATAAATTTATGAAGTGAAACTTCTTTAGCGGCGGTAGAGTGAATTTGTTTGATGTAGCGAAATCGTGTAGCGTAGTTTGCGATTTTGAGATTTGTCGTCGTTTTCGAAACGTTTTTACAGATTAATTGTAACGAAAGTTGTGTAACGGAAGTTTATTTGGGTTATTGTATCTATTTAAAGACCAGCAAATCAAAACAAACATTTATTTTTATTAGAATAAATGTGGTTGCCTTAGCGTAGCAATATTTTTTTTTCAATGAAATTTCCCATAACCATTTCTTAATCCTGAAAAGATAGTCGTCAAAAAATGAAAGAGAGCAATGCATTCTAGAACTTAAGTTTACTTCTAATGTGTGAGTCTCACACCTATTTTCTTGTTTTATATTTTTGTTAATCTTGTTTAATAAGTTATCAGTGATTTGTAGATCTTTAATTAAAAAATGTGGAGTAACTGGATAACTGCAGTTTTATTCAAACATGCATATTATTATTGAAGTCATTAGATTTGTTCCAACAACACTTTAAACTAGTTTGAAACTGTCCGACACGTGCGCATCGGACCATAATTGAACGTGTTTTGCTAATGCGCATGCGTCGGACAGTTTAAAACTAGTTTGAAGTGTTGTTGGAACAAACCTAATCTTGATTAAACCAGCTGCTTTTCTTGATTTATTCTAATTACTTCTTTTAAACTATTTGCAAAATATCTTCAATAGTTTTAGTAATTTGTTAGTAAAATAGTTATTTATCCACCTAGGGAGTAAAGTAAGTCATTATTCCCTGAGCAAAAAAGTTGGTTCTTGAGGCGAAGCCGAAGGAACCACGGTCCCTAAATCCTGAGGCGAAGCCGAGGGAATTAGAGTTTTTGTTTCCCGAGGCGCAGCCGAGGGAATAACACTAATTAGCGAATAACACTAATTAAATAGAGATAATTATTGCGAAGGGAATAATGGCACTTACAATATTTACATACAATATTTTATCTCCAGTAGTTTGTAAATTCACATTTTCGTCCATTGCACAGTTTTTATTTATTATTTTAATAAATAACAATAATTATTAGGACTTTTAATAGCGGATATAAGAGAGATATTAAAAACAAATAAGAATTGGAATTAAACTCAAATAGAAGGTTATTTAGATGCAGGTTATAAACATAGATAAACATGATCGTAAAAGCAGTGACGCCAACCTGATTTCAACAACTTCATTACATTACCCATTCATTTTTTACTATTTATAAAATAATTAAGTTGCAATCATTACTTTTTCGCCCTACTTTTTACTTTTTTAGGCAAGAAAAGACCTCCTTTAGTCCCTCTAAACTAATCCAAAATCATAACTTTTTCTTCCTATTGGAGATAAAAATCGTTTATATATTGTTTTATGCATTAATCATTCTGAAGTTTAGTTTGCTAAAAGTACGTGTTTTGAATTTTGTTGATTTATTGTTGATATAGATTCAGTTTGCTATTTACTTATTGTTATTATACCAAAGCTTCTTATTCGATTTATTTAATAGGTAAATAATTAATTTTAGTTACTATGTTATTATCTTATTAATATAACATAGTTAATATTTAAAGATGATATTTTAGCAGTTCCATTCATTTTTCTGCCACCAGTAGATAAAATATTGTATGCGCAAAAAGGCAGCAATGGAAACATTTCTGACTCGTGTATTCATTGCCTTGTCAATTAAGCAAATTAGTTACCTGTCGCGGCAGTAAATTTTCATTACCTGTCCTTGCCTCCGGCTTGGAGGCTAACTTAATCATTCCTGAGTAAAATTCAATTTTGTTGCCTAGTTACATAAATAACTAATAAAATCCTCGCTTTTAAAATAAGTTTTTCTAACGCTTTTAAAATCCTCTTTTAAATCTTTTAAAATCCTCTAATATAATTAATTTTCTAATTCAAGTTTTTGAGTTAATACCTTCATACCTTTGGGTTCCAGATGCATACATTTTTTCCCCCATAACACTTTTAACTAGGGAAGACGCTCTTATGTATTGAACTTAATACCAGGGGTATTTTTTTTAGGCCACCCTTACTTCAATAACTGTTTCCCTTTTAGAGGGTTTGAGGGTTATAAGTAATGCGAGGTTGATAAACGCACCTGGTTCACTCCTTAAAAAACTTATTTAGAGTGTGCACTTCAAAATGATGTAACGATAAGTTCTTCTCTTTATATATGCAACAGTATACATTCAAGGTAAAAAAAACTGGTTCTTTTGAATTAAGATGGGAAATGCCTAAAAGCGCTAATGGCAACCTTCGTCTATTGATTTTTTTTTTTTCTTGTAAATTCACGCAAACTTTTGATAACCATTCATTTCAAAGGACTTTTTACTTTTACCGATTTTTAAAAAAATCTGAGCACATTCAATGGGTTAATTTCAAAGTTGAGAGTTTTAGCAACAGCAGCTGACGAGTCAGGTTAGCGTATCAATAAATACTTGGGTCTAAAGATGTTCATTTCACTCTTGCCTCGATTCATGCCTATTTTTTTATTAGAGATGTTTACTGGGTATCTAGTAATACAGTGATATTGATATCTGATGGATTAAAGTTTCAGGTGTGTAGGGGATTGACTTTTGTGTTGTAGCTGATTAAAAATTTAGTTAATATTTACTTCTTTTTATTCTTATTTCTAGTATAAAAAGCTCACATTCAAGGTGTGTGTCACAATTTATTGAATGGTTTCGTTGTTTCAAATTAATTTTTTTTTTATACATTAAAGTTCAAATGTTAAGAAAAAAATACTCCATTAACATAGTACACCGTATTTTTTGCAAATTACTATGTACAATTCTTGGTGGCTTTAAGTTTCGTACTTAGTACTTATATATCTGTACACTCTAGTAGATTTAAGCAGTGACAGCTCGTATGATCGATATTTTATTATTCGTACTATTATTTATTTATTTATTTAATAAATATAAATAAACATTAGGATATCTTAAAAAAAATAAAAAAAAAAAAAAAAAAAAAAAAAAAAAAAAAAAATCATTGAACGACAGATAGACCGACAGGCAGACGGATACGGAACTAAAAATGTTCTCTGGTGTCTAAAATAGATTTCTGTCTTGAAATTCTTGAAATCGAAGAAAACAAATGTCAGACAAAACGATTACATAGCGCTACCTTCGGTAAGGCCGGAAGCAAAATATTTAAGGAAACAGCAAATAATCAGTTTTTTGAGCCTCCTGAAAACTTCTGCTATTTCTGTTAGGTTTGGTTTAAAAAAATCAAGCATTTATTAGCATTTATTTCACTATTTTTGAATTATCACAGACGTAAGATTCAATCTTCTTAAGTCGAGATCCTTCTATACAAATTTATTTAATTTATATCTGGTAGTTAGGTAATCAAGTTATTTGATTGTTTAATCAATTTATCTTGAAAACAAGTTTTCTTGCGATTACTTTTCTTTTGGTTAGGGTTGGTTTAATCCGTCTCCTAATATCAAACAGCTAATCCTATAATCAATTCTAATCCTGATTCTCTTAAAGCAATTAAACAATCTCTCATAATACCGGTGATAAGTTTAGTAATATCTATAACACTTCTTCCTCAGTTGTTCATTCTGCTAGGAAATAATATCAGATGTGAGTGACATTGGAAAGGTCTCACAAGAGAGTTGTTGAAGGGAGAGTTCACCCTTACTGTAATACTGCTTCCTATGGCTCCCTTCGGCACTTCGACCCTACGTCATGCAGCCCCAGGCACTAGGTTCGCAAGGACATCAGATACAAAGAAGGGATGTTTACCCATGCGGGATGTCTGTCCCCTCTATACACTTCCACCTCAAGAGATGATACTTCACCACCTGTTGGTGTTTGATCTTCGTCCTTTATTTAGTCTTTTTTTAAAGGTCACCTGTCACCATGGTTACCATGAGGGTGGTATGAAGTACTCAATAGAAGAGTACTTTTCACCTGCTTGTATTTATCTAGAGTACATTCATTCAGATTACCCTGATTACTGATCACCCATGCATACCCTGACTTTATATTATAGACTTCATATTGTATAAATAAATATCCCGTCTATTTTCAAAATCGATTTAAACACCCCTATTAAACATACGAAGTTAATGCCAAATGAGTCTTTAACTCTTGAATTATATTCTTTATGAAATATCTTTATAAAATCTATTTTTTTAATATAATAATATTCATATAATCAACATAATATAACGAGGTGTTTAGCCCGTGGTGCAATAGGCTTAATTTTATATTTAGAACAATTAAGTAAAATAATTATTAAGTAAATTAATTTTGATTTATCTATTTAGATAAGTTATTATATCCATTTAAAGACCAACAAATCGAAATAATGATTAATTTTATTGGAATAAATGTGGTTACCTTAGCTTAGCAATAACAAATCATTTTGATGTGCGTCGTCGCCGTTGGGACACTACTCGATTAGACATACAGTTAAGTGAATTAATTTAGATAAGTTATTATATCTATTACAAGACCAAAAAATCAAATCACAAATTTATTTTTATAGGAATAAATGCGGTTGCTTTAGCTTAGCAATAACAAATCATTCCAAGGTGCGTCGTCGGGACACTACTCGATTATATAAATGATATTATAAACTTTATAAAACAATATTGAATTAAGTTTTAGATGGTTTTTAATTGCAGAAGAGTTTCTTTTAGTTATTATTAGTTTTTATTTGTTATTAGTTATTATTTTATGTTTGCTGTTATATTTCGCTGATGCTTTTTAGATTTTTCCAAAGCTAATGTGATTTTGTTTATATAAAACCATTTTATAGAGGATTTTGAACAAAATAAAACACTTTGATATTTAGTAAGAATAGATAAACATTAAGAAGAGTTGCATCCTAGTTATAGAGCCTTGAAAAACACCTTAATCGATACAGGTCTTTTTATATCAAGTCGGTCGAAGCTATAAAAATAATATATGTAGTCTCTTGCTTGTATCTCAGGGATTTCATTTTAAATATTCCGACAATTTTATTTCTTTTTTTTTAGATTTTTACGACGTAAGTAATTGTGTTTTATTTACTTACTTCGTAACATAACCCTTGCACAGTCCTTTTTCTCTATTCATCCCGATCCATAGTTTTTCAATATCAATTGCGGATCCCCGGTTCTCTTATGTCCTTTTTTGTGTCGTCCATTCACAATTCTCTAAAGACATCCTTTGAGTCATTCTTAAGGATTTCGTCGGATCTTTTTCACTTCGTATCCTTAATTTGTTCTTTCTGTAAAGCCAGCCCACCTGAGTATTGAGTTTTTTAACAATTGAGACGATAAAAGGATCCTCATGAAGCTTGTACAGCTCTATGTTGGTTCAAATTCACCAAGGAATTGGGTCATAAATTTTGCGGATTACCTTCTACTCCAAGGCAAGGTTTTAATTTAGTAAAATATGTTCTCATCTTTACCTTTATTTTTCGTCTCCCACTACCGTACAAAACCAATGGCTTTATCACGGTTTGTAATTAGGTCTATGTTTCGAAACACCTAATTTTATAAATCACATTGCAATTCATAGTAAATAAAAGGGATTTATGTCTAGATGAAATGCCGTAATATTAGTAAAAAGTAACCATTCTTTTTACTAATTAATTACTACTATCTTTATGTTTTTCAATCAAATTTCTCATTTTATGAGAAATTTGAAACTTAGGCACTCTTTAACTTTGTTACCCACCTTTTTTTTTTTTTTTTTTT
>KZ651288.1:127089-156616 GCA_001010745.2 Gerris buenoi
TATCTGTGTCACCCATAACTCACAGTTTTCAAGCTAGAGACTTAAAACTTTGTTCAAAATATATGTCCTTAGATGTTGTTTTTGTGACGTAATTGACTAATTTTGCTGAGTCATCAAACATTAAAAAAATTCGTAAAAATCAATCGATTTTTATTATCACATTTGCTTTTTTAAAAAAATAAAAATAAAATAAATAAAGATGTATGAATTCAAAACGTTTGAAACAATAGATAGGAAGCGGTAGAAAATGATCCAAGAAAATAAACCAACAATAGATTTTCTGGAGCTGTTGGATTGGGTCCAAACGGGCAAGACTGTTCAAAACTCCATTAGCCGAGTTAAAAGTTAAAGAATAGCTCGTCTTGTATATCTAGACTGCGCCCAACTCAAACACTACTAATTTCCCCCCGAAAAGATGTTTATCATTACGATTTTATGGTTGGGCTTAATGGGTCATTAAGGCATTCAAACTTTAAAAAAAATGTAAAGAGTAAATTTTTTTAGCTTCTAATATACATTTTTTTTCAAAGTATTAACGTTATCTTTATTTTTAAACATGCGCAAGAGTGTTATCAATGTATTGAATAGAGTTAGCCTTTAAATTAATTACACTGCAGAAGTATGGATTGGTAATTCTATACTGCATACATATATTTTTAAATCTTTTACTAGTAGGAAATTGATATTCCAAATTCATTACAGTCCAAATTTACTAAAATATTTTGTACTGAAATGACTCGCTAAAGAATTTCTTTCTTTTTTTATTGGTATGCCATTGAGCAGTTAGTGTAATTTAATTTTCGGGTCGCTGCGCCGTGACTAAAGTATTTTTGTTAAATTTCATTGCAACTTGGGCACTCTTTAACTTTGTTACCCACTTTTTTTTATTTTTAAATTGAATTTATACAATTAACTTTATCTAAAAAAAAATTGTGATATTCCATTATCTCAAAGTGCAATGTACTACATATCCCTTTGTTTTAAAAGTTATTAATTTTGATACCTACCCTACTTTTTTAACACTCTATGGATACCAATATAGGCTGGTAACAAAGTAAAAGAGGTGTAAGGGGATGCTTCCTTTTACTTTTTACCCAATACTTTCTTTACTGTTATGGAGGGTGGTGGGTAACAAAGTAAAAGAGGTGTAAGGGGGTGCTTTTTTAATTTTTACCCACTACTTTCATTACTGCTATGGAGGGTGGTGGGTAACAAAGTAAAAGAGGTGTAAGGGGGTGCTTCTTTTAATTTTTACCCACTACTTTCATTACTTTTCTGGAGGGCGCGGAGGTGGGTTACAAAGATTAAGAGGACCGAAATTTGTATTCCTTGAATTGAGAAACCTATATAAGCCTAAATTAATTTAAATACGAAGATACTCTACTTCTATGTTGGGGTGCTTTTAATGCTGATAGCTTCAGCTAGATTATACTGCATTCGACTTGAAATTTTGATCAATGCTCTCTCTGTTGCCTTTTGTTATCGTGACAGTTAATGCATGTCAGAAGTCGCAAGTGACACATTAACTATTTCACATTATCTTTAACAAACAGCAACAACCAAAACCAAGCTTAAGTTACTTTAAAACACAAACGTTTGCTAAGCTATCATGACCTATGTGAATACATAATATACATGTACAGTACATGCATCGAATATACATCGTCATCAGAAGTTTGAATTGTAAAACCTATAGTTTGAAGGTTTGATCTTGATACTAATTCCTCTTCATCCCAGACCATTCTGATGACGCAAATATGTTTTATCTTTATCTGATGACCATTCTACACATACACAGTAACTATACACACATTAATTTAAACAGGGATCATTTGTAAGCAACTAATGCATTTCAACAACATTGCCAAGTTTTAAAAACTATATTATAATCATCTTCTGCATTGCGCCTGCATTCACTGTACCAATATGTTTATTGATTTATAGATTATATTTACATTTTACTTTAGATATTATTATTATTATGACTGACAATATCGCGTTTCCTATAACATCTGACATCTAATACTTTCATAGGAATTGTACTTTCAAATAATTTCGGAGCTTTTAATTTAATCATTTATTTCAGTTTCATTGATTTTAATAATAAGCGATTTATGAAACATAATATGTATATAAACCTGCGGTACCCGGGTTAATTTCATATATATACCTACGTACGAGTATAAACCTAGATTGAATTTTAGCTAAGAATAGACAGCAATAACCAAGCTAATAATTTAATTTTAAGGCCCAGACGTTTACATTACGATTAATTTATTACGAAGAATCACTTTTAGTAAAAATTAACATTTTGTATAGAGATATTGAAATTTAAGAGTTTACTACTTCTTTAACTTATGAATAAGTAAGGTTAATTAATTACCTGAAGAATAATAGAAAGTCAACCAAAGCGTTGGCAGTTAACAAATGTTTTGATAAATTCTGGTGTGTTTGTTTCGTGGATTGTAATTTAAGACCTAGATACGTGTACTTGAGTGTAATTGGATACTTTCTAGTTCTACCTATACTCTTTTTACAATAAGTATTGCCAGATTGGCCAACCTATATGAGAAAAAAGCCACATGGTCTATATGGGAGGGCTGGGCCTAGTGACATTTCTATTTGCCTAGTTGGCCCGAACTTCTTGAATTTAAAATCCGAAGCGCTCTCATTGGCTCCCCTCCACATTTTTTTCGATTTTCCCGCGCTGTCATTAGTAAATACTAATTTTAAAAAGAGAGTAGTAATAAGTGAGATGATGAATTGATCTGAAGAATGAAGTCAATCGCAATTATGGCATTTAGCGAGATATGTCTTGAAAAAATCTGGTGTTTTTCGGTTTTTATTTCTTTCAGTTTCTTCCAGTGTTCTAAATACAAGAAGCTTTGCTGTTAGTTAACATTAAAATTTGCTTCCGTGCCTACCGAAAGTAATGGAGCTATGTGATCGTTTTTTGTTTTTTTGAGAAAAAAATTAGGTATCCGATAAAAAAAAAAAAAAAATCCCAAAACTAATCCGTTCCAGATAAGAGAGAACATTTTTGGTTCCGTGTCTGTCTGTCGGTCTGTCGCTCGATTTTTCTGAACCATCATATCTTGAAAACAACTCGTTTGATTTTAATGAAATTTGGATGGGTTTGCTCATTGTTGGTCCCATATAACTTTTTAACATTCTGCGCTCATTTGTTTCTCTTCCACAAGCGCACAAACATACATTTATTAACACCTACAGCTTCAAAAGTACTTATCTGATTTGTTTAAAAGTTTTATAGTTTATCGAAAGTAACCTGCAGATAGCCCCAGCTATAATTAACCTGAAAATTAACCATCAAATTAATTTGAACCGCTGCGCTCTTAAACTTTTGCTAAATTGATACTTCAATTCATGTAAAAAAACAAAACAATTTTGACCGATTTAAAAATGGGGGAAACAAACAAATTAGACAATAATGTTTTTTTTTTAAAAGCATAACATAAATAAAGTACGTGATAGGATGCGAGGAAGCTATGTGCCACACTAATTGGCAGTCTATTTTTTTTAAAAAGTTATTGATTAGTTTTAACCTTGATTTATATCACTACATTGTTTTTCTTTTCGATCTNGTAAATATGGTATATCTGATGACCATTCTACACATACACAGCAACTATACACGCATTAATTTAAACAGGGATCATTTATTAGCAACTAATGCATTTCAACAACATTGCCAAGTTTTAAAAACTATATTATAATCATCTTCTGCATTGCGCCTGCATTTACTGTACCAATATGTTTATTGATTCATAGATTATCTTTACTTTTTACTTTAGATATCGTTTCCTACAACAACATCTAATACTTTCATAATTATGTATTCTTTAAATGAAATCAGGGCTTTTAATTTAATAATTTATCTCAGTTAAGTCTCAGCATAAGCCTATTGCATTTTAGCTGAGAATAAACAGCAATAACCAAGCTGATACTTTACTTTCAAGACACAGACGTTTATATTCTCTATACACTCTAACTATCTCTTCGGTGTCTGTCTGTCAGTCTGTCGCTCGATTTTTGTGAACCAACATATCTTGAAAGCTAAACGTCCGATTTTAATGAAATTTGGATGGGTTACCTCATTTTTGGTCCCATATAAGTTTCAACATTCTGTGCTCATTTGTTTCTCTTTCTCATAGGCACAAACATACATTTATTTACACCTATAGCGTCAAAAGTACTTATCTAATTTGTATGAAACTTTAGTATTATAGTTTATCAAAAGTAACCCACAGTTAGCCCCAGCTTAATTTTAACAGTTTACGCTCTTTAACTTTTGCTAAATTGATACTTTAATTCATGTAAACAATTAAAACAATTTTAGCAGATTAAAAAACAGGGGAAACAATTAAACAAATTATACATCAATGGTTTTTTAAAAGCATAAACTCATTAAAGAACGTGATAGGATGCGAGAAAGCTATGTGTCACACCAATTGGTAATCTTTTTTAAATGTTATTGATCAGTTTTAACCTTGGTTTTGATCACTACATTGGTGTATTGGTTTTCTTTTCTATCTTCGAAAAAGGGATTCGTAATTAGTTCATAATCTGCCGAACAAACCTCGGACCTTTATCCAGTATAAAGACTCTTCCAAAAATCGATTTTTATTTCGCGTCAGAAAAGGACGTCTGCCTTCAACCTCCCCTACTGTCTCCGTCGGCCGTCGTAGAAACTGATCGATTGTTTTCATAGTGGGGCAGTTTGGAAAGGGCTAGAGTAGGAGGGGGGTTTAAAGGGAACCCCCTCGCGGTAGAAGCGGGGGTGTATAGGGCTCAAGTCCACGAAGGGGTGCCCTAAGGCTTCAAGGGTTCTCTCCTACAGTTCAGTCTCATATCAGCCATGGTAACTGATTCACAACAGAGAATACTTTCTCTTCAAAATATCTCTAACTACTATTTCTTAATTAGCTTCAATTTAATTTTATAAAAAAAAGTAGTTTTATATTTCTAAACAATTTATTACTTTTTAAAAATAATATTTTTTCAATGAAAATTTTATATTTAATATTAGAGTAACTTAAAATTAAAATAAAAAAAGAAGCATTAATGTTCTAAATATATTTTTATAATAAAAATCAACTCTATTTTAGTCGCTCTTCAATCATGGTTACTGAAGGACAACCTAATCAGGTCTGCAACTATTTTCCTACTTCTATATAACTTATTGTTTTTATTGTCATAATGTAGTAGTTTGTTGTTCTTTCCGCTTAACTTTGTTCGTGATTTCAGTTGTAAAGTTAACGATCGATATATAATTTATAAGATTACTTCTAGTCTTTAGAATAGTATTTTTTTTATTAGAAAATGTAATTTTTCACTATGGACAAACAATGAAAATCAGCTTAATATACTTTAACTTTAATTTCCACTAAAGTATTTTTTATAAATAAGAGACTAAGAACTTAATACCTCAATTTATATTAACAACAATTTTAACCACTTCATAAAATTTTTTTAAAGAAACAATATTTGTTTTAATATTTTTTGTTTATTTCTATTGATTTAATATTTATCATTACTATTTTTTATTGATTTCTACTATTGACATTCTACAAAGATGTATAATTTAAACTTGAAACGTTTTGCTGATTTTTATTTAGATTTGAATTTGCTAGCGTTGAAATAATGAATTAAAATTAAATTTAAATTAGGTGACACCTCTTTCAAACTTTACTAGTTAAGATTGTTAAGATTGTAAGTCTAGTCTAGTACTTATAGTACATTACCCTAATGATGCAAATAAATTTTACGGCAACTAGTTGGTTAAACTATTGTTTCTACTAAACCTCACTAAATTCATTATCATTTTTATTAGTTTATTTTCAAACTTTTATTACTTTGGTCTTAAATATTACAAAAATAATTTCTTTTACTGTTATGTTAAAAAAAATAAATAAATAAACACACAAGCAATTAAAATTATTAACTCTGCACACTTAAAAGTTTAAAATTGATGCATATAATATAAGTATATAAAAATGATAATTATTAATGAACTTTAAATAATAATGAAGTCATTGACTAAATTTTATTCGTGCAGCAAAATAACAAAATGAATTTGTCGATTTTGTTGTAAATACTATCGGAATATTTCGGAATTGCGTAATATCCAATTATTATATTGGCATTTGTAGCAACCAGGAAATTTTAGGATGTCTTTCAAAAATATAGAGACGTTTTATCGACAAGCTCGTATTGGTTAATTGCTTATTTATCATATTGCTTTTTATATTCTTCAAAATGGGGTTATAAAAACATTAAAATATAGTTCATGTTAAACCATAAGTTTGTTGTATAATACATAGTTCAAATGTAAGTTTAAAATCTTTTAATTCAATGATACAAAGTAATATTGTCTATGTTAGATATAATAGTTATGTAAGGATGAGAATAATAAAAATGGCATTTCTATTATTCCATTATACTCTATTCCATATTGAATTCTCATAGCTCAGTTTTTCTATGAATGGTCGAAATATTCTTTAAAGATAAATTCGAAAGAAAGCAGAGAAAGCTCTGATAATCATTAGAGGTATAATGGATATCCGCAGGTGGCGCCTGAGGGGATAGAACAGTAGAATTGGCATTGTCAAGAATTCTAGGATCCAGGACCCTCCAAAGAATAAACCACCATTGAGTAAGGCAAAGTTTTCAAAAGCAAAAGGAAGACAAAAGTCTCCATGAAAGTACAAAGCTTTATTGTCATAAAGCGTTGTCAACTTTACAATAAGTTATCGTCATAATAAGTTCCTGTCAAGCTTTACTATTGAGTTAGATAGGAAAGGTTTTGATGTATTACTGAAGCATTGATAAGAACACTTATTTATTTGTTAAAGGTGTTTAGAGGTAATTAGAGGTAATTAGAGGTAGTTAGAGGTGGTTAGAGGGGGTTAAAGAAGGTTTGAAGTGGTTAGAGGTGGTTAGAGATAGTTGGAGGTGGTTAGAGGAGGTTGGAGAAGGTTAGAGGAGGTTAAAGGAAGTTAGAAGTGGTTAGAGGTGATTAGAGGTAGTTAAAGTTAGAGGTGGTTAGAGATGGTTAAAGGTGGTTAGAAGTAGTTAGAGGTCATTAGAGGTGGTAGAGATGGTTACAGGGGGTTAGAAGTGGTTAGAGGTCATTAGAGGTGGTTAAAAAGATGGTTAGAGGAGGTTAGAAGTGTTTTGATGTCATTAGATATGGTTAAAGGCAGAATTAGAGTTAAAAGTATTTTAAGGAAAACAAAAAAATTAATAATATAATCAGTAAATGAAAATCTTGATCATTTGTATTTCCTACTAGAATATATTCAGTACGAAAGAAAACAATGTTTTTAGAATAAGGAAAGTTGACAACGGAAAATCAATATATTGATTTTCTTCTAAATGAATAAATAAATACTTCAGGTAAAATCCACTACTTCACTTTCTACTAATTTTAATTCTATAATTGATTTAATCATACTTAAAAATGCCCACCATTAAATGCCATTGGCCTTATTCACTTTAATAACAAAAAGTGTCAATTCTACGAGAGAGTGTGTTCTCTACGAGATTAGTGTTTGTTCGTGTTCAAGTGGCAAGACAAAAAATAACACTTATCCAAACCTAGATGAGACCAAGGTTCTTTTAAATTTCGTCAAGTACCACTTTCCTGTTGTAATAATTGTAACATAGATCGACATATTTTTCTTGTATAAACGGACCGCATTGTAGGAAAAATGGAATTTCTATCTTACTCAATTTAACGTTATATTTGCTAGTATTCTTGAGCGGTAAATTAAACACGTCGTTAAACATTTTTTTAGAAAATCGCTAAATAAAGTTACTAGATAATTAAGTTTTAAAAGTATCGAATAAGATTAATCATATATTCCCATAAATTATCGTTTTAGCACCGTATATACCTTAAAGTGTAAACACACTCTGAAAAAGACTAGTTATAGGGAAAATTTAAATGGCACTGCAACTCTACACAATAGTGTCGCAGTGTCGTTTACATTTTTCCTTTAAGATTTGACCATTTTTCCACAAATATTCATTGAAATTTTGAGAGTTCTCATGAAAACTCATACTGATCTGCATGACTTACCCTGAGGAAATAACAAAAAATTATTACTATAAAATGAATTATATAGCTTGCCAAAAATGGCAACTGACCACATTTTGCCTCAGAGGGATTTTTGAAAATTGTCAATGTTAATGTACCTAATAGTAAAGGTTGACAATATTTTGTAACCCTTTTTATAGCTCTACTGTGAGAATGAAATATGTGATAGTTTTTCTTAATACTCAGATTTTTCGATGACAATCGTTAAAAAATTCCATTTTTAAAGTTGAAAAGTTGTATTCATTGTAATATCTAATAATGATATTCATCAAGAGTCTTGGAGAAAGTTAGTATAGTTGATAAAACCTGTATTATGGTTGGTTGAAACCTTACTTACTTAGTCTTTCCTTTGTAACTCTAAAGATGTTGTGTATTGCAAAGAGTATGCCACTGTCTTCTGTCTTAGGCCTTTCTTTTTGCATCTACCAGGTGATTCTTTACCTTTTTAGTACATCCGCGACAATGTCATCCCACTTGCATCTCGTTCTCCTCTTGGTCTTTTTCCTTAAGGTCGCGGCCTTCCAAATCCATTACATGGGAATCTTTTCAGAATGTTCCTATGTAATGGCTTGGGAGGCCATACAGAATATTTGGAAAGGATGCCATAGAGAAGGTCCTTTTTTTTATGGCATCCTTGTCACATGTCAAAACCAACTGCGGTGGTTTTGTTCGATGAACTAAGATACAGGCTGGAAGTTATAAGATTATTTTTGGTATTTGGATGTTTATATCCAGTCTCTTATTGTTTTTCCTTACACTACGAAGGTATCTTATTACTGCTGGAATCTGTTCTTGCGTTTTCTTGTGAGAATCCAAGATTCAGCACCGTAGGTAAGGGGTAAGGTTAGGGTAGTATTTGGTACTTTTGCATCGCCATCTTTGTGATCTTAATGATTTCTTACTTAATTACAAAGCTTCAAATGATGGCATGGCAGAAAAATTGGATTCATGACCGACTATATGGACTAGAACTACGAACTAGGGTTACGCTAATATACTTCAAGAATCGTTGTGTTACCTTAAAGTTACTCTTCCAATTTCAAAAAGGCGAACAGTGTGTGAAAATGAGATCAGTATTATTTATTAGGATTTATAAGGACTCTGCAATTTGCGCGTGATTTTTACAGAAATGCTATTTAGACAAGATTATTATATACATATATGAGAATTTGAGGCTATTTAGACACAGAGATGCTACTCAGACAAGATTATTATACACATATATAAGAATATGAGGATGCTATTTAGACACAGATATGAGAATTTGAGGATGATATTTAGACACAGAGATGCTATTTAGACAAGATTATTATATACAGATATGAGAATTTGAGGATGCTATTTAGACACAGATGCTAATCAGACAAGATTATTATACATATATATGAGAATTTGAGGATGCTATTTAGACACAGAGATGCTATTTAGACAAGATTATTATACACATATATGAAAATTTGAGGATGATATTTAGACACAGAGATGCTATTTAGACAAGATTATTATACACATATATGAGAATTTGAGGATGATATTTAGACACAGAGATGCTATTTAGACAAGATTATTATACACATATATGAGAATTTGAGGATGATATTTAGACACAGAGATGCTATTTAGACAAGATTATTATACACATATATGAGAATTTGAGGATGATATTTAGACACAGAGATGCTATTTAGACAAGATTATTATACACATATATGAGAATTTGAGGATGATATTTAGACACAGAGATGCTATTTAGACAAGATTATTATACACATATATGAGAATTTGAGGATGATATTTAGACACAGAGATGCTATTTAGACAAGATTATTATACACATATATGAGAATTTGAGGATGATATTTAGACACAGAGATGCTATTTAGACAAGATTATTATACACATATATGAGAATTTGAGGATGATATTTAGACACAGAGATGNGAATATTAAAATAGGTGAATTGAATAAAACTTTCTCCCACGGGTAAAAGAACAGCATATAAAAGTATTCATGTATCTTATAAAATATATATTTAGCACTAGAATCAGGTCAGTGGTGTTTGAAATATTAAATGCAAAGCAATCAATACCTAGAATTTATTTTTATTTTATTCAAGGTTTGGTTCATATGTGCCAAAATCTAGTTTGATATTGCATAAAACTGACCTATGACACGATATTGCCTATTGTCTTGTTAAAATGTTGTTTTAAATGAACAGACTCTATTTTAATATTTATCTACGATTGATACGAAATATAAACATTATATTTTTGTTTAGATGAGTAGAAAGTGATTCTTTTCGTAGTTGTATTCATTCCGCAAGCGCGTTTCATAATTCTTCTTTATTTCCGCACTAGGCAAATAAAGAAGTGGTGGAAATAAGAAGTGCGGTGAAGAATTCTTCACCTTATCGTTCGATTAGCGTTTTTGTTTACATTTGACAAAACTAATTTGCTGTTTGTTTAATTAAAGTAACTGTTTTTTTCTGTATTTATTGTTTATCCAACAATCGTAGATAAAGTACGGTACACAACTCGTGCGAAAACTGCATTTTGTTTTGCTCGTGTGGTTTTACTACCCTAGCTGTCACTCAGGTGCAAACTCCACACTCGCATGCAAAATGCTACTTTCCTTACTAGACGCGTTATGTACTAATTATCTTATATAAAATACTAAATATCATATATATATACTTAATATAATATACGAGTACACCTAAAAAATTATAACATTTATACTTAAATTATGTATGTATATACATAAATACTTAATATGTCATGAAATTGTGGATGTGGACATTTCAAGATGATACATTGTTCAGGGTTGTTGTTCATTGTTCAGGGCATATTGGGAATAAAATGAAATTCCGATAAAAATTAATTATTCATCAACGTAAAAAAGAAAGAAAAAATGAACTATTAAACGTATATGCTAAAATAGATATATATATATAACAAAAAGAAAGTTAAAATTTATCGTTCTTTTCATATCCGTTGTTCTTTTATACCTTAAAAAAAAAGTCAGGACATTCGAAGAGACGAACATGTTACTTTTTATGATCCCTGACCCTTTTGGAATTGAGGCAACGAAATGTTTACAAATTAAACAGAGTCGCAGAGCCCTCAAATATTGATCAGGGCTTTCCCACTATGTAACAATATTGTTTGTGTTCTTTTCTACTGCTTTCCGGATCTTTTTACGAGCTTAAAACCAAAAAAAAAGAAGCGCAAATGATAACACTTCTAACATTTTCAAAAGCATATGAATAAATTATGAATATATCCTCTTTGGGAATTTTATCTTTTGAATGGTAATTTTTTTTTTTTTAGATTTGTGTGTCTATTTATAGTGGCTTTTTTGTTTTTATAACTTTTTTTGAATTGGATTATTACTCTAGCTTATTGCGCAACAACCCTCGATAGGGTTAAGGGCCTAGCTTTTACTATTATTGAATTGATGGGTGAGATAGAGCATAGAGATGGGTGACTCCCATCAGCTTAGTTCACAAGAGGTGCTTGTCTGCCTCATTAGACTTTTATTATCCCAGAGCCATATTATATGGCCATTAATTAAAATAAAATTTCATCATTTTAATTTTATAACAATCCAATTTTGCCACATCCTTATAGGTATAAAGAAACAACCGTATTTGTTATTATGACTCTTAAAAATTAATTAATTATTTTGTACTTTTCTTAAACTTGGTTTATTTAGTTAGTTATTCTGTGATTCCCTAGGTCGTTCACTCTTCACACTTCTTCTGCATCATATGCAGTGGTTACAAATTCTAATCACATGACCAACCAGACTTATCCTTATGTGGTTTGAGTACCTGCTCGATCAATTCGTGTCTTCCCTGTTGTCCGCCTGTGCATTTGACTGTTCTTTTGTGTTATGTTAGCATAGGACACATTCACAATTATTGAGTAAGTGTCATTTTTGTTGTAATGTGGTTTGAGTACCTGACTGTTTATTATATATTTTGGCACAGGGCACAGGTGTCACATCACTATTTAAAGGTATAAGGTACAGTCAACGTAGGTTAAGTTAAGTGCCATTTTTGCTGTCGTGGAAATTTCTTTCTTACCTAGAAAGGTTTGGCTGAGTGCATGGCTACGTCATGCACTCAGCCAAACCTGAGTGCATGACGTAGCCTGCTATAGTTGGTGCAATTCTTGCATTTAGGTCCATGTCTAGTTTTCCATTTGCATCAAGCTCTCAACTTTTTTTTTAGCCAAACAGAGTTTACTTTACGAGCCAAATCAAATGAATTTTCTTCAGATGAATATTTTAAAAACTAGATTATTTTCTAGATAAAATATTTATGTTTATGGTTAGATTCGTATTTAAATGAACAATACTTTAGATTTAATATCGAAACCATTTTCGAGAATTCATCTTTTTCAGTTTTTTGAAGAGTGATTAACGCTCCCAAATTTATAGCTGAAGTTAATATCTGTATTTCACCTTAGGGTCTATGTTTGTAAAATTATTTGCCAAATTTAATCAAAATGGGTAGTTAAGGCTACATATCTGTTGACTGGTCAGACTATACAGACAACAGACAATAGACAGACAAAAATATTTTAGTAATCAATTTTTGGGACTCAGAACATGTAAATCCATTATTCATAAAATCAAATTTTCGCACCATCACAATACTTTGTGTCTCTATATAACATGCATGAGAAAGTAAGAATCAATTCTTAAATAAATGAAGTTATTTTAAAGGAACTTCTTTAGATTGCTACTTTCCTATGTTTTTTTTTTTTTTTTTTTTTTAGAATATAAATTACTTTGACTAAATATCTATTAAGACAAAGGGATGTTTTGTCCAATATACTTTGGGAAAAAGGAATATCACACTTCTGTTTTTATGAGGGGAGTAACAGTGACCTTCTTTAAATTGTTACTCCCCTCTCGTTTTTTTTGTGAGGAGTAACAATCTAAAGTAGTGCCCATTAAAATAGTAATGATATCCTAAAAGTTGTATCCCCGAATAAAAATCGAGGAATTACAAAAAAATATTTATATATTAAGTGAATTAGATCTATCACAACCCCTAATTAAAAGATCTCTTTGATTTATTGTTATCATAAATATAAATGTAAAGTCTTTAACCAATTATTTCTATTAAATTAAATATTAAGGTCTCTTTGATATTTAGCAAAGAAGTATATACTTTATTTTTTCATTTATCAGTAGAAAGTTGAGATGTTATAAAAGGTAGAGAAAATAAAAGTTTGTATATCTGTGAGGTAAGCCATGTAACTCTGACAGTAAGATCGATGAGGCTACCAAACAACACATTAGCTGGCTTCTGCTTCCCAAATCCTAAACCCATACAAAGCAAAGTTGCAATGTACTTTCGTATAAATTCGTCTGTATTAAATCAAATGTGGGGGAGAATATGCTTCTATTCGCGTACACCCTTCCTCGGTAGAATACTGTTAATAATTCTTCTTCCCCGTCAGCCACATAACCGACTTCCTCCCTTCCTCTTCCTCTCATATTCGGCTTATTCATATTTTTGAGTAGTTATTCTGCTACCCAAGCTCACCCTTGAAATGTATCCGGTCTCTGAAAAACACTCTTTTAATTTTTTCATGTTACTACAAAACCAAAATCATTTAGACTTTTTTTATTTTCAGATTTTGTACTAAAAGCTCTATTGTTTATGAATAAACCTCTCTATTCTTGTTAAAATGATAATATAGTTTATGTCCAAAAGATTTTAAAAATTTGGTCACGTTCTGTTAAAAAAAGTTATTTGTTAAATACTAATTTCATTTGTAAGGGGTAGTTTATTGTGGATGTATAGTTAGAAATATAAGTTCGACTTTTAGAGTTAAATATTTTATTATTCAGGGCTTTTACATTTACATCCCACCTCCAGTTCTATTTATTATGAGCTTTATAAACTTTAATAATTTCTGTTATATACATATGCTATATCTATTATATACATATGCTATATCTATTATATACATATTGTATCTATTATATACATATGCTGTATCTATTATATACATATTGTATCTATTATATACATATATATTCTATATAATATATACATATTGTATGTTCGTTATAAAATTATAATTCCAATAAAATTTTGATTTCAATAATCAACTCTCCATAATTATATAGATTAGCGATTACTAATTATCCTATAAAGATATCTAAGTGAAATCTTTGAATAAATAAATAAATGTATAATCTTTAACACTTAACCGTTGTATTTGTTGGTACGAATGCAATGATGTTATACGATAGCTTTATAACAATTGAACATTGACAAACTAATGTATGTACATAAGTGAGAAATTTATATTAAAAATAGACTGCCAATTGGTGTGGCACATAGCTTCCATTGCATCTANACTGCCAATTTGTGGGGCACATAGCTTCCATTGCATCTAATCACGTATATACTTTATTTTATATTTTACAAGCCATTATTGTCTAATTTATTTAACTGTTTTCCCCGTTTTTTTTTTAATATATCTAAATTTGTTTTAATTGTTAACATAAATTAAAGTATCAATTTAATAAAAGTTTAAAAGCGCAGGTGGTTCAAATTAATCCGCTTAATTTTTAGGCTATCTGCGCATTACTTTCCATACAACCATAAAAGTTTCATACAAATCAGATGTTATGTACTTTCGAATCTATATGTGTATCTTCGTGCACATTTGGAAGAGAAACAAATGAGCTGAGAAGTTTAAAACTTATATGGGACCAACAAGGAGTTAATTATGACCTACCATATAAATTTCATTAAAATCGGACGTGTATAGATTTTAATATATGTTGGTTCACAAACATTAAGCGACAAACCGACAGACAGACAGACCGAAAATGTTTCCTGACGGCTGAAACAGATTTCTGTCTTGGAATTTGTGAAATCAAAGGTATAAAATATTTTCGTTCTTCAGATCACTTAGCTTCCGTTACCTTCGGTAAGCGCAGAGAAGCAAAATTGTTGTTAAAATATGAATAACACTCGACGCTAGAATTATTCAATCGTTTACTCTGTTTATTCAAAGAATTTAAAAATTAAATCAAACTTAATATTCTTCTTTTAAGATAAAGTGCTCTTTTGTATGTTACTGTAACTCTCTAAAAAGACACCATAAAGTTAAGTTAAGCTTACAGAAGACTTGACCCACAGGAAGTATTGATTAAAGCCGAGCTAGAAATATATTCTCTACATTCTCTTTTCTCTCCTCCCATCTTGACTGGAGTGGCCATACTTTAACTGTCACGAACTTGGAGAGCCCTAAATTTTTCAGACAGGAGTACACTCCTTATTCTTCCCTAAGTACCTGTGCTCAACTCGGTAAGGGCTCATCTTTTCTAGGTCACAGGTTTATGCAATTTTCGCATCTCTTTATCCAGTAACGTTTATGCAATTTTTGTAACGAATTAAAGGTTGTATTTTCATGCTTATTAGTGCATATGGCTTATATTTAATTCTTTTAATTTATTTTGGCAACCTGAAGTATTTTGTTGTGCTGTTGTTCTATTGGTGTGTCTATTGCTATCTTAAAAAAGTAAATCCTAACAAATGTAGTAGTAGCCTATATTAAATTTTAGTAGCTTGGATCACAGATCTAGTCATAGATTAATTAGAAAATAAATAGTTGCAGATTGAGTATCGAACAGAAATAGTTATAAATTGAATAAAACTAATTTTTAACTAATAGCTTTCTGTATAGAGTAAAACAGGTCACATATTCAAGGAAATAGAAACAGAACTAATCACAGATTGAATTGAATATAACTAGTCAAAGATTTAATAGAACATAACTACTGAAGGATTGAATTAAACAGAACTATTAAAAGGTTTAATTGGACCAAGCGATTAGAATGGAACAGAGCTGGTGGTAATTGAATTAAATGAAACTACATACTAGCTTATTCAATAAAGCAGAGAACACACAAATTCGATGGAGCAAAACTACTCTCATAGAACGAAAAGAACAAAACTATTTAAATGTGGAAAAGAACATAACTATTTAAATGTGGAAAAGAACATAACTATTTAAATGTTGAAAAGAACATAACTATTTAAATGTGGAAATGAACAGAACAGAACTAATCAACTTAATATTATTTCAAATATACCTAGCAAAGGGATATTTTCACTTGGCTTTAATAAACATGTTGAAATTTATGATGGTAACCGCATGCAGTTGACGGCGTTTCCTTTAGAGATGTAAAATTCCATACATTTTTTAGATGTACCTTAACAATTTTATTTTTTCATTAACATTCTTAATAGATAAATACTTAAAAATCAAGTTGCGTTGTCAATTAAGACCAAAATGAGATTTTTTCTTGAAGATTTAATGGAACATAACTAATTTCAAATTGAATATCAAAAATCTATTTAAAGTTTGAATGGAACAGAACTAATCAAAGATTTAACAGAACCAAGCCCCAATTTACCAATGGGCAATTGCCCAGGGCGGCAATTTCTGGAGGGCGGAAAATTTTCGGATATTTTTTTTTTATTATTAGTATTTCCAGAACAACGGTAAAAAAAAAACCAAAAAAAAAACCGGGTATTTTTCCGAAGTTGTTACCGAGTTTGCTAAGAAAAAATCAAGAAAACTTGACTATTAGCCATTGAAATTTATTTTATTTAATACCTTAATCAAATTGTTATTGTTATTACTAATAGCAAAACGAAATTGCAAAAAAAAAAAAAAAAAAAAAAAAAAAAAAAAAAAAAAAAAAAAAAAACTTTAATACCTATACAAGCGTTCAACAGAAGATCGCAATATAAAATTGTCTTATTCTATGATATAGCAAATAAAAAGTCTTAAGTCGCAATTTAATTTTATTGTTACGTGAATGTTTTATTGTATATTGAAAATGTTTTTTTCTCCTTTTATTCAAGAAAAAGGAATGTAAATCTTCAATCTTTATTGTGAGAATAAGGTAGGAAATTGATATTCCTTATCGGCCTTCAGTCTATATTTTATTCCATACGCTCTTAGAATTAAAACTTTAAAAGTTTATTTATTTTTTTTTTTTTTAAATAAATCGGTCTGCGACATAACAGAGATTTTTTGGGAATAGCACCCCCAAATTTGGAGTTAAAATTAATTTCTTGATTTTGCCCCGTGGTATGATTTTTCTGAACATAAATTCTGAATTTAGTCAAAATCGCGGTCCTGTTGTAGTTTAGGTTCCGCGCGTCTGCTCAGACGACAGACAGACCTTTTTTTATAACCCACGTTTTTAGACTCGGGGGACCTCAAAACGTGTTGCAAATAAATATATTAAAATCAATGTGTTTTCCTCATATGAGAATGTTAAAAGCGACCAATATCGTGAGTACGTGCGATTTCTACTAAGAGAGAATAAATAAACCTTTATTAATGCTAAGATTTATTTCGTTAACCTACTTTACATAATCACTTAAGGAAATTGCATTTTATCATTTTATAATTAAAAATAAAAGGACATAAAAAAACCAAACAGCCATAAATTACAAAATGATAAAAATCTTAGTTGAATATACTTTATAACGAAAAGCTGAGAAATTGCGTGAATGCATTTTCTTTAAATAAATCTCTATTTACATTTTTTAATTAATATTATCTCTTATAAAAACCTAGCAAAGGGATTTTTGCACTTTATGCTTTAATAAACACGCTAAAATTTATAATGATAACCCCATGCAATTGAAGGTGTTTCCTTCGGAGATTTAATATTTCATACATTTTTTAGATGTCCCTTAGAATTTTATTTTTTTTATTCCCATTCGAAATAGATAAATACTTAATAATAATTGCACGATAAAAATAACTTTTCATATACTACGTTTTTCAATTTTCTGTCATAAATTATAAATTTGAAACCTGTCAAAATGAGGATTGTAAATATGGGACATGTCAAAACAAATAAAATAACTTGCGGATTTTTTTCCGAACTAACTTTCCATAAAGCAAAATTTGCTGAAAACAAATTAAATTCTGCTGAAAGATGGCTAAGAGTATTAAAATGATGCATTGTCATCGTGTTCTGAGCTAAGCTAAAAGTTTCAAATGTCTAGCTACTTGGGAAGTTAGTTAAAAATCGATTGCAAGATTTTTACTGGACAATCGGCTATCACTGAATCATGAGTGGAACGAGATGGGGTTCGATTCCTAACCGTGACACTCTGATTTATATGGCTCACTAATGATCACATCATACTCGCTTCGGCGGTACAATGTACAAATGTATGATGTGTGAAGTGGCTGCAACTCTCTACCTCGGGGCGTACAAAGGGCCTAAGTGATGGCCTAATTGCAAGGTTCGAACAAGTGGTTCGTCCTACCCGTTCTAGTAGGAAGTACTAGACTACTACTACTACTGTACTGGACAAACAAACAAACAAGAAAGCAAGCTAATAAAAACGTAGTAAAAAATCAAGTTGCGTTTTCAATGAAGACCAAAATAAGATTTTTTCATCCTAAAAATCTTGGAAGGTACAACCGACATTCAACCGTAAGCATTCATCATTAGATCTAATGAGATAAGAAGTATAGGAAGAAAAATGTGTATCCTGATACAGATAAACCGTAAAAAATGTTGACTCTTTCAAATACGGCAAAGTTTTTAGTTTTATACTTAAGTTGGTGATAATGGTATTTTTATACAAAACTAACACAATTTTAATTCCCGGTGGGATTATATTATTTTAATGATTTTTTTTAATGCTCATATTCAAACTCTATAGTAACAGTCATATATTTTAAATTGACTTCATTATAATTTATTAATCTTCAGGTTATTTGGCCAATAACCTTTATATATATNATATATATATATATATATATATATATATTTACAATTCATAGATTGGCAGACATTTTATTTTATAGAGTAGGCACAATATCAAAATGATATTAGAGCTAATGTTTCTGTGCAATCTAGAGCACATGGGTTAACATGTTGACAATGTCATTATTCATCCACTTGATATGACATAGGCAAGCTTTGCTTACCATAGGCTCATTAATATAATATCCCTTTAGTACATGAATAAACCTAACGCAAACTTTATAACGTTTAGTTTACAACACTGGATTAAAAATAAATTACCCTCTATTAAAGTATTTACGTCACAATACTAACACTGCTTTTTTTCCTTAATATTTTTATTACTTACAAACATTGATAACATTGAAGATTAATACCAGTATATTTATTGGCAGATCAGAATACTTCTGTTGCTATAATATCAGCTGATATTATTTGTAAAAATATTGTTTAAATTATTTATATTGTTCGTTCGTTTAGATTTATTTATAGCTATATTTACTTATTAAAAGCTCTTTAAATAATACTCTATAATTCCCCTTGCTAAAAAATGGTTAAAAATAAAATCATAAATAAATCTTTAGAATTATTCATACTGTTTACGTTCTTTTGAATTATTTGTAACTTTATTGCTTATTAAAAGCTTCTTAAATTCCATATTCTAATTTCCCTTGCTTCAAAATTGGCTTAAAATAATAATAATAAAAACCTTTGCGGGAATTATTCATACTGTTTATGATATTTCATATTGTTTCTTTGATTATACTACATTTATTTTTAAAATATAATTTCCAATTTTGGTACCTTATAGGTATTTTGCTATACAATTTATATACCATAATGTATATTTATTTATCTTTATGTATTCACTATCTCTCTAAATTGCATCTAACTTTTAAGTAAATTAGTTTTAACTTTTTTTTTTTTTTTTTTTTTTTTTTTTTTTTTTTTTACTCACAGTAGTGTTAGATGCTACGAAAATAATTACATCAGGAAAAATTCCCAGCGAAAAGTAAATTCTTTCCATTTACCTAAAGACTTGTATAAAAAATTTTAATTCAAGTTAATTCACCATCTGTGGATTCACGGGTGGTTACATTAAAATATGGAGTACGATCAATCTCGTATGATTACGATCAATATTGTCGTCGGATACCGCATTTGATGAGAGAGGAATGCGTTTCTTTTTAGTTTTTTTCAAAAAAAAAAAAAAAAAAAAAAAAAAAATCTTAGGACAAGTTGATCATTAATTATAGAGCCTTGTAAATTAATAATTTGTTATTTAAATTTGAATTTTAAGTTATTCTTACTAGTACTGGAAAAAATTAATCATTTTTTTACTCTTAAACAACGTTATTTAAAATTTATAAAACAGTAATTTTATCCTAGTTTAAGATAAATTTATCCTATCAGAGAATAAAGTTTAAATTATTGATTAATATTATTATTTTGTGTCTAACAATAAAATAAAATTATCAAATGTATAGATACATTAAATGAAAATATAAATAAAGTACAGATTTCATAATAACTTTATTAATTAATAAACCATAGTATATTTGTTGGTATGTAAGCTTGTTATTAGGAATAAGGAAGATAATTAATTTGCAATTAGGAGAACTATGATTAATAGGATGAGGATGTAGGGATCGCGAATTGTTAGGATAAATTTACATGGCTCTACTAATTACATCTAGCATTAATTTATTGAGGTAATATTTAGATTATTTAAAGCCTCAATTATCTTCTTTACAACCAATAAACTATTTATAAAGACGGATGTGCAGAGTAATAAGAGGCAATAACTAATAAATTAAATTTTATTTTACAACTTAATTTCCTTATAATGATGTACTTCTGCAGTTTAACGGTGTTTATAGTTCGTATAAATAAAATCTTTATTAATATAGTAAACCTACTTTTGAATTTAAAATAGAGGGACTTAGGAAGGAAGACAAATTTAGATCGGAATTACTTTAATGATAGTCCGCACCACACATGTTTTAATTTATCAATATCATTTTTTAATACTTCTTAAGTAGCAATTCACGACATATTAAACCAATAACGACTATAATTCTTTTTTAATGACCCCATTAACTGTCGCAACTTCACCCTTTGATTTTGTAAAATACTTTTGTTCACTGACTTTCACGTTCATATCATCATTAACATATAGTTTGACAGCATGCATTTTATGAACTGTTAAAATTCAACATTATTTTCAGTAGCAATCAAAGCAGAAAAGCAATCTAAATCTAATAATATTTAACAATTTTATTTTCTCTTTAAACCTCTATAGAAATCTGTTAAAGCAATTTTAAGGATTAAAACAGATCAATCGTTTATTTATATTATCTGTTAAAACCTTTGATTCAACTAAAAACAAATAAGACCATTTCAATTAAAAATCGTTCCCATCTGACAAGATTGGTTCAGAATAAAAAAAAAGTTATGTTTTCTCTTCAAATTCAATTTTAGTAGTATTGATTTGTTTTGGAAGCTCATCCAGTTGAAACTCCTCTATTTTAATAGAACCAAAATCTAAATGATAACTCATGTTGTTCGATTTGTAAAGGTATACAGTAAAACAGGTAGTAAAATAGGTAGAGTAAAACTTCATTCATCCGGTCACATTGGGACCAATATATTTTATATTGCACATGTTGTTTGGACTTGGATTGGATAACCGTTTAAAAGGTTTTGTCTCTTCTATTAAACATAGGGTTGCGTTCGGAATCACTAATCAGATCTACCGAGGGTTTGTGGTATTTAATGTCGTGGCGGCTTCAAAAGGTCATAGCGGATTTTAATAATTTTAGCTGTATAGGAGTCATATGGAAGGCAGCGTTTGAACTGGTTATAAATTTTGGCTTTGGTTTGTGTTTGAAGCTATTGCAAGTGAAATTTAGTGCTACGAAGAGGTAAAATTATGGTTAAATAATCGAATTAACCGACTTCTAAACTCGCTTGAAGCTGTCGTATCCGCTCTAGTAAACCGTTAAATTAACCGAAGGTTTACGATCACGGTCGGTTAATATTTATGTTGGCTTTTCCGGGCACGCCGATTACTTCTCCACTTCTTGATCAATCTGGATAGTGATTGAAAACACAGACTTTTTTACACACTTAGGTCTAGGTAAAATCAAGCATTTAAAAGGAAAAATTTAAGTAATTATTAAACAAAATCTTGGTTTATGTACATTAAGGCAGAGATACACATGTCTGTAGCTTGAACAAAAACATGCCAGCTACTTGCATGTGCAATGTGCAAGCTGCTTGCACGTGGCTATGCTAAATGGCATGCCTGTAGCTGGCAAATAAAAACTTAATCAAAATCCTAGGTATGCCAGTTACTGGCAAACACCCTCTTTTGGCATGCAAGCAACTTCCCCAATTTGTCGGCATGTGTATCTCCGTCTTTAAACAAACATATTTAAAGATAAAAATATAATGTATTGTTAATACTAGGATTTGTTGTACATACTCGAAATTCAAAAGAAAGTTCATGCTTTGTTTCTGTTTCAATGAAGCTACATTGATTTATAGTTGATTCGGATAGTAGACATTTTGCTGTATTTTACAATTCCAATTTCATATTTAGAAGACATGGAATTAAATTCAGTGAAAACTTGTAGTATAGTAGGGGCAGCAGTAATTCCTACTAGATGGGTAGGATTAACTACTTGTTCAAACCTTGCAATTAGGTCTAATATTCATTTTACTAGCCCTGTGGTGAAGAGTTCTAGCTAATTCACACTCATTCAGTGAAAACTAAGGATTTACGCAACGCAAAATTTATTTTACTACGTTTTTATTAGTTTGCTTTCTTGTTTGTTTGTCCAGTACAAATCTTGCAATCGATTTTTAACTAACTTCCCGAGTAGCTAGACATTTTAAACTTTTAGAAAAGCTCACAACACGATGACAATACATTATTGAATACTTTTATCCATCTTTAAGCAAAATTTCATTCGTTTTCAGAAAATTGTGCTGTATGAAAAGTTAGTTCGGAAAAAATCCGGAAGTTATTTTATTTGTTTTGGCATGTCCCACAATTACAATCTTCATTTTGACAGGTTTCAAATTTATGATTTATGACAGAAAATTTAAAAACGTAGTGTATAAAAAGTTCTTTTTATCTTGCAATTTTTGTAATAATTTTTGTAACCATTAAGTAATGAATTAATGGTCATTTATTGATTTCTTCATAGATCTGTTTTAAATTATCTCGGATAAGCTCCTTATCTTTAAAGTTAATATGACTTTTTCTTGGTAGTAGTATCCGTACCGATTGGTCAAAGAAAATCAACTGTCAACTACATACTATTTGCTGTCAATTTCTCATTACAAATTTTATTCCAAATAAAAATGTTGTTGGACATAATGATGTTGATGTGAACAGCTGTGAAGTTTTGTTCCGTATTGAATGAAGCAAGGTCAATACTCGCATATTCAATTACTGATTCCCCCTCGCATGTCTTTTGGCACGCTCGTCTTTCTTTTAGTTTCCTATTGTATTCTAGTGGGAAGCAGCCATACAAAGACATGTGCCTAGTTAAAGTGCATTACTAGAACCTAGCCATGTCGATATATGAGTCTCATGGGTTATGTGAGGGCGAGGGTGCAGACCTTAGGGGTGACTGTTTAATCCGATTTAGTATCGGGCCCTTTTCTCTACATCTGGTACAGAATGCATCCAAGAGAGAGTCACTTCCCTTCGAGAAGTATTTCAACGCTGACCTTATTATTATATTATATTGACAATGTCATAATAGTTGATATAGGTCAAGTTGTTGCCCTTTACATTGGACTTTTAAAAAGCATTAACATCTACTCTATGCACCTTGGTTTTAACAGGTGTGACAATTGGAAAGTATATTTCAAAAATAATAGACCAGGAGATAGTGAGCAAAAAAGTGTCTGACTAACATCAAGCTGGAATTTTTAGTTTCAGTTAATCTTTTGGTGCCTTTTAAGAATTTGTGGTCGGCCAAAGTCCGTCGGTGGGACATAGCTTGGCTACAGCCATTTAAAACCCCCAGTGGAGAGCGGCCTTGTCCCGCAAATTATGGCGAACAATGTGATTTTCATTATCCTGAGTACAAAATTAGTTAGTAGTCCAAAAAGCAAGTTAATGTTAGTTTGCCACTTAACAAGACACCACTTTGATTTGGTGTAATATTTGAATAACTAACTATCAAGTGACAAACTAACATTAACTTTATTTTTGGTCTACTATCTAATTTTGTACTCAGGATCATTAAAATCACATTTTCCATCATAATGGGTGGGACAAGGCCGCTCTTCATCCATGAAGCCCCGCATACGAACTTAGACGACCACATATTCTTAAAAGGCACTAAAAGGTAAACTTGTACACAAAATTCTAGCTTGATGTTATAGTCATACACTTTTTACTATAAATTATTCGCAGTTAAGCCAAAACCATGAATGTGGCGCATTCAGATTTTTTACTTGGTTAATTATTTTATCTACTCACGGCAGCAAAATTAAACATTACTTCACTGTTTTTAGGCTGGAAATGACTATTTCGCTGATTTGTCATAAAAATATTAAAAACTGGCATAGGAAAGTAGTTAAAACTGTCAGGGAAATATGTCCCTGCTTAGGAAGAGAAAGTATTTTCCTACCTAGTTACAGGCAGGAAAGTAGTTAAAACCGCCAGGAAAATACTTTCTCTTCCTATGCAAGGAAATATATTTCCCTGCCTACGAAGAGATAGTTCAGTGTTGAATCCAGTGCGTGCCATAACCTCTGATTTTGTTTGTGCTTAGTTTAATTTTAATTTGTGTTATTTTAATTTAGTTTCATACTTGTATTATTTTTATTTTTTTTATCCCTCCTCCACCCGCGGCTAAGGAAGGTGCGCTTTAACTACTTGGGCTATTAGCGCAACTTGTATTATTAAAAAGCAGTGTTATATTATTAATGTATTAATAATATTATTATTATTTAAAAGTTTAAAAATGATAAGCTGAAAAAGGATTTCAGCCTATCAATAATTCAGCTTTTAATTGTAGGTCTTTGAATAATTAATCTCGAGTATGAAGTGGCAACACTGGAGCACGACTTGTTTTGGTTAGAGTTCATTGACGATTCATCTAAAACTCTTCCTAAGCTTCCATTTTTTATCTGCATAGCGTGAGTAGATAAAATATTGTATGCAACAAGGCAGCAAAGGAGACATTTCTGCCTCGTTTATTCAATTGACATAGCCTGTCCTCGCCTTCGGCTCATAGGCTAATCTAATCACTCGTCAGTAAAATTCCATTTTGCTACCTAGTTAAATAAATAACTATTTGCTTCTTGCCATGAAAGTAACACATTCGTGTTTCTGGCGCAACCAAATGGTTCTTTCGAATTCATCAAAATGTTGTAGCCAATACAAGATGCTACAAGGCAGGCCCACATTCAGAGTTTTGCACAACTTACATTATGAAACAAGAAGTCCAACTGTTTATGGTTCTGACATAATATAAGAGGGCGCGATATCTTTTTCTATCTTGATGTAAGTTCCATGAACCATCTAAATCCAGATACTAGGGTTCTGCTCTAGAGTCTAATGATCAAATCGCTTCAGTCGAGCGGTTTTAAATATAATTTTTCAAGCTTTCGGTTAACCTATTAATCTCAGTTAACAATACTTCAACCAACCAGATAAGGGTATTTTAAATATTTGTGTTTTTTAATTTCATTCATTAATATTAACCTCTTACATTCCATCAATATTTTTAAGGTAGTTGAATATTTTCCAAATCAATCTGCCACCTTTAATCAATATTTCAACAAAAAAAGGTTTTTTAAGTTGAACTTCTTACGTGAAGTGTTAAAAAGCAAGATCGGCAATATTTTCTGTAACTGGCTAATAATGTGCCAAACTTCTGCTTGCATGCCCTAAAAAAATGTTCGTTTTAGTCCCCACTCCTCTTAACTAATTATCTAAATTGGAATCCGTCCACAGTTTTTCAAGGTTATGAAAATTCCCTTGGCTTATTATAAATCCAATTTGTTAAGTGTAAAAATTATTTTAGGAAATTAATAAAAGTAAAAGGTAGGAAAATATGATATTGTTAGTATTAAGTATATCAAGTATATCAGATTGAAGTAATATTCTCTTTTTAAAAAATTCAATATAATAATAAGAAGAAAAAAAAAGAAGCAATCATGAAATGTAAAAGTTTTTGTCATATCTTATATTTGTTTCAAAACAATGTAATGCGGGCACAAACATTTATAGAAAAGTTCAAAAGAGACATTGTGAGGCAATTGTTTTTAATCTTCAGACAAGATTATCTTTAAAAAGATTTTTTTTACTTGATCTTTTATTCGTATTAATACGTACAAAAGCTTTATAAATCCCCGGGTTTTTAAATTTCCATGGAGTTATAATCCACGGATGCCACTTGTTACTCGAATGTTTTTGCTTTCGAACTTAACCAAGGTTGTGATAATGGTTAAACGATTTTATTTAAAGGTAATTAATTTGATCTCTCACTATTATTAGAGGAATGATTCTTCAAGATATCGGTACCAAAGCTTGAATGTATTATATAGTATTTGGTTTCTCCACCAAAAGCGGATTTCCAAAATCATTAATCATAATACATAATGAAAACAAGCAAGATTCCTAGTTTATTATTTTCTTATGAAGAAGTTTCCCATGCTAAAGTTTTGAATAAATCTAATCATGAAAACCCTATAGGACCTAGAATACCGAAAGAAGTTAAAATGCGTAAAATTAAATACATTCTATGCCATGGGAAAATGATAGTGATAAAGGTATATGTCATAAAAGATTATCATCATTTTCAAAGGCAAGATTGTATAATGTTATATGATTTTCATGATAGAAATGTGGATACAAGAGGACCAAGGGGAAATTACGGGGACATGTTTTGAATTTCCGATTAAGTAGGGGTTGGTGCTGCCAGGTGGTGAAAAAAAAGTGCTCGCGTACAGGTTCTGTTATTGACATCGCCATGGAGTGCGGTGGCCTCGGTTCCAGTGAGTCAGGGCTCCGGGCTCGGCATGTTCCCAAACCTCGGGATCAATACGGCATTCATCCCCTCCACAATTTCCACCTCTCCTATACCGTCTACGAGATGACGTCATTAGTCCAGACAAAGCGGCAACATACCCCCCGTCCATTCCTCGTATACCTTCCAGGGAAATTCCCTGCAAACCCCTAACCCTTGGATCCCTGTCTTGGATAACAAGGGTGAAAAAAAGGGACATGGTCTGAAGAATTTGAACAAGACTAATCCGTCTTGTAAACAAAAAAGAAACCCTCTTTTACAGCTCAACCTCTTTATTCTTAAAGAGAAATCCTTCGATCTCGATGCTGAATTGATTTCATACAGGCAATTCCTCCATTGTTTGCATTTTCAATACGCACTGGAAGTAATAATTAAAAATCTACCCTCGCATCTCTAAAATCACCCTCCCTCACTGTTAATATTTGAAGAGTAATGGATTCGAGAAGGACTCTTCCGAAGTTAGGGAACCAAATAAGTTGCTACTACAGCACTTTTACAAATTGCTGCCTTCATATTCATCAAAATGAATATGAAGATAGGAGAGGATCAGAATGGCGAGAAATACTAATGGTTTTGGCCGTCATTGCTTTAGTAGAAATTGTTTTTATTTAAAGTACTTTGTTGTTGGTAGTCATACAGCTTCTTCGTTTTATTTTTGTAGTAAATCAAGGCTGCATAGTATCTATTATCGAAAAACATGATTGAGTGCAGTTAAAAGCAAAATATGGGTATTGTCCGTGGTTAAATTTGTATAGTATTGCAAATTATTGAAATGAAATGACTCTTCAGATGGAAAGATTTTTAATGGCGCAAGGTGTGTGGTGTGTTGCCTCTTCAGATGGAAAGATTTTTAAAGGCGCAGGATGTGTTGTCTCTTCTTATGGGTAGATATTAAAGGAGCATGATGTATTGTCTCTTCAGATGGGTAGATTTTTAAAGGTGCATGATGTGTTGCGAGACAGTATTCTCCAGTTCTAAGGATAGAATTTGCTACAGGTCTCTTTTTAGTTGTTTTTCTCAGCACATGTGTATTTTTCCTTTCGCTTTATTGTCCATTTCTTATCAATAAATTTCTTTAATGGAATGTTAGTTCATGGGAAGAGTGCTCACATATATATATTAATTTATTTTCTCCTTAATAATTTAATTTTATTTAATTAATTAAAACTTTCTTTGGATTCTGAGCGATACAATTTGGGGTGCTCATTCGCTAGTTTTAGTATAACTCTACATTATGTTGTATTTATTTAAGTTTGGAAAAAAAGAAAAAAAAAGAAATATTTTTTCAAGGCAGTTAGTTCTATTGATAACTGTACTAGTTGAAAAGCATGGCATAATTTCTCTTGCGTGCATCCAAATATAATTAGATTTGCGTGTTTTACAGAAAAAAAATTGAAGCTTAAAAAACCACCGTTTTCATTTTCCGGTTAGGTGAAAGCAAAAACACTCACGAAGTTAAAAAAGGAAATAGGACAGTCTATTATTTTATAACACATGTCACGATATGTCTATGTTTCCATTTGTAATTTACTTAATATTAAGGGGTTCACTTATACAAACAACAATTCCAGAAATAGGTAAACAAAATTTTACCTCCCTAATTCCAGAAATAGGTAAACAAAAGTTTACTTCCCTAATTTCAGAAATAGGTAAACAAAAGTTTACCTCCCTAATTCCAGAAATAGGTAAACAAAATTTTACCTCCCTAATTCCAGAAATAGGTAAACAAATGTTTACCTCCCTAATTCCAGAAATAGGTAAACAAAAGTTTACCTCCCTAAAGGCCATGTTAAATTAAAAACGCATTGCTGTCTAATTTATTTAAAAACCTAAGCAATATCTTCTTCTTATTACTAAATTTACGTTAGTATTTACTTTGAATATATTTTCTAAGAATACACTATTACATATATCTAAAATAATAGCGTGCCTTTGCTGTTTTATATAATTTGGTTTAAATTAATTTATCATAGCTTTGTTTTCCTAAGTGGGGTGAGAAATAGGTTTTGGTGAGATACTATATTGATAATGTAAAGCTGATAAATGATTAAGCTTAAAAATATATTTCATTTTTAAACTGCATTATACATAGATGTATAAGAGTATATCATCATATCTGCATTTACATATATTTTGTGTCAGTACGTATAATTTTATATATGTATACACATTAGGGTGGCCCTTAGCTATAGGGGTGAAAAAAAAAAGTCAAAAATTTTGAGCTCCCAACCCCTAATTTTGTTCGAATACATGAAAAACATATTCCATCAAAATTTTAGACCGATCGGAGGCGATTAACCCGTGCCGCCGGGCCTTTAAAGTTTTATAATGGTCAAAATTGCCAATTTTGGTTACACCACTATACTTTTTTAACATTAGGCTGTGGGAAAATAACATATATAGGTAAATACATACATTTTTTGTAAACTAGACATATTTAAATTATTATCCTGATCTAGAACAAACCAATTATTGGCTTGGTTCGGAATTTAATGATTGACATATATACTTTTTTCTTTTTTTTTCG
>KZ651288.1:203972-224289 GCA_001010745.2 Gerris buenoi
TTTTTTTTAAAAAAAGATTTTAATCGAAAGTGACACAGTTTCAATTTTTTAAAAAATACTATTTTGGTGAAGGCAGTTTTAAAAACGTATTTAGATTATTTTTAAACAGGGAAATTAATTAAATGAGTTGTGCTAACTTAAATTTTTGTAAGTGATTAATTAAATTGAAATAAAAAAGAAATTACTCAGTGTGATCAGTTGTATTTCTTCGTTTTTTTGTTTTTATTAAATCTAATATTCAACTTTTTTAAAAAAAGTCATTTTAAACTCCTGCTTCGTTAATTAGGTAATTATACAGTTTTAATTTTATTATAATTTTATTTTCAACTAGAGTCCCTGTTTAAAAACCTCTTTATAGAATTTAAAAATAATTAGAGCAAGAAATTGAAGTCAGACTCATTTGTTAAATTCTGAAATAGAAATACTCTTTAGTACTAAAATATTCATATTTTAATTTTTTCAGTGACAATATAGATATACTATTTGTAAACAAATAAATGTTATTTGACTCATAAATCTAAATATATAATTGAGCCGAAACTTGAATACATAAATAAACAATACATTTTACACAAATTATAATTAGGTCATCTGCCTGAGGTAGTTTAACAAAACTAGCTTTTAAAAAAATTGACATATATTATTATTTCTTAAAACAATTTTTACAAACAGAAATAGATATCCTGGGTGGATCAGATATTTTTGAACACTTAAGTATAAAAATTATTTCAAAGACTTAATCTATTGCTACGAACTCTGTTAAAAAGATCTTAAAAGGCTTCAAAATGTCAGGATTCACAACATTTTTGAAGGGATCTTGTTCAATTAGATGGTATCGTAAGAAACCTCCTTGGTAAAATAAGCTTTAAATGTACTAATAAGTTTTCTAGTTGTCCCTTGATTGTCAATATTAATGACCCAACTTAGTATTAATATTTAAATATACTGTTTCCACCAAAATTTCGAGGAACTTACTCATACTGAATAAAAATTCTAAAGCCTAATACACACAAAAGAGGTGACAGGAAGAGGCAAGGGGCCAAGCCCCACAATTCTATTCCTCCTCTATGTAAACATATGGGGCAATGCCCCTGAGGTGGCGAGGCACAGGTGCTCACCCCCTCTCGAATCATTTTGAAGAAGCTTGCCTCGCCTACGTTGCACCTCCGTCTGTCACCTCTTTTGTGTGCATTTGGCCTAAGAGTAAACTATATGAAGTTGTTTTTTTTTTTGCTCAATCTATAATTTCTGGGTTGATTAAAAGTTAGTAATCCCCACTAAGTAGGAAATCTTTCAATTCATTAATAGTTATAACACAATACAGTTGTCTTTTTAGTAATTTTGTTATAATGGAGATGTTAGACTTAGGGATGTTAGCCCTCCTCTTAAACATACCAACCCTGCTCCTGAAATTTTATCTTTAAAATTAAAAAAAAAATATCATATAAGCTCAGGCTCATCATATTGATTATGGAAAGTTAAATTTAATACAGTATCTTGATCCATTGAGTAGGCATGCTCTAAGCTCAGGCTCATCATGTTGATTATGGAAAGTTAAATTTAATACAGTATCTTGATCCATTGAGTAGGCATGCTCTAAGCTCAGGCTCATCATATTGATTATGGAAAGTTAAATTTAATACAGTATCTTGATCCATTGAGTAGGCATGCTCTAAGCTCAGGCTCATCATATTGATTATGGAAAGTTAAATTTAATACAGTATCTTGATCCATTGAGTAGGCATGCTCTAAGCTCAGGCTCATCATATTGATTATGGAAAGTTAAATTTAATACAGTATCTTGATCCATTGAGTAGGCATGCTCTAAGCTCAGGCTCATCATATTGATTATGGAAAGTTAAATTTAATACAGTATCTTGATCCATTGAGTAGGCATGCTCTAAGCTCAGGCTCATCATATTGATTATGGAAAGTTAAATTTAATACAGTATCTTGATCCATTGAGTAGGCATGCTCTAAGCTCAGGCTCATCATATTGATTATGGAAAGTTAAATTTAATACAGTATCTTGATCCATTGAGTAGGCATGCTCTAAGCTCAGGCTCATCATATTGATTATGGAAAGTTAAATTTAATACAGTATCTTGATNTTTTTTTTTTTTTTGTTATTTTTTTTTTTTTTTTTATTAAATTGAACAAAATAGGTCTTCCCCATTCATTTTTAATTTATTAAATTTCTTATTTTCTTACTTTTAAATTACATAATACAGCTTTTGTTGTAATTATAATTTATAAGTAAGTATGAAATTTTTAAAGTGATAGAAATTTATAACTAATATTTAATGAATGTTTTAACTACTTAATTTGTAGTTAGTATGGTGGCATACTTAAGGCACATTTACCTCATATTTGAACCAATGCCAAACACCAATAAATCTAGTTCAATTCACAGTGAGGTGGGATTTGTTAAATAAAACTAATTGCACCCATAGACTTGTTGAGAGGTCAATCTCATTGGCGTACTATAGGAGGAGCTGTAGTCCCTCATCCCTACCTGACTTCTACCTGAACCAAATTTTGTTTAGGATGGCTTTTAATCCTTAGAAAACAAATCAATATTATAAACAGAATAATATAAACTATAATATTCTACAATACAGTTATTGTTTATTATGAACTTATATAAGTTACAAAACGAGATGTTTTTTTTTTTTTTTGCCAACATTTTCATTACACATTGCGATTTTCAGAATTAGTCCAAAAAAGTGTTAATTTTAGTTAAAGGATTATTTTGTTTCAAAATTATTAATTAATAGAAAACTTTTTTTTTGTTCAGAATTAAGTAATGTGCGTTCTTATGCATTAAAATTCCAGTAGGTATAATAATAGTTTTAGTCAAGGTAAATTAAATAAGCTTTCATTTATAAAATTGTGTTTTTAAGAATCCATCTACGATTAACCCCGCATATATGGTTACATTACAAACTTTATGAGTCTAAGAAATTATTATTTCAACGGTATTAATTTCTTCATGTTGTATTTATGTAATTTATCAATTTGTTCTCATAATGTTAAAATTATTTATTGTATAAAATAACCCATTGTTAAAACCACTTAAAAGTGGTCAACCACCTCTGATGGCTTAATATTAATATGTATGTTTTTTTGTAAAAAAAAAAAAAAATGTGTTTTCGGTTATAAATTATTGATTTTAATGTTATATAATTTCTTATAATTCTTCAGTAAATTAGGACAATTTTTTTTTTTTATCTTTTGTTTTATCAGGAGAGGATACTGCAATGGCAGAACAACCTTATCACTATCTAACTGTTGACGAGATGAAAACTCTTGGAGATGATTCNTTTTTTATCTTTTGTTTTATCAGGAGAGGATACTGCAATGGCAGAACAACCTTATCACTATCTAACTGTTGACGAGATGAAAACTCTCGGAGATGATTCTCTACCTATTGATGTCACCAGAGACACTGAGCATCATGCTGATAACAGGGATCTATCAGGTTAGATGTAACATATTTTGTAAATAAGTATAAGAACATCAACAATGTAATACCGTGATTATGCACACTGCAATATGGTATACAATTAGTGTTAGTGAGAGACACCAACAGTTCCTATGTGTCACGTGGAACATCCCTTGGTGTCTCTCACTAACACTAATTGTATAAAGTATAAGAACATAGCGGTTGTCCAAACACTGCTGAATTTTGGTGGTTGTGGAAAAAGCAATTGCTTACACACATTACAATAGCTTATATTATATGTAACACTGTGAAAGCAATAGAGTACATATTAACACTCCAAGAAAGTGTACACATGAAACACTCCATCAAGAAGTGTTTAATGTGTACCCGCATAATAATGTGCACAGTATTGAGCGCTCATCTCTTACCACAAGATAACAAGATATTTATATTTATATATCCCTTAATAAATATAAATTTAAAAACATATAAAGCTAATTATAATATTTAAAGCTACAGTCTGTGCCAAACGAGAGTTAGTGCATTGACAGCACTGGAAATCGAGTGTACACAGATTGGCCGACTTCTGAGGGAAAAAATAAAGTCACTACATTTACCTTCTTATATGGTTATCCAGAAGGCAAATCTTAGCTCTCATTGGCTCCCCACCCCATTTGATAGTTTTTCCAGCACTGTCAACGCACTAACTCTAGTTTGGCACAGACTGTAGCTTTAAATATTATAATTGGCTTTATACATTTTTAAATTTATATTTATTAAAAGGTTTATAAATATCTTGTTATCTTCTTACCGAGAAACAATAAAAAGAGGCTAGAGGAATTAATCATATTTTTCTAAAACTTCTTCACCCTCTGCAGAAAGGATTACTCCTCTTTTTAAACAACAAAATGCTCTTCTGCAACTAGACAGCTCAAATAAGACCCATTAAGTAGTTTTCTTTTATTTGACCCTTTTATATTATCTAATGTTCTGGAACGGACACGCATTAAGGGTTAATAATAACTTGAAGATGTTTATTTTGTCTTAGTTCTAGCTATATTTGGCCTCTCTCTGAGGTGTAGACCTGTTTAGTGCCAGTTGAGTGAAGGTGTGTGAACAAGTTTTTTTAAAAAAATCTTAACAGGAAATCTTATTTACCAATTAAATTAGTTTTGTCACATTTATTGTTGTTTACTACATTGTAATTGGTTGGAAGAAAATGCACTTAATAATGTATGTGTGACGTATCCAATTTGTGGTGTGATTTCCTTTCCGCTTTTTTTAAAGAACATACACGTCTATAGCAAATATAGCCAGATAGAAGATGAAATAAAAGTCTTCAAGCTATTACTCACCCTTAATGACTCCTTCCAGAAAATAAGAACCATTACGAAAAACTACCTACTAAAACTTTTACTTACTTACTTACTTAACTTACTTTACTAAAACTCAACTTTTTGATATCAAAACTTATTTGTAAATTAGTAAATTAATCCTTTACTAAAACAAGCTGTGTTACTATGTTGCAAGCTGTGTTACGATTATTGTGGAACACTTTATGTAAATTCTTTAGTTCCCTGCTTATTGATTATTCCTTTATTTATTTTATTTTTTTTTTTTTACTTTCGAGCTTACCAAAGGCAATAAAGTATATGATAGAATGCGAGGAAGCTATGTGCAACACCAATTGTTAGACTGTAGCTTTAAATATTATAATTGGCTTTATACATTTTTAAATTTATATTTATTAAAAGGTTTATAAATATCTTGTTATCTTCTTACCGAGAAACAATAAAAAGAGGCTAGAGGAATTAATCATATTTTTCTAAAACTTCTTCACCCTCTGCAGAAAGGATTACTCCTCTTTTTAAACAACAAAATGCTCTTCTGCAACTAGACAGCTCAAATAAGACCCATTAAGTGGTTTCTTTTATTTGTCCCTTTTATATTATCTAATGTTCTGGAACGGACACGCATTAAGGGTTAATAATAACTTGAAGATGTTTATTTTGTCTTAGTTCTAGCTATATTTGGCCTCTCTCTGAGGCGTAGACCTGTTTAGTGCCAGTTGAGTGAAGGTGTGTGAACAAGTTATTTTTAAAAAAAATCTGAACAGGAAATCTTATTTACCAATTAAATTAGTTATGTCACATTTATTGTTGTTTACGTTACTGGTTCACGTTAATTGGTTGGAAGAAAATGCACTTACTAATGTATGTGTGACGTATCCAATTTGTGGTGTGATTTCCTTTCCGCTTTTTTTAAAGAACATACACGTCTATAGCAAATATAGCCAGATAGAAGATGAAATAGTCTTCAAGCTATTACTCACCCTTAATGACTCCTTCCAGAACATAAGAACCATTCCGAAAAACTACCTACTAAAACTTTTACTTACTTACTTACTTAACTTACTTTACTAAAACTCAACTTTTTGATATCAAAACTTATTTGTAAATTAGTAAATTAATCCTTTACTAAAACAAGCTGTGTTACTATGTTGCAAGCTGTGTTACGATTATTGTGGAACACTTTATGTAAATTCTTTAGTTCCCTGCTTATTGATTATTCCTTTATTTATTTTTTTTTTTTTTTTTACTTTCGAGCTTACCAAAGGTAACAGAAGTTATGTGAACGTTCTGAAGAACAAAAATATTTTATTTCTCCAATTTCCAAAATTTCCAAGACAGAAGTCCGTTTCAGACATCAGGGAACATTTTTGGTTCCATGTCTGTCTGTCGCTCAATTTTTGCCAACCAACATATCTCAAAAACTACATGTCCTGTAAATTTGTATTGTAGGCCATAATTAGCTCATTCTTGGTCCCACATAAGTTTCAACGTTCTGCGCTCATTTGTTTCTCTTTAAAAGGAGCACATACATACATATATTTACACCTATAGTTTCAAAAGTATACTTATCTGATTTATATGAAACTTTTATAGTTTATCAAAAGTAACCTGCAGATAACCTCAGATTAATTCAAACCATCTGCACTCTTTAACTTTTTCTAAATTGATACTTTAATTCATGTAAAAAATCAAAACAATTTTAACACATTAAAAAAAAATCAAGGGAAATAAGTAAACAAATTAAACAATAATGGCTTGTAATAGCATAAAATCAATAAAGTATATGATAGAATGCGAGGAAGCTATGTGCAACACCAATTGTTAGTCTATTTTTAATTTTCCCACTTCTATCAACTCCCATAAAATTTATTTCCTGGGTCGCAGTTTTTTATAATTTCTTTTCAGTCATTTCCTTTTGTTTTAATTCGATTTGTAAATTTGTTTATCTAAGATTCTTAGCTCTCATTGGCTCCCCACCCCATTTGATAGTTTTTCCAGCACTGTCAACGCACTAACTCTAGTTTGGCACAGACTGTAGCTTTAAATATTATAATTGGCTTTATACATTTTTAAATTTATATTTATTAAAAGGTTTATAAATATCTTGTTATCTTCTTACCGAGAAACAATAAAAAGAGGCTAGAGGAATTAATCATATTTTTCTAAAACTTCTTCACCCTCTGCAGAAAGGATTACTCCTCTTTTTAAACAACAAAATGCTCTTCTGCAACTAGACAGCTCAAATAAGACCCATTAAGTGGTTTCTTTTATTTGTCCCTTTTATATTATCTAATGTTCTGGAACGGACACGCATTAAGGGTTAATAATAACTTGAAGATGTTTATTTTGTCTTAGTTCTAGCTATATTTGGCCTCTCTCTGAGGCGTAGACCTGTTTAGTGCCAGTTGAGTGAAGGTGTGTGAACAAGTTATTTTTAAAAAAAATCTGAACAGGAAATCTTATTTACCAATTAAATTAGTTATGTCACATTTATTGTTGTTTACGTTACTGGTTCACGTTAATTGGTTGGAAGAAAATGCACTTACTAATGTATGTGTGACGTATCCAATTTGTGGTGTGATTTCCTTTCCGCTTTTTTTAAAGAACATACACGTCTATAGCAAATATAGCCAGATAGAAGATGAAATAAAAGTCTTCAAGCTATTACTCACCCTTAATGACTCCTTCCAGAACATAAGAACCATTCCGAAAAACTACCTACTAAAACTTTTACTTACTTACTTACTTAACTTACTTTACTAAAACTCAACTTTTTGATATCAAAACTTATTTGTAAATTAGTAAATTAATCCTTTACTAAAACAAGCTGTGTTACTATGTTGCAAGCTGTGTTACGATTATTGTGGAACACTTTATGTAAATTCTTTAGTTCCCTGCTTATTGATTATTCCTTTATTTATTTTATTTTTTTTTTTTTACTTTCGAGCTTACCAAAGGTAATAAAGTATATGATAGAATGCGAGGAAGCTATGTGCAACACCAATTGTTAGTCTATTTTTAATTTTCCCACTTCTATCAACTCCCATAAAATTTATTTCCTGGGTCGCAGTTTTTTATAATTTCTTTTCTGTCATTTCCTTTTGTTTTTATTCGATTTGTAAATTTGTTTATCTACGATTGATATGAAATATGAACATTGTATCTCTGTTTAGATACGTAGAAAGTGATTCGTTACGTACTTGTATTCATTGCGCACCGTGCGTCTCATAAATGTGAAAAATTCCTCTTGTATACCGCCCTAGGGTGGTAAACAAAAAGAATTCTTCAACTTTACGCACAATTAGTGAGTTTGTTTACATTTAACAAAACTAATTTGATGTTTGTTTAATAAAAGTAACTGTTTATATCTTTGTGAAAATCAATGCGTGGTTTAAGTGATGATGACGAATATGTGGAGAATAATACGCCTCCCGAAATAATTAATTGCACACAAAATACAATTAATGAATTAATGTCATCTTTATCAAAAGAGAAATACGAACTTACATACAGGAAGTTTATTATTTTTTTCTGTATTTATTATTAAAATTTAACAATCGTAGATAAAGTACGGTACGTAACTCTTGCGAAAACAGCATTTTGCATTGCTCGTGTGGTTTTACTACCCTCGCTACCGCTTGGGTGCAAACTCCACACTCGCATGCAAAATGCTACTTTCCGCACTCGACGCATAATGTACTATTACACTTGATCGCAATGTTTAAATGACTTATTTTATTTTTATTTTGGAATATGATTTTTAATTTTTTTCTAGGTCCACCTGTAGCTATAGATGAGCAACCAAGTCCTACACATGTGAAAGAAAGTTACAGCCAATACACAGCCATGGATAATGTTGAGATTGCCAAGCATGCTCAACATATTGGGTAATCTAACTATCTATTATAAATTACTAAACAATCTATTTTAATCAAATTATAATTATTATTAACTACGGGAAACAGACAGAGAAAAACAAGCTCCTGCGCCGGGGTTTTGATTTGATTTAAATTAAAATTTAATCTTTCTGTAGTATAAATACTACCAAAATCGTAAAAATGAATTTCTAAACAATCTATTTTATCTACTCGAATAATGGAATATGTGCATAATAGTATAGAAAAATTAGTTTATGCTTTAAATTGCTTTAATTTTTTAAAGACCTATTACTAATATGCTATTTGTTTAAATTAGAAAAGAACTGACTTCTATATAAGTGAAATTCACTCATATAAATTCCAAATATTCTATGTGTTGTTATTAGTAATTTTTTTATTCTATATCGATTTTTTATTGAATATTAGTGATACACAAATGGTATTAATTATTATTACAAATTTTTGCTTACCTTTGGATAATCGTAGAAAACTTCAGTGGAGGAAGTAAGTATATTAATCTCATTAAAATGCATGCTGGTTGAATAAAAAATAAAAATTTAGAAATCTGCAATTTCAGATTGTTATGAAGTTTTAAGTTTATTAGATATAGTCCTACCTTTTCATTTAAAGAGAAAGTATTGTGATGGTGTGAAAATTTGGTTATGAGATTTTGATGGAGTTCAAAAAAGAGGATTTAAAAAAGTCTGTGTGTCCTCTGTACAGATGTGTTGAGCCTAACTACTTGGTCAATTTTTTGACGTAATTTGGCATACATGTTCAGAAAAAACATATCCCGAGGCCAAAAAGAGAAATGAATTTTAGCTCCAAATTTTGGGGCTCTACCCCCCAAAAACTCTGATAATTGATTTTGATTAAAAAAATAATAAAAAATTAAAATGTTGTCCATTTAAATACTAATCTATCGATATTAGCCATTTTCCCGAGAAAAATCTAGTTCCTAAGAAAAAAGCTTTTAACGCGGTCAGAGAAAGGCCAGGTTTGATTCCCCTAAAAATGCTCACTAATAATAATGAACAATGTTGTGCTAAGTAATTATGAACTAGTATATGAGAAAGTTTGTCTGTCTGTCTGGCAGATTTTTTATTATTCATTAAAGTAAAGCAACAAAATCTAGCAAACCATATATTTTCTATCAATTAAATTATTCTTCTTAACAACCTTGTAAAAGATTTTCTGTGATTTTAAGGAATCATTTAGAAAGTGTTATAAAATATTACTTCAAAGTTGTCATTATTTACCGTTTCAAAAAATTCTCATGAAATGTTTCGTCTAACATTTTTTCAGAAGTACAATATTGGTGTACATTTATGATTATTTTATCATTTTTATATTTATTAAAAATGGTATAAAAAATCTCATAGAGAAAAATTAGGTTTGACACCACCTACAGCGGTGGCTCTATTATAAAACACCACCTTCTTAGGTATTATAACTAATAAGTTTGTTTGTTTGTTTTTAGTTTCCTTGTAAGCTTCCTCGTTGATGCCAGAGGTGGAGCGATGCGTGGATGTAGACACAGTGGTGTTAGAGTTATAGTACCACCACGTCGAGCTCCTGCTCCTCTTAGAATCACCTGTCGATACCTCAAAAGAGATAAGATGCCTCATCCACCACCGTTGATGGAGGGAGAAGCTTTGGCATCAAGAATACTTGAATTGGCTCCTGTTGCAGCCAAATTTCTTGCGTATGTAGTTATTTGTATGATAGTACAAGTGATAAGCTATAAAATTGGTTATTTTATCTTTAGTTAGTGATCCTTCAAATGTAGGGATGTGAGTAAAAGCTGGTCCACCTCATATAGGCACCTGGCAAATCATGTGTTACACGCATTTTTGTAAATATCTTAAAAATTGGGGTTGGAATTAGGATTTTTTTTAAAAGCTTGAAATGGACTTGCAGACTTTCATATTTGTCTTTGTACAAAACTTAATAACTTTTTAACCTTAAAACCCAATTGTTATTGGTTGAAAAATTCAGATTATACACAAAGGTGGGATTCCCATAGGACACAGTGAACTACAGATGTTACAAAACTACGTTTAAGGAAATTTCCATATTTAAGGAACATGGATGTTAATTAAGAGGAACTGGCTTAGCTTTAATGCCTGGGAACCACAACCAAGGCGGGCAGTTTTAACTAAGTAGGCTGTATTTAAATAATAAGAAGATAAAAGGGGCAGAAAATAATAATAACAAATGAGTTAGGTAGACACAATGGTCAAGGTTTAGGTTTGTTGGCTACCTGCTCAGGCTCTCTTTGATATTGGGGGTTTGGTACTCTTTTACTTTGTTACCCACCCTAAAGTGGGTAACAAAGTAAATTAGGTCGGATGTGGCAAGATTTTACTTGGTTACCCACCGTTTGTTTACATTATTGTGTTTGACATTTTTTTAAAATTAATTGACAATCTTAAATGGGAAATATTCAAATATATCCTTGGGACAAAGGAATATCACACTTCTGTAAATGAAAATGACAATATCCGTTAGTCTAACTATCTAGTACGGCAAAGTAACCTTTAATCCAATAAATTTTGAACAAAAGAATAGTTCACTTGGATTTAATAATAAATAAAAAAAATTCTGGTGACAGCTGAAAAAAATACATGTGGTGTCGCGGGACACCCGGTAGGANCGATTTTTTTCTTGTATGCCGACACATTATTCTATTCTTGCTTTGCAGAAAATACATTTAGTCTTATATGTAGTTGTATGGGTTATTCAAAACCATGTGGCGGGCCGGATTGACTACCTCGAAGGGCCGCACTTGGCCCGCGGGCCGTACTTTGCCCATGACTGCTCTAAACTAATTCAAAATTATAACTTTTTTTCCCAACTGGAGATAAAAATATTATTGTTATTATTTAAATATAATCCTTTTTCTCTCTCCCGGTGGGTGTTATAGGGTAAAAATATAAAATTCAACTTGTTACTTGTTGCATTGATATTTCAGGGGTTGCTGAGAATAATACGAATAAAAGCTTGTTATTAAAAAATTTCCTTTTTACTAAAATTATTGTTTAAAATTTAACAATTAATAAATCATTTACATTACAAAAACATATAATCTGTTAACTACTTGAGGTAACAAAGATGAAACTTATTTTATTTTTTGAAAAGAGGATAAATTTGTAAAACATCAAGATGGTGGTGGATTATGAGTGAGTATGATCACACATGTATTTTTGGCGCAGGGTGACGCTGTTGTCGGCCAAGTTGGTGAAGCAGTGCCGGCAGGGGTAGAGCGACTGATTCACTTCTGTGCCACGTGCCCGGCACGTTTCCTGTATCACAAGGAACTTCTCATTCACTCGAGATTCCACGTTCTCAAACTTCCGTTCAAATGTGACACGTGCACGTACACCGCAAGGCAGAGACAGCACCTCTTCATACACAAGAAGGTAAACCTTCCTTATACTTTATTATATGCTTCTTTACTTTTTCTCTTACTTAGTTCAGAAGCAAGACGAGTACTTCCCATACTCTTCTTATACTGACAAGCTTCCGGTTTAAGCAACATAATGCTTTAGTATCTTATTTTACTAAATTGCACATTCTTCTGTTATTCACCAAACTTTCGATGGATGAATTAGATATTAATAAATTCAGTGTTAAAGTTTTGTTCCTGTGTCTGTCTGTCACTCTGTATGGTTCAAATAACTTTTGAATTTAAAGAGATAAAAACATGAAATTTTCTAGCAATAAAGATCATTTTGAGGCACACACAAGAGAAATATACCAAACTCGTAAGTATCAAGTGTTCAAATCCCAAATTCAGGATAATTCATGTCATGCAAATAAAAAAAAAAAATAAAATAAAATAATAATAATTAAATGAGATATTATACGAGTTAAATACAGCATTAATAATTCTGTTGTTAATATTTATATGTTGTTATCTTAAAAGATTAAACACTTAAACACAAGATTAAATCTTAAAAGATAACAACCTTAAATCTTAAAAGATAACAATCTTAAAAGGTGTGGAAATCTTCACCTCCTTTCAGACTTCAGTCTCCTGCGGAGTCCTTTCCTAAACTTAATAAATGTTGGTTGATTAAAACTTGTATTATTATTTTTTCTAGAACTAAGCCAGTTGGAAGAAAGTCCAAGGACATCCAGAATCCTAATGACAGAGCTGCCGCACTACTTAGCCGTTGTATCTCGTGTCAAGCAAGAAGTTCACGCTATAGGACCTGAAGGTGGTATGGTCTCGTCAACAGTGGTGCCTCAGGTTCAAGCTGTCTTCCCACAGGGTGCTCTCACTAAGAAAATTAAAGTCGGACTTCAGGTAAATCTATTTAAACCGAGGAAAAATGCAAATCCGTCATCGTTAAAAAAGATCACTGTTAATCATATACCGAAGAAAAAACGATTTTCTCTTATCTGGTAAAGAATTAGTTCACAATCACCTCCTCCTCCCCCCTCCATGAAATAATTAACAGGGAAGAAACAATACGTGTTACATTCTGCACATAGGAAATAACAGTACAAATCTTATATTATAGGCCTAAATAACAAATTACGGTACAAATAAATTTTAATTAATAAAAAAATAAAAAATCCAAAAAGACCTTAGAATTGTACATTCCTTTAGAAATATCTATTTCTAAAAAAAAAAAAAATAGAAAATAATTATTGGTACATTAGAACACTATGGTGCAGAATGTTAATCTTTTTTTACATTCCGTAAATTTATACAATTTATAAGTAAAATTTAGTCAAAGGAGAAGAAGAATATTAATTACGTTTAATATAGATAAACGAATATTTATAAGCTTAGTTAAATTTAAAAAAAAATAATTCCTACCTACTAATTCCTTTTTTTAAATTTTCTCCGATAATATTTATCTTTGATTTTTAACCATTTGATTATAACGTCTTCCATAATGTGTCTTTAGTTGAACATCTTCTAATCAAATATGCACTCTATAAATTTGTTTAAAAATATTACCTTTAATATAATGCATTTCTCTTTAAATTTTTCAAAAAATTGTGGCAAATTATTTAATAAAATAGACAATTTTATATCCTTGACAACCTTTACGACAATTTTAGTCTTAAAAATATTTTAATATCCATTCTCTTGTATATAAAGCTATTGATTATCTTGACCGATTCATATCATCTCAAATTCAAACACTTTACAATTCATACGATTACACTTTACACACTCAACGAATTCAAACACTTTGGTCACTATAAGTAACTTAATATTTTACTGAGGTTAAAATTTAACTTCACTTCTAGAATTAAGATCCTTAGGTGATGTTTATACAGGGTAATATCCGACTATGTTCATTCCTAGTTATTTTGTATCGTATAACAATTTGAAAGAAGTTATTTTCTAAAAGAAACTTTGAAACTTTTGTGTGTGAAGTTTCAAGAGGGAAAGGGTTGAACTGATCTTATTGGAGCACAGGTATGCAGTGAGGAGGCCGCAATACGCTTATGCATTGCTGGCGTAACAAGACATAGCGTGACAAGATGTAGAGTATAGATTGATTTTTAGGGTAAGTACGAATCACACAAGAAAAGTGTGGAATGTTTTATTTATATAGAAAGAGCCACGAGATGCCTATTTGTATTTTAAATGAAATAGCCTTAAGATTCCATGACTTTGACTTGTATTTAGAAAAGAGTGTAGTCTCAAAAAAAGAGTCTCATGGCTAATTATGTTTATAAAATATGTTTAAATTATAATTGCGAAGTTAGCTAGACCCGCATATCTCACCCACCCAAAAAACAGTCAAAGTGCAAATTCGAAGTCAGATATACCTGCATATCTCACCCTTTCGATAATGAATTTCTTGCTTATACATTAACCTGGGTTTTTTCAACGGAAACGGATCACCCTTAATTTTGTGATGTTTATTACGCCAGCAATACATAAGTGTATTGCGGGCTCCCAAGTGCATACCTGTGCTCCAATAATAAGATCAGTTCAACCGGGAAATGTTCTTATGGGATTGAATTAGCTTGTGCAAAGTTGTTAACTCTAAACTCACCTAAAACAGACAGCTAAAATATCAGATAGTAGTTAAAATCTAAGAGAGTTAGGACATAATTCACACTGATGATCGCATTAAGAAGATGTGTATAGTGGTTGATACCCTGTCTCGTAATAACCTGATGTGTTATTTGGACATAAAAGCGGTGAAAAAAGTTATAACGAGCAGATGTTTTCGAACCAGATTTGATACCAAATCATACAGAGGTAATTTATGAATAAAAAATAAAGAAACGTAGAGGAAACGAGGTAAAGTGTGCCGAATAAATTAAATGGAGGTAAAAGGGGAAATCGAAAAATCAGTTTCATGAAGTGTGCAAGAGACTGTTTTTAATCTCCTATGTCCCACTAATTTCTTTTTGCCTACACTTTTTTCTAATCCATTTTCCATACCAAAAAATTTGCCATAGTCGTCTAAGATTAGGTCTGAAACTGCTATTGGTGGTTATATACCTCAACATTAATATCTTAAAACCCTCATGTGCAAATATTTATATCAGTCATGTACCTTCTTGTAATATCTTTTGATTTTCTGGTGTCATCAGTTAAAGTTCAACCACAGTGTTAAAGTTTACCAAATGTTCATAAGTTATTTATACAAAGTTTATTATCATACAATTTCAATCATTTGAATTGTACATTTTATTTTGTGCAAGCTTTTATCATGTAATAACTATCTTTTGACCTATCTGCCTCTTATTTGTTTTCCATTGAATAAGATTCGAGTAAGTTTAATATTGATTGCTAAGAGTAAGAGGCCGTTTTTAGCACTTATAATAAATCGATGAATTTTAATCTTCTTTTTTAGTACCAAAAAATCCCTTTATAAGTGTATGTGATGGACCCTATTAGTATTTTTAGTAATCTTTAGTAATTTTTAGTAAGGATTTATTAAGGTATCAGAATGAAACAGATTAACTTACGTTATCACTGATTTATGTTAGCGATTAATTATAACAGTTTTTTTTAAACTTTACATCTTAGATACATATTAAATATATGTAAAAAAAAAAAAAAAAAAAAAAAAAATTATAATAATATAACTTTTTTAAAAAAAACTGATATTTAAACCTCAATAGCAAACAACCAATTCATGAAAGAGTTACTTTCTTTAATTAAGAATTTCATTGCCTTTAAAATTCAGAAGACTCAGCTTCTAAATCAAATTTAGAAGTTCAAATATAATTATATTTAGGTTCTATAACCAAATTAAATTGAAGAGGAAAGGAGACAAAAGTAAAAATACACCCCGCCCTAAAAAAAAAAAAATTACAAAAAAAAAGAAAAAATAATTACAGTCAAGGGAAGTTAGTTTTTTTCTCTATCTTTTGAATTCTCGAATTATGATTGAATTGTCATAATTCTACAAATTGCAGCACTCAGAAACACTTATCGTGGTTATAAATAGTTTTTAATAAATAATAATAATTGAACCTGATATAAATAAAAATTAAATATAGTCCAAATAAAAAAGAAATGGGGAAAATTGATTAATAATATTGAACTCAATGCATGAAAGTTGAAGATCTCTAAAAAATGTAATGGTTTTATTATACTTTGATTGTCAAGGTTTTTTTTCTAGCAGTTTTTGTTGTTTTATTGTTTAAGAATTAAAAAATATATAAGAAGTAGATTAAAAATAATATATATTTATTGGAATATTTGATAATAGTTTATTGGATTTTATTTGAGTAAAACTAGGGGAAATGCTGGAATAATTTGTGCGGAAAAGTCATGACGCTTTGTGCAAAAGTCACAAAGCATTTATTATGCTATGAAGCATAATATCCTCGTTTATGAACCAACAAGAAAAATGCTTAAATGNAATATTTTTTAAAAAACATTATTAATTCCAAATGCAGTAGAGTCCCGCTAATCCGAACCCCGCTAATCCGAAAATCCACCTAATCCGAACAGGTTTTTGAATTAAATGGTTCAGTCTTTCTTAAACCATAGGAAAAGCGCTTTGTCTAATTTATCGTAAGATGAAACAGTCGTCTTACTACGTTTTTCAATGGACTTTTCACTTGAGGTAGCGCAAAACATCTCAGTCTTACTTCTATTTTTTTCCCAATCAGAAATTGAAGCTTTTCCTATGTTAATTTACAAAAATCCGCCTAATCCGAATTTTCGCTAATCCGAACTGGGTTCGGTCCAAATTAGTTCGGATTAGCGGGAATCTACTGTATATTGTAAACCAACCAATAATATTTAACTTAAGAAATTATTATTTACTTTTTTTTAACAAAAAAAGAAGCTAAACTAAATTTCAAGCATTTGTAACAATAAATTTTTTTGGATTTTGTTTTGTTTTTAATTAAATGATTTAAATTTTTGGTTTTCTATATTGTTGATCTGCATGGTAGTTTGCATGCTTATTTATTACTTTGTTCTAATGAGGTAAAAAATTGTAAGTGATAAATGTATAAACATATAGACCTACTTTTGCTGTTTACAATTTTTTTCTAAAAAAAAAAAGTTTTTTTTTTTACAAAAGTGTTGTAATTTGATCATTTTATTTTCAAATAAGTATTTTTATTTAGTTTATACTAACTCTATCCCTGCGGTGAATTAAATTAAACTAGTTTGGGATGATTTTCTGTCAGGCAATTTAAAAATGTTTCACTGCTTACAGTAAACTTACAGACTTGTATGAAAAGACTTTGCTGCTTGGAAATTATCCCTGCATTAGACAGTGTTTTATTTACCATAAATATTTTATCAATATGTGTATCTTATTTATCACTTACAATTTTTATTTATTAAATTAAAATCATTCCGTGTACTCCTAAACTGTCTTTTTTCATTAATTTAAGCTTTTATATAAATATTTTCTCAACCATTTTCTTATTGGATGATTTTCTTAGTGTACTTATGTAAATAGGTACATTTTATTTCAAAAGTAAATTTTTTATTGAGTTAGGATTTAACCGTAACCAATTTTTTGGAACTATATGTTTTATGAAATGCTGTGAAAGTACAGATATTTAATCAACTAGTACATCATCTAGCAATTTATAAATTTATTCTATTGCTTAAAATATTTTACTTGATGTAATGCACTGCTATATTTATTTATTTAATAGTACTCACAGCTAATTAAAACAAAGGAAATAAATTTTTAAAAAAAATTTAATTTTCTATTGCTAATTTTTGTATATTTTAAAAACTTTTTATGTGTTTTTATAGGTGTCTATAATTTATTTATTTTTTTTATATTAAAATTTAAGTTTACTGTCTATTTTTATAATAGACATTTTTAACTTATTATTTTATCCATTAAAATGGATATTCTATGTAGTAATTTTTATTATTTCTGAGTCGAAATATTTTTTAAATTACTTTTTCTTTATATGACACCAAACTCAATCATTTTATTTATTTTTATTAAAGTATTAAAACTAAAAAATGCTTTTAAGATTTTTATTTTATTTATTTTTAAAAGATAATTTTTTACTGTTGCACTTGCATTAATATCTGTAAATTAAGCTTTTTCAGAAAATTAACAGAACACATGTATTATTTTAACTTACACATAAATTGTAATTACAGGGAAATTGGGGACAGGAATTTTATTTAAATAATGCGTTTAGACTGTTTTTGAAGATCACAAAATTCCAAATGTAAAAATAAATAACAAAATTTATACACAGCCATAATAAATATTCGAAACGAGGGTATGACAAAAATCTTAACAAAAGCAATGAAATAACCCATGTGTTTTAAGGAAACTATGAATATAAAAATGAAATTATTGATAATAATTTAATATTTAGAAGTGATTTATTGATAATATATTAAGAATTTAACTTTAATGATCTAAAAATGTCCTTAAAAGTTTTTTTTTTCTTTTTTAAACAAAATATCAGAAAAAAACACGTGAACTTATTATAAAACATAATGAGTATGAAGGAGATAAAGTGGTAAAAATAAGAGAGAGAACAAAATGATGAATAAATAATTAATTGTGTGAACTGATAAAACTGATAAGCAATTATTATTATTTTATTTTTTATTTTTTTACTTCTTTTTTATTAATTTCTGAAAATTTGCTTTTGAATTAACTAAGAAAGAACAATATCTGAACTTTGTAGAGTGGTGAGTTTTTTTTTTCTTTTCACCAATATCATTTGCTATAAATTTTATAAATAAAATTTAAATTTAATAAATTTCAAACTTAATATATTGCAATTACGCAAGTAAAAACCATTTTATTGTGGTTTTAGAAATCGTGGTGGTTCTTCATTAATTGCTTTTAAAAACCACCTAAGAAATAAATTTAGACTAAGTTCAATGTAGTTTTTTTTTTAATGTTTTTAACAGTTCAAATTTTGCTCTTGGGGATTTTATGTGCAAGTTCCGCAAAATATTGGTAAAGTAATTTTATCAATGTTTATTGTTTTGTCCGGTACATTTTTACTTTGTTACCCACCCTAAGGTAGGTAACAAAGTAAATTAGGTCAGATGTGGCAAAATTTACATGGTTACCCACCGTTTGATTACGTTATTATTATTATTATTATTGTGTTTGAGTGCCCTTTGTCCTATCTCTAAATACACTGTCACTTTTAAATATGCACAACTTTAAAGTTGTCTAATGCAGGTGTTATAGAACTGTAACGCGCTTTTCACTGATAAAAAACATAGGATCTCCTTTAAGTGATGGGTGGTTTTGCTAAAGATTAAGTCTAAAAATATATAAATTGCCATTAAATTGTTGCACTTCATCTAAACAAAAATTAAAAATTAAAAAAAGAAAGATAAAAAAAAAAAAAATTGCATTTTTAAAATAAAAAATAAAACCTGGATTTAATATATGAGAAAAACCATGGCTGAGAGAAATCTAAAACATTTCCATTAGCTTTCTAAAAATGTTTTAAATTTTTTAAAATTTAAGTAAAATTCTAAACTCACTTTTTTAAATTGTGGTCAACCCTCATAATAGAATTATTAACAATTAAATACTAAAATTATAATAATGATTGAAATTTAGAACTTTTTACATCAAATTGATTTTGTTCATACATTTTTATCAAACACCATAAAAAAAACTAAACATATTTTTTGTGCCAAAAAAAATTACACTTATTATATTTATTGACAATTATGCATTGTATGTAGTAAAAAATAAATTATTGTTTAAGAATCACTTATGTTAGATTTTATGGAAAATTAAAAAAAAAAAAAATCACATTCCAATTATATGCTGTACACACTTTAATATTACGCAGTATTTTATACTATTAGATAATTTTTTTAGTTGAATGAATAATTTATAAATAAATTATTTATTAATTGCTTAAATATTACAAGTTACCTGATAAATAGAAAAAATAGTTGTCTAGGGATTTCTAAAAAAAGGGAAACATTTTTACCATGCTATTTATAATTTTGATTAATCAATTAAAATACGTCCAATTACGTCTGAAAAAGAATGAATCTAGTCACTTTTTATTTGAATTAAATACATTGTAAAAAATTAATTATTATATTATAAAATCTAATTAATATTAGATTAAAAAAATAATGTTTTAAACATAAATAAGCTTTATTTTCATTTAAAAATATAAGCTTGATTAGATATTAGCTATTCATTTATTGTATTTTTTGT
>KZ651288.1:245253-260738 GCA_001010745.2 Gerris buenoi
GAGTAACAGTCTAAAGAAAAATATTCCGTACATCTTTCCAGATTGTTACTCCCTTATGTATTTTTATAAAGGGAGTAACAATCTAAAGAAGTTCCTTAATACTAACATCCATATCCATGAGATTCCTATTGTTAAAAAAATCAAACCCTTCACATAATCTCTTTTTAAAATTCTCTTCCTAGATTCTTCTAAAATCGCATCTAAGCTTTATGTATTTTTTTTTTAATTTGCAGCTTTCATTAGCTGTAAACAATTTGTATTTTGTTTTCAATTCAAAATTATTGCCAGGGAGCTGAAGCACTTAATTCCTAACATTGATTTCTTCAAAGTTTCCTATCTTTTTATATTTTTTTTCAACTTAATGAGTATTTTATTTTGTATTTTCTCTTTATTTTATTAGCTGACGACAATTAAGATAATGTACTGGAAAATTTTAAAAATATTGATATTATTTAATAATATTACTCATTTTAAATGTGTTGAGCAGTGTATATACATTATATTATTTAAATATTTTCAAAGAAATTAATATTTTGAATAATTTATTTTATTGCTAGATAAATAAAATCAATCGTACAAAGAAAACTGCAGGACTTAAAGTGGAATCATAGGGCTTACCTTTTATTTATTTTATATATAATAAATTATTTATAAGTAATACATGTGACTAAGATTTTACATATTAAAAGAAATAGATCCATTTGACAATAATATTTAAATCAGTTATTTATTACTGAGTGATTTAAGATTAGTTTTTACAAAAGACTGCTATTAAAAAGTTTGTTTTTCATTACTCACAAGTTGCTTTAAGTTGATTTTCATTGCTGTGAAAAATTAATTAATATGATTGTTAATTTTATATTAATTATTAGGAAAGTCACATAAAATACATTAACTTACATTACTTTGTATGGAATATAACAACAGTGATTATTATTTTCTATATTTACAAAACGAAGTGACATTTTGACGTATAACAAAAATAAACAAAACAAGTCAAGGATATCATCCTTAATACATCATATTTCCTTGCCCTTTGAATTATGACTTATTAGTTAATAAATTTCATTTATAAGCTCATAATAATTTCCTTTAATTAAAATGCAATGCAATAATTATATGTATTTAATAATACACTGCTCAAAACAATTAACACAAACACAATAAACACTTTAAAATTAGTTGTTAGGTTTGATTTCGTATAGCTATACAAATCACTCCTAATACTCAAACTATGTTATGTAAATATTGATACTTCTTTAAATTGTTACTCCCCTTTTCTTTAGAATATATATAGATTAAATAACTATTAAGACAAAGGGATGTTTAGTCCAATGTACTTTGGGACAAAGAGTTATTTTTGTAAGGGGAGTATCAGTCTAAAGAAGGACACTTCATGTACCTTCTTTAATTGTTACTCCCCTCTCTTTTTATTATAAGAGGAGTAACAATCTAAAGAAGTTCCTTAATACTAACATCCATGAGATTCCTATTGTTAAAAAAAATCAAACCCTTCATATAATTTCTTTTTAAAATTCTCTTCCTAGATTCTTCTGAAATCGCATCTAAGCTTTATGTATTTTTTTTTTTTTTAATTTGCAGCTTTCATTAGCTGTAAACAATTTGTATTTTGTTTTCAATTCAAAATTATTGCCAGGGAGCTGAAGCACTTAATTCCTAACATTGATTTCTTCAAAGTTTCCTATCTTTTTATATTTTTTTTCAACTTAATGAGTATTTTATTTTGTATTTTCTCTTTATTTTATTAGCTGACGACAATTAAGATAATGTACTGGAAAATTTTAAAAATATTGATATTATTTAATAATATTACTCATTTTAAATGTGTTGAGCAGTGTATATACATTATATTATTTAAATATTTTCAAAGAAATTAATATTTTGAATAATTTATTTTATTGCTATTCTTGTATATAATTTGATCAGTTTTAGGTGTTCAATGTCCATTTTTAATTAAAGAAAAAGCTACATAGATTAATTTTTATTCATATAATAAGTTAGGTCTTCTGGTAATAACAGAATTTTAAGATTGTTTATCTCATCTAGAATTTTCTTGAGAGATATTTAGCTTAATACCTATTCAATGACCTTTTCAGCATCAAAAATCTCTCTAGATTCATCATAATTATTCCAATTGTGAAAAAGTCGTTATAAAAATTAAAAAAATATTTATCTGAAAAACTAATTTATGGTGTTACAATTTTTTTTTTTAATAATTAAAAAAAAATGGGGAAGAATGTAAATCAGGATCTTCCAAAAAAAAAATATATATATATTGTACAGGGTGACTGGCGATAAAGTTTGAAAAAGATATAGGGTGATAGTACACCTCATGCGGAACAAAAATCACCATATATACCATAGGTCAATTCTTAACCGTTCTCCCACTAGGTCAAAATTAGCGAATTTTCGAGGGGTGTCGTCCTTNCCATTAATTTATCTCAAACTGTTCAAAAGTTAAGAGGGGGGGGGGGGAGAGACTTTTGGACCACCCTGTATATAATATAATCCTGGAGATAGCGTGCAAAAAAGTTTCTGACTAACATCGAGCTGAAATTTTGTGTACAAGTTAATGTTTTAGTGCCTTTAATGAATATGTGTTCGGCTAAGTTCGCCTGTGAGACATAGCTTGACAATAGGCATTAGAAAAAAACAAACCGGTGGAGAGCAACCATGTCCCACCCATTTTGGTGGACAGTTAAGTTGATGTTTGTTTGACACTTAATAGGAGTCCACTTTGTCATACTTAACTAACTTATCAAGTAAATAACTAACCTTTGTGCCCATCTAATGGATGATATTATTTGTTAAAAACATATCTCTCCTCTATGGGATTTCTAACTATTAAAAGTCAGATATTTCGATGTTTTGATCTCAATTTAGGGCAATCTGAAGTGTGCTAATAATTTGGTTATGCTGACCCCCCCCCCCCCCNGAACTCAGGAACCTGGCTGTGGATAGAGATGAGAAACAGGTTCTTCTGGATTCAGTATGCTCCCATACTAACCAAGTAATTAGTTCATAGTGTGTATTCAAGTGATTTACCCTTCTCCTTAATTTGATATGATACTTCAAACCACTCGTTTAATGTTTCTCCTCCTCTTTAAGCCATGCAGATCTCATTTACAATTACAAATATTTTGCTTCCAAGCTTACTGAAGGTAACAGAAGCTAAGTGATAAAAAAAAGGTTTAGGTCTTCGATTTCAAAAATTCCAAGAAATAAATCTGTTTCAGACAGCTAGTCTCATTTATGGTTTTATATCTGTCTGTCAGTCTGTCGCTCAATTTTTTTAAAATCAGCATATCTTAAAAACTACTCTTCCAATTTAAATGAAATTTGGATGCCACGTTATAATTAGCCCATTGTTGGTCCCATAAGTTTCATCCTTCTGCGCCCACTTTTTTTCTTTTCCACATACACACACACCTACATTTATTTACACCAATACCTTCAAAAGTACTCATCTGATTCTTTTGAAATTTGGATGGTTTGTCAAAAGAAGCCCACAGATAGCCCCAGATTAATTTCAAGGACATACGCTCTTTAAATTTTGCTAAATTGATACTTTATGTCATGTAAAAAAAAAAATCAAAACAATTTCGACAGATATAAAAATGGGGTGGAAATTAAATAAATTTGTCAAAAATAAGTTTTAAAAGCCTAAAATCATTAAAGTATACGGAATAGGACGGGAGGAAGCTATGTGCCACACTAATTGGCACACTAGTTTTTTAATGATAACTTCATCATTTACTTTTAACAGTCTGATTTACACCCTCTTGCCCCATCCTGGGTGCACCACTGAATTTAATTATATTTACATACCAAAAAAATCAACTAAAAAAGATTACGGTTGATACTTGTTTAATCAAGGGATTATTGGATCATTGGCTTGATTTAGATCATGCCAATGATCCAATAATCCCTTGATTAAACAAGTATCAACCGTAATCTTTTTTAGTTGATTTTTTTGGTATGTAAATATAATTAAATTCAGTGGTGCACCCAGGATGGGGCAAGAGGGTGTAAATCAGACTGTTAAAAGTAAATGATGAAGTTATCATTAAAAAACTAGTGTGTCAATTAGTGTGGCACATAGCTTCCTCCCGTCCTATTCCGTATACTTTAATGATTTTAGGCTTTTAAAACTTATTTTTGACAAATTTATTTAATTTCCACCCCCATTTTTGTATCTGTCGAAATTGTTTTGATTTTTTTTTTTACATGACATAAAGTATCAATTTAGCAAAATTTAAAGAGCGTATGTCCTTGAAATTAATCTGGGGCTATCTGTGGGCTTCTTTTGACAAACCATCCAAATTTCAAAAGAATCAGATGAGTACTTTTGAATCAGATGAGTACTTTTGAAGGTATTGGTGTAAATAAATGTAGGTGTGTGTGTATGTGGAAAAGAAAAAAAGTGGGTGCAGAAGGATGAAACTTATGGGACCAACAATGGGCTAATTATAACGTGGCATCCAAATTTCATTTAAATTGGAAGAGTAGTTTTTAAGATATGCTGATTTTAAAAAAATTGAGCGACAGACTGACAGACAGATATAAAACCATAAATGAGACTAGCTGTCTGAAACAGATTTATTTCTTGGAATTTTTGAAATCGAAGACCTAAACCTTTTTTTTATCACTTAGCTTCTGTTACCTTCAGTAAGCTTGGAAGCAAAATATTTGTAATTGTAAATGAGATCTGCATGGCTTAAAGAGGAGGAGAAACATTAAACGAGTGGTTTGAAGTATCATATCAAATTAAGGAGAAGGGTAAATCACTTGAATACACACTATGAACTAATTACTTGGTTAGTATGGGAGCATACTGAATCCAGAAGAACCTGTTTCTCATCTCTATCCACAGCCAGGTTCCTGAGTTCACCTCAGGATTTTCTGAGTTCACCTCAGGATTTCCTGAATTCACCTCAGGATTTCCTGAGTTCACCTCAGGATTTCCTGAGTTCACCTCAGGATTTCCTGAGTTCACCTCAGGATTTCCTGACTTCACCTTAGGATGCCCTGACTTCACCTCAGGATTTCTTGATTTCATCTCAGGATTTCCTGAATTCACCTCAGGATTTTTTTACTTGTCCATCCTCCTTTTCCATTGTTCTTCATCAAGTCTCTTTCATCAGGGTCCTCCTCCTACCTCTTACTGGCCCCACTCCAGAGTGTGGGTATATTCAAAGCTAATGCCATTTTTGTTCTTGGATCTGTCGATTAATATAAGTATGGGACTTCAAAATATATTTTACCTTTGATTAATTTAGTGGATGATTGATTTAATCAGTAGCCAATCTTTAAAGAGCTTCCTTATTACTAATGATAAATTATAATACAGATACTTTGACTTGTTGCAATCTTTTTATTTTTAGCTGGGAAAAAAATTATATTTATTATGTCAACTAATAATTCAGCAAGATTGTGTATGCATTTATTTATTTTTGAAACCACTAAATTATATTATTAGTTTTTAAAAAAAGTGTTTGAATGTCGTGTTGTCAGGTTAAATAAATAATTGGCTATAAATATACAATTATTTATGTGCATGGTGAAATAAATAAAATATTTAAATATTAATATGAAACCATAAATAAATAAAATTAATAATATATTAAAACATCTAATATATATATTGACATTTTTTAAACATTTAATTTCATTATAACATTATTTTTTATTTTATTTTATTTTCATTATTTATTTTTTTATTTGACGTATTTTTTTTTCTTATTTTTTTGGTCTTTGATAATTAATTTAAAATAAAGCCTCAATATAGTGCATGAAAAATAATATTTATTGCAATAATTTATTTTTTTCATAACTAAATTGCTTACTACTTGGTGGATTTGAAAATTACTTTGCCAATTTTGGCTAAGTTTTATCAACAGAAAAATATTGGGCAAGTTATTTCAACATTCCTCCATATGGACTCTGTGATTTCACTTCAGCTCTTAGTGTTCTATGTTCTTTGCTGATGGTGTTATTGAGCTAAAAATGGTCCATCTTTAACTTAAGCAAGTATCTACTATAAGCAATTCTCAATTCTATGCAATTCTTTAAACTTACTAGGGAGTGGTAATCACCCTTATTTAGACATAAACTAAATGATTGGGTATAAATAATAATAAAACTATCTTAAAAGGATGCGTCTCTGTCTATACATGTAGAGTCTTTTAAGTGTTTTTTTTTTTTTTTTTTTTTTTTTGTGTGTTGTGGGTCAAGAGTAATTAATTAAAATGGCTATAGTTTGAGAAATAAGTTAGTTATGGAAGTTATTTATGGAAACATATACTACGTTCATCGTACATATAACTATTGACAACTTATTGCTATTAGGTAACTAGAGTTAACACTAAAACTTTAAAAGTTTATTTTATTAAAGTTGATGTATTTGTGCAATAATATTTTTAAAATTATGTTCTAAATGATTAATTATTATTAAATAAGGGAAATATAAAGTTCAATAAATCTTATAAGTTATTGAGGCAGTAAAAATACTGAGCCCCTTAAAAATACGCTTTCAGTCTAAAAGTGTGGTTTGTGAATTAGTGATTTGTAATTTTACCACAGTTGTGTTTTTTAAAACATTTTTTCACTAATAAACTTTTACATATTAATTTCTTTTTTTTTAACCATTTAGGGCAAATTTCACCGATTTGATTAAAACTGATTTAATTTTGGATTGTACTCAAAAGAGATTTAAAGTAGTATTCTTTTAACCTGTTTCATGAAAAAATAAAAATAAATAAATGTGCAAATATTTTATGGAGTCATATTATATTAGTGTTTGCTTAATTGTGTTATTAACTGCATGCAACCAAACGAGATGAATAAATAAATTAAAAATACCAAGCCAAGTTTAAACATAAGATTAAATTTAAATTATAGTTAAAATAGTTTAGATTATACTTACTTTAACTCTACTTAACGAGGTGGAGGTGGTTTGAGGGGTGTGGAAATGCTTGGGGTTGGCAAAAAGGATCCAAAGATGGTCTGTTTGCTAGGCTTGGCCTCCCCGCCCTTACTACTACTACTACTTTAACTCTAAATTGAAATTCGGCCATTAAATTGAACTATTCAACTACTCATAGATGCAGCGATTTCGTGCATACAACATTACAGATAACCAAAAAATCACCAATTTTCAACTGAAACTGAACCACATTAAAATATAACCTTAAGCGTAGACAGAACCTTTAGCCATATTTACCTAAATCGTACCTAAATTCTTTTTAGATTTAAGGAGTTTCAGTTGTTTCTTTGAGAGGATCTGCACCAAATAGTTATCCTTTTCTGTGGCATTTACTACTGAATTTAAGAAGGAAGTGTTCTAGTTACTTCTTGATTTCCACGACTTTCAGAAATTTTGACGTTGCATTTACTTTATTGTCAAACGGAAAACCCTTATTCATGTAATTTTAGTTAAGGGCAAACAACATGTAAAAAAAAACTTTTTTTTTTGACTGGATGGGTTTTATTTTTTTTATTTTTTTTTCATTTTCTTAGGAACAATTTTTTTCTAGTTATAAATATTTTTAGTTATATGCATGTATTTTCTAATCAAATTCCAAGGGTTTGCAAAATTTTTTTTTAAATAGAATTTCATATGGTTGGTTTGTTGTCACAAAATCCGACTTCACTTGTCCCTTGTTGGCTTAAAATTTCTTGGTGTCAATAAGTTTAAATTTAACCTTCTCGCCTTTATAAGGTTATGGGAAGTTTATCTAAATTCCCAATTAAATTTAATTCACAGTCAATGTCTTCTTAAATTTGTTTGATCCTGCTAAATTCAAGCAAACAAACTTTAAATTTTATCACACTCTGTTTAAATTTAACGCTGTATACCTTTTATAATATTAACATCTATTTAACTCATTTCTGATTCTCTAAGGTGAACAATGTACTAATTTAAAAAGTGACAAAGAAGTGACAAATCCACTATGATTATATCATTATTGAGTTAATGCTATACTTATATTTTATTCATTATTAAGATTATATTGACCATTATGTTTCTTCCAATTTAAATTCAATGTCGCTCCAATTTTAAAGTTGTAAGTATGGATCTTTTGACATTTTCCTGAGGGGAAATAGTGCATTACGGGTTTAGTGCGGAAAGTAGCATTTTGCATGCAAGTGTGGAGTTTGCACCCGAGCGATAGCGAGGGTAGTAAAACCACACGAGCTATGCAAAACGTTTACGCATGAGTTGTGTACTGTACTTTATCTACGATTGTTAGATTTTACTCTTTTGATAAAGATGGCATTAATTCATTAGTTGTATTTGTGCGGAATTAATTATTTCGGGTGGCGTATTATTCTCCTCATATTCGTCATACTCACTTAAATCACTTATTGTTTACCACAAAAAAACTCGATATAAACAGTTACTTTTATTAAACAAACAGTAAATTAGTTTTATTAAATGTAAAGAAACTCGCTAATCGTGCGTAAAGTGAAGAATTCTTATTTTTTATCGCCCTTGGGCGGAAAAAAGTGGAATTATTCAGAATTATGAGATAAACATGCGCAATGAATACAAGAACATAAAGAATCACTTTCTACACATCTAAATAGAGATACAATGTTTATATCTCGTAACAATCGTAGATAAAAATCATGTACATATTTTTCAGGGAAACTCAACAATTATCTGTTAGTAAAATGCCCTACAATTAACCTAAGTAAACTTAAAAGTTAAAATTACATTAAAAATGTTTTAACTTTTTTTAATCTTTCCTGACCATTTAAAACCATCAGAGGATGTAAGCAAGAAGAATAGCATTAGAATTAGCAGAATTAACTAATATAGTTAGAATTATTAGCTATCTCTTTAATTAACCACTCCACTAGTCTTCATTGAAGCAACTCTTCAGTATGTTTAAATTGTTTCTCACTTTCCTTTCATTAATCAGTTTATCATTGATATTATTATTATTATTATTATTATTTAAATTTGTATTTTTTTTATTGCTTTTATAATGTTGCATTTACTCTTTTTATTATTTTTTTAGTGCTATATTGAGGCTTATTTCCAAATCCATCTTGTTATAAGGTATCAGATAACCTGAAATATGTGTAGATTTGTACAAAGGTTAATTAATTTTGATGATTAGGAGGAACATCACGAGCGCAATGGGAAGACGTCACCGGTTCCACACCTCTTACATTTGTCAATGACTGTGTTTCATTTACTACAACTGTATCGGCACGGTTTTGGCTCATGGATTGCAGGAATATTGAAGATGCAACTAAAATGGCCACTGAACTTTATAGAGAAGCTATTCATGTACCATTCATGGCAAAGTAAGTCGGTTTTCTTCCTATTACAAGAGTTTTGACAGAAAATCATTTTGAATTTAGTGTTAAATATGATTTATCTTGTGAGAAGATGCCTACCATCCTTGTATACTCACTAAAGGCATGGCATAAAGCTTTTGTATTATTAATTGATCGCTGAATAAAATTCATTGTTGAATGAAACAAAAAAGCTTGCGTTCTATAGTATCTATTGCTTTTTTTTCAAAACAAAGTGATCAATTTTCTCTCTGAATTTTACTCCATATTTGATACAGTTCATTAATAAAATCTATAAATTTTGGGACCCTTGGTAGTAAAGATTACTAGAGTGAGGACCCAGCCTTTAACAGCAGTTATTTTGACAAAATTCATACACATAAATATACATATCTGGTGTAAAAGTGTAATTTATAGAAATGAAAATTTTTAAAAGTTTAACAATTTTTGGTGAAAATATCACTTAACTAAACCCACTTAATCACTCAAATGTAAACTCACCATAAGTTTACTCATGGTAATTAATTTACTTTGTATCCTTGAGTTACAGTTTGAGCATTATAAGTTGTGACTGTTGACTGCGTGGAAATATTAAAAAAAATTGGGGATGGGAGCCAATGAGAGGTCAGATTTGAATTATGAGCCAACTGTGCAAACAAATATGTCACTGGCCCCATCCCTTCCACAGGCCTAGTAGCTTTACTTTTTTTCCTCATTTAGGTTGGTCACTCTGAGTGTCAAAAGACACAACTCGTAATGTGCATACTGTAAGTTCCAAAAGATTTCACTAGAAACAATTTTATTTTATTTTATTTTTTTTTTAAGTGAAATTATTGAAAACTATAAATTAAGCGAATTCCTTAGGTAAATATATTTGTTTAATCTATTTACTCTTTAAGGGAGTAAAAATTATTTCTTGATTGTAATGACAGCAAACACTTTTATTTAGAATTTAAGAGTAATATATGCATGAATTTATTTTCAAGTTGATCAAATCAGAAAATCTACTTAGTTATTTTATGTATTTTTTTAAAAAATTAATATTAATTCCCATTAAATTTTATATATTTCATATATCTATTGAACAAATTTTTCTGTTAATATTCTTTATAAATGATGTTGAACACATTTTTGAGGTTTATGAGTATTTTTTTTTTTTTTTTCTAATTACTTTAATATTTCTGCTTGAAGGTTTGTAGTGTTTGCAAAGAGAACTGACATGTCTGAAGCACGGTTAAGGGTATTCTGTATGACAGATGACAAAGAAGATAAGACTTTAGAGCACCAAGAGCAATTTACGGAAGTCGCCAAAAGTCGAGATGTCGAGGTAATAAATGCTTAAAGGTTCATGTTTCATTTTTGATAATATAATAATTATTTATTTTCAATTAATGAAACTAAATAATATCTAATGACAAATTGTATGTTACATAGGTGCTTGAAGGAAAGACTCAGTATGTTGAGTTTGCCGGTAACTTAGTACCGATAACTAAGTCCGGAGACCAACTTCAATTGGGTTTCAGGGCTTTCAAAGAAAACAGATTACCGTTCACTGTTAAAGTTAAGGATCCACATGCAGACGCCATTGGAAGGATACTCTTTATGAGAGAGCCTAAGGTTAGTTTAATTCTGAATGTATGTAAAAATTACAACTTTCTATTAAAAAAAGCAGCAAAACTTTCTATTAAAAAAGAAACAACAAATGTTATTTGCTTTATTCTTATATATTATTATGTTAACACAAAGTAGAATAAAGAATACTGCATTTGCACTAAAATGGTTCTCTCTCCATTTATTCCTAATGAACCCAATTGCACAAGGTATCCATAAGTACTGGAAGTTGCTCAAATTACCCATGGTTGGATTAATGCTTAATTTCATAGTATAGTAGTCTCTCCAATCTGGATTTGACGAGAACGGACCCTATCGGACTGCTTAAAACTCAACTAAATGAAAGTAAAATAACAGTCTGCTACCTAGGTATAGAGATACTCGCTTCCTGGTAAAACAAGCACGAGCAACTAAGGATGGTCATTTCACGTTAATTTAGGCGTACATATTAGAACCCCAAAAATCTGAAACCCTAAATTCCAAAAACCTAGATATTCCAAACAACTTTTGGGGGGAAAAGTTCATACACTAGTGGCATAGCAAAATACACTGAGAGGCCGCTATGTGTTTCTTAAAACCCTCTCCCATTCTCAGTCATATTATATGGTTGTATTTGCTGAAATACACCCCTTTATACGTGCTGCCCTACATTTCTGTGAAACCGAAAAAGAGTTGTCGCTATTGTAACTTATTCATAGTTATTCTTATTGTGATGGCCTGAAACTTCAATTTTGAGATTTTGATAGATTTACACATTATGAGGTACCCTGAGTCCAAAAAAGTGTTTTTTTTTTGTTTTTTTTTAAAAATGGCTGCCTGTTGTCCGTAAATCCCTCCAAAAAATCTCGACAACAATTAAGAGAATTATTTCTCGACAACAGTTCCAATTTATATTTTTAAAAAATTAGTCCACATTAAAGCTATTTAGTCCGTGTTTAAAGTTATTTTCACAGAGACTCGACTTTTCAGGGAAAACAGCTTGTATTGTTACATTAAATATGAATATGAGCCGTTTTCCCTCAAAAATCTAGTTTCTGAGAAAATAGCTTTAAAAGCTTACGTATAGAGGCCGGGCTCGATTCCCTGCCTAGGAGAAGTTACTTTTTCCGAATTAGAGAGACTCTTATACCTGTAGAACACAAAAGAGTATGGTTAAAAATGTCCTGGAAAAATATACCTATAAGTTGTGCCTCTACAGCCTGTTTAATTCTGTTTTATGTTTGTTTAAAAACAGGACTTATAGCCAGCCTAATTATTTATTTATTTTTTTTATTTTTATTTTTTTTTTTTAATTCTTGATATAGTTGTTTTATTTATTTTTTTATTTTCTGTGTCTTAGGTGGCTAAAGGTGATGCTCCACAGCAACCCATGTGTATCCTTAATATTGTTTTACCAGACAATATTATCCCTGAACCCTTGACTCCTGACCATGATGGAACAAGAACCACAGCAGTTCGTAAGTATAATTATTATATATTTTTTTATAGTATTATTAATAGTCGTCCCCATTAGGAATATACTTAGCATTTGCCAGTACTTATTTTTTTCATACCAAATTAAAATGTATAAAGTCCTAGTTCATAACTTAAGAAGTAAACACATAAATTATTTTATGTTATACTATATTAAAATACACTTAAAGATATTAGTTTCTTTCCCTATAAGATACAATGAATAACTTGCAACTTGAAATTACCTAATAGCATTTAAAATAGATAAACGTTTAGTTATGTTTCACAGGCATTATAAATTGCCTCAATGAACAAAAATATAACCTGGTGTACATAAAATATAATTTGAAACACAAACTTATATTTTTTTTAACTTAATTATTTAATTAATTTGAATTTTTATTAATTCATTTTAAATTATTCTTCTATGTACTTAAATCACTTTCAATTTAAATTTTTTTAATGCTTATATTTGTAATATTTTCTAGCTGAAGGCGTCCCAAGCTGGCAGCGTTTAACAGAGGTAAATACTTATATTCTATCATAAAAAATGTTTACTGAACAGCTTTTTAGTGATTACGATTTTTCATCAAATTCAGACAAACTTTATTTCTTTACTAATAATGAATCAATTAATTAATAGTAACGTATAGTTAAATCTGCAAATTTTCACGAATTTATTGTTGTAATGTGATATTGTTTGTGTTTTTACAGGTAAGCGAATCATTGGGAGACGACTGGATAAGACTTGCCGGTGGGCTTGACGTATCTTTGTCCCAAGTAAATAGAATTAAGACTGAGTATTGTGATAGCTCTCCGGCCCAACAGGGTCTTCTTATGCTCAAGCAGTGGGTCCAGGATGCTGGTAATAAGGCCTCCGGTAAGTAGATTTACTCTTATCACTTCTTTATAGAAATTGGTGAATTTTTCTCATGTAAAATTAAATAGAGATGTTTAACTACAGTTTGAACGTTACGAGTTGTGACTTTTGACACGCAGGAAATTTCAAAAAATTAGGGTGGGGAGCCAATGAGAAGTGAGGATTTTGAATTATAGAAGGTCGAGCCAACTGTGCAAATAAAAATGTCACTGGCCCCACCCATCCCACAGGCCTAGTGGCTATATTTTTTTTCCTTATTTAGGTTGGCCAATCTGAGTGTTAAAGTTACTTTACTTAACATGCATACTGTAGTTTTATGCCATTTTAGTATGTAATTTGGAACTGTGATGATTTGAACCAATAATTGTAAGGATGAGGAAATAGTTGGATTAGCCATATTTGTTATAATAATTTTAGGGTATCGGCATTATAACCAAAAGGTTTAAATACTCATACCATCTGAAACCAGCATATCAGGTAAAAGTTCCAAAGAAGAGAATTTAATATAAAAAGATCACATCAAGTAGATGTATACCTCTACCTGAAATGGGTAAATAGAGAAAACTACCCTATTGCTTTGAATATAAGACCCACTTTTTACTGTTTAAAAATCAGGATGCATCATATACTTGAGGTGTGCCTTATAATCGATGAATTAAGTGTAACAAATGGAAATAGCATTTCCTTATGTCAGCAACGTTGCGTGAGCTTGTAGAAGTTAAAAAATAATATCTTCAGATAGAGTGATATTTACAACATTAAAACACCTTTATATATTTAATATAAAACTGGAAAAAATACAGTGACAGAAAAACAAAACTTGACAGACCAAAAGTCAATACCGAAGAAGGAAGAAAATAACTCTAGAGGTGACAGAGAGCCTGGAAATATTACCGAAGTAGATATCTCCATGATTCTTGTGTCAACGCTAGAAGCTAACAACTAACAACTTTTTCCTACAATCTTCTCGTTCAAGTATTGCTGAGATAGTTTTTTACTTCTTATTTCCAAGTCTCTGAATTTTGCCGTTGTATCATTTATATTCAGGAATTTTAATGTGTTCAATTTCTGATAATATGTTGGGTGTAAAGGCATCAGTTGTACCTAGACATTTCTTGTTAGCTTGCAAATTTTATTTTTCAAAATCTAATCTAGCTACTACTCTGCCCTTATGGCGTCTGCTTTACAGCTAAATTAAGATTCAAATGCGCCTTAAATCTTAATAAAGATTCAATATTTCAACAATATCCATTGTTGACTGCCTAAATTTGAATTATAAACAAGTTAGTTATAAAGAAAGAGGAAGATTTTTCTTTGAAACAGTGTGCATTTTTATTTTCGATGCATTGAAGTTTTTTCCAGATTTTTGGTCGAAAACTGAGATTTGTCTTATATTCGAAGCAATTTGGTATATAGCATAGTATATCTATTCCCAAGGGTCCTTCCTGGTTCATGCGGCCCAGGACTTAAAACTTATCATAAAGATTTTATGATAATTTTATGATATATTGAACAATTATCATTTTTATTTGTATGATGTTACATTGCAGGATCGACTTTAGAAGAAGCGCTAAGAAAAATAGGTAGATATGATATAGTAGAAAGATGCCTGTACAATGAGGACCAAATTCAAGTCTCAACCTATGGACAGAAAGTAGAAATTATCAATAAACAAATATATCCCAGCCCTCTTAGGGTAAGTCAATAGTATATTTTATCCTTATTTTCTTTCTTTCTTTTTTTTATATCTTCTCCTCATCCCACAGTTAATTTAGTTAAAGGGCCTGACTAATAACTAGGAAATTAATTATAATATTCCTCATATTACACAAAATACTTGTAAACATTTCTTTAGCGGAAACACAAAACATTCATCTGGGGAGAAAGAAAACATATTCAGTCTAGAAATATAAGTAAAAAAATAATAACAATGGGTTTATCTTAATACAAACAAAGAGCACACATTATTAAATTGTAAACAAAGATAAAAAAAAACCTTTTTAGAATCAAAATATGTATATAAATATTTGAACTTTGTCTTACATAAATAAAGGTAGTCCAGTCAAATGGTAGTTTGAAGTGGAAAGTTTTGGTGTAATTGTTGTTAGTGGCTTATTTTATGTTTTTTGGGGTGCTGAACACGAATCTGAAGTTGTCCAACAAAATTTCCCTCGGCAAATATGAGAAATCATCGAAAAACTACAAAAAAAAA
>KZ651288.1:284193-309474 GCA_001010745.2 Gerris buenoi
TTTTTTTTTTTTTTTTTTTTTTTTTTTTTTTTTTTTTTTTTTTTTTTCTTTTTTTTTTTTTTTTTTTTGCAAAATTATTGATTAATGATAAATTATAATAATAAAAATAAATAAATAAATAAAAAGAGAAAAAAATATGTAAATCAATGTCTTTTAAAGAAGCTTTGGAGAAATTTATTTTTGTTGATCAAGAAAGTGATGTAAAATGTGTGACGAGACGAAGATTACTGATTACCTGAAATTACTGATTTATTGACAAGAAGACCTAGTGCACCTGATTCCCATCTAATTGCTATAATGTCATGTAGAGTTTGCTTCTGTACAGTGAGAGGTAGGTATGAACCAAGGCTGAGCTTTTTATGATTTTTCATTGCTGGTTATTGCTCTCTCAATCTCTCTCTCTCTCTTTCTTCTCCTCCCTCTCCCACTTTCCTGTCCTTATCGGTCGGAACAGTCCAGAGTCGTTTTAGAGTGAGTGTTGATTAGGGGTGTCATCAGAGTACAGGGAGAGATGTTGTCTGTTTTGTGGCAGTGGTCGAGTCTCCTCCGCAGGACGATGAAGACACTGAGGCTTTCACCGAGCCATACCCCTTGGTCACACCGGTACCTAAGGACGTCCTTTATCCCTCTATTGCCAGCCCGGACAGGGACATCACTGCACCACGTCATGACAGACCTTCCCTACAAACTACAACAGATTTGTTGCAAACTGACCGACATATACCAACTGATAAAATTATTCATCAAACTTTTATTTTACATGAAACTGTTCGGGATGGATTTCCATCAAAAGACACGGTAAGATTTCCCCATGACGATATTACCGACATATTAACTGGATACAAATCACAAAGGAAGAAATTATATTTAGAAACATCTATCAGGGACAAAAAGAGAGACGAACCTGTGGCATTTAGAGACACAAAAGAGATTTACCGTTATGAGATGGAGGACCTCTCTGTTGGTGAGAGTTTACCTAGTGATTGCAGTGCATCGCACCTTGTGACAGATACGGGTATCAGTCTGACTAGAGGTTCAGTGACAGACACCCGTCACATTGAATATAGAAAAGGAGCTTCCGATGATACAGATCTGGCTGTGTTCGAAGAAGGTGAATTGACAGATGCTGGGTTTAGCCCAATACAACCTGACGATTTTTGTGAACAACCTTCACTGATTTTAATGGAGAAAGCCACCAGTCCCGTTAAAATGAAAGTTACCACAACAGCTGTGTCGCCCATAGAGATATTAAGGTCAGAAATATCTGTTTCCACAGATACCCAAGAGACTTGTGATGTTGGATTGAGTCCAATTGATAGTGATGACTTTACTGAGTCTGACTTATTATCTGACACTGTATATCGCACAATACATTCATCAGATATGTCTGATTCTGCAATGATATCTGATGGAAGCAAATTACACACATCTGGAACATTTACTTTAAATCTTAATAAAAAAGATTTTATCTTCGATCCATTAAAAACAAGTATTTCTGAATTGCAAGATGAAACTAAACAGAGCTATTCATTTGAGTTGGAATCAGATCGACAATTATCGAAATACTCTAAAACTCTCCATCAGAGATCCGTAGAAGAACTAATAGATACATCAGAAGAAGTTGCAACCTTTGAAAACATTACAAAACCAATAGTCAGGGATCATATTTCAAAAACACCTGATATAGAAGATGAAATTCATGACCCTAATTACTATGATAAGCCAAAAGCAAAAACGTTTGTTTCTGAAAGAGATGTAGATATTTTAATATTTGAAGTAAAAGCATGCACACAAAAAATTAAAGAAGAAATTAAAGAAATTAAACCAGACTTGACACCCACTCCAGATGAAAATTTAAATCATTCAGATTTAGGTATTACTGATTTATCTAAGGCATCAGCTATTGATAGTCAACCTTCAATTGAAAAACAAGGAGTGATTGAGGAAATAATGCTGGACAAAATAAAAATATCTACGAAAACAGACACATGGAATAAAGAATCATTTTTAGATAGGAGTAATAAACTACAAACTAAGAGATCAACAGAAAAAACAACGCAACATGATACAGTAGAAAACGATGTATACAACGAAAAACTATTAAAAGAAAATTTAAACCAGTTATCTCAAAAAGAAAAAAACATAGAAAATAACGATAGAATGACAAAAGACGAAATCACTTGTACTAAGATATTAAAAGAACAAGAAAAACTTACAATAAAAAATAGGGAAACAACTCAAATTATTGCCGAAACCACGCTCATCGACTCTTCGGTGAGGGCAGAGAGAGTGGTTGTTAAGCAAGTTGTCTCCGTCGGAGGAACGGGCGAGACCCGAGTCACGGAAACAATTACCACCACGGTGAAAAAAGACAGCCCAGAAAAAGAGGTCTTGTCTCCTCGTGAGGAGTTGCCAGTGACGCCCGAAAGGGAGCCACAAGTACTCGAGGAGAAGCCTAAAGACGAGAAGGAAAAGCCCACTCCCGACACAACTGCTCCAGCCGAAACCGCTCCGCTGGCCAAGACACCAGAGAAACCGTTGCAAGAATTCGTCACGGATGCAGCGCCCAGTCCCAAAGACGAGGAGAAATCCCCGGTGGAGGGCGCCGTTAGTCCTGCCAAATCCCCAGAACCCCCGATTAAAGACACTCGCCTTGGTGAAACGACTGAGGTAAAGACTGTTAGGGAGGAAGTAGTGACGGTCCGCACACTTGTTTTTAAGACGGAAGACCAGCCGACCGACGAGACACTTAGCGACACGGTAAAGGACGTGACCCCGACTGTTGAATCTATCAGCCCGACGGAAAAGACGCCGACCGAACCCACCACTGTCGAACCTCTCAAATCTCCGGAAATAACCGAAGAGCCCGTACCGAAAGACCTTGACAAAAAATCACCGGTCCAAGAGGACAAAGAGGCTGTGAAGCCTGCTGTCGTCGAGAAACCGGTATCCGACGAAAAGGAAGTCGTCCCGGAGCCGTTGTCTCCGCCGAGTGATACAGTGACCACCGTAACGACCACGACGACCGTCGTGACAAAAGAAGACATCGTCCGCCGTCCGTCGGACGTTGAAGACGCGACTCCCGAGCAGAAGGGCGTCGAGCCTCCCAAGAGTCCCGAAGAACCCATTAAAAGCCCAGTCACCGAAAAGGCTCCAGCAGAACCGATCGCTCCGGTCCAAGCCAAGCCAAAGGAAATGCCGGAGACCGCCGAAGAACCGACGCCGGACGATGCCGAGCGTCTGGAGCGAATCATCGTTGACAAACGCATAGCCGAAACCACGCTCATCGACTCTTCGGTGAGGGCAGAGAGAGTGGTTGTTAAGCAAGTTGTCTCCGTCGGAGAAACGGGCGAGACCCGAGTCACGGAAACAATTACCACCACGGTGAAAAAAGACAGCCCAGAAAAAGAGGTCTTGTCTCCTCGTGAGGAGTTGCCAGTGACGCCCGAAAGGGAGCCACAAGTACTCGAGGAGAAGCCTAAAGACGAGAAGGAAACGCCTGTACCAAATGGAGATGAGAAAATGTGGTTGGATATCTTTGAACCTCCATCAGAGTTGATGAAAGTTGAATCTCTTCTAGGAAAGAAATCTGTTGATTTTGCTAAGCAGTATGATGTTTCTCAATTAAATGAGGTGATTGTTGTTGGGATTGATCCTGTACATGAGGATAATTATTATTTTGAACCTATTGGGGAGTCTTCTCTAGATGCTACTGGTTCTTCATATGTTAGGAAATCTTCATGTGACTTGAAAATTGACACTCTTGATGAGGCTTTTAAAAATATGCAAGAATCACTTAGATTGCTTTCAGAATCTGAAAATTTGTCTCCTGATGAGAGGGACAGAATGTCGTTTCATGATGATGGAACAACGACTGTTTCGTCTGATATTTTTGAACTCCATGAAGATTTTGCATCTGATATTGTTTCAAGTTTAGATGTTAATGTAATGAAATCCAATGTTGAACACTTAGATATTCATTCTGATATATCTTTACATGCTGACGAACACTATATTAAGGATGCATCCATTTCTGACTTGTCAAGAATATCTTCAATATGTGATGGTGATACTACTCTTAGTCACGATCCAATATCTACATATAGTTTAATTCCAACAACAGTTAGTTCCCAGCGTGATTCATCTGAGGCAACAGCTGAAATCTTTGCATTACCCTCATCTCCTGGAGTGACAACTGACGGTATCTCAATTAAGGACGATTTAACAAAGTCATCAACAAAAATCATAAAGAAAACTGTAGGTGTCCCTACTCTTTATCCTAGAAACATACCTAGTTCCCCTTCTTTAATTCGAAAGTCAAGGGCAGACCTTACTGAAAAGAAAGATGAGGTTACCCCAAAGAATTCTGTTGGTGTTCCAACTTTAGGGCTGGCTAAATCTGGCAATATTTCAAAAAGTATTAAAGATAAAGTAAACACTAATATTAATATTAAATCTTCTAAAGAATCTGCTAAAAGGCAAACATTTTCTTTTAACGAGTCTTACCAATCTTCCCTAAGAAGAAGTAAGGTTTCATCAAATAGAGAAAGCATTTCTCGTCGTATTAGTTCTAAGATTGTCGATACTTCTTTAGAAGCAAGTGATAAAGCTCTAAAAGTTCCTTCATCAACTCTTAAAAAAGATACTGTAAATGAAAGAATTCAACGTTCATCTAATATCAGCAAAGCTCAGAAGCAATTAATAGAAGATAAATTAAAGCCAGAAAAGAGACATAAAAAAATGATTCCCTCTGACACTGAAATCCGGGGAGATAAGAAAGGAAGTGCTGCTTTCTCATCTCAGAGGTTAACTGCTGACAATAGAATCACCATTGCAACTGCTATTATTAAAACTTCTTCAGTATCAGAGAAAGCCTTCCTCTCCGATGTAAAAGAAAAGAGAACTTCCAGTGCTTCTCCAGATAAAAAAATTCTAAAATATACTGCTACTCCTAGTTCTTTGAAAAATAAACCTAAAAAATCCTCTCTGCAGTCTGAAGCACTGGAATCTCAAAAAAGTAAAAAGAAAGTTCCAATAACTATTGGTGGGTCTCCAAAGAAAACAGTGATTGATAACAAGTTAGTAAAAGATGGTGCAGATACAGGAAAAGAAGTGAGAGAGGTTAAAAAAATATTTGTAACTAGATCTCAGTATAGAGGTTACATGGCATCTACTTTATCAAGAGATATGAAGATTGATGCTACTATCAAAAAGAAATCCTCATCTTCAGAATCGTCTCCTAAACATTTGAGAAAAACTGATAAAACTTCTATAATAGATTCTGATCCTCCAAGTCTTATTATATCAAGGTCTAGTTCACCTGTGGCAGCAGTGACTAAAAGAACAGGTTCCCCTTTACAGGATCCTCGATTTTCGCCACGAAGGTCTAAATTATCAATAGGGAGTCTTTCTTCAACTGAAGATATTACAAGTAGAAAATCAACAAAAGAAATTATTTCTGCTGATGTAAAAAAGGAAATAAAATCTCGTCAGAAAGATATGACAGACATTAAAGAAGTAAAAAAATCAATTAATTATTCTTTGAAAGCAAGCTACAGAAAAGAACAAGAAGCTAAAAGTAAAATATCATCAAAAATTGGAAAAGAGTCAAAGACAGTTCACTCTCTTGCTAAAATTGACAAATCTTTTACAGAAAAAAATAAAGTGCACGATAGTTATAAATTTAAAGGAATACCAGTCATTGAAAAATCATCAAAAGATTTCAAATCAGAAAAATTTGATGTAAAAGTTAAGCAAGTAAGTGCTAAACAGGAAGAGAAATTTTTGAAAAAGGAAAACATTGAAATTGTTAGAGTTGATCATGTTTCTAGACCTGATTCGCCAAAACATAAAGTTAGAAAAACAAAATCGCCAGTATTTTCAACTAGTCCTAAAAAATCAGTTGAAAAACGAGATACTAAAACCACTTCAGATGTTAAAGTTTCACATCCTTACAAATCAAAAATTCCAATATCACCTTCAAAGAAACAAAAGCTATCTGAGAAAGAGACTAAAGTATCAGCAATATCCACAAAAATTAAGACAAAAAGTAGCATGAACAATCAATTTGCAGTACTTAAATCTGCCCCAACTTTGGAAGAGGTAAAACCCATTGGTACTAAGATAACTAAAATTAAGAGGGATACACTTGAAGAGTCAATGAAGAAAGAATTTCATGTAGCTTATGATGATTCCTCTTTTAGTGATAAAAAACTAAAGGAACAAGTCTTTGAGAGTGGCGAAACTAAAACAGAAATAATCAAAGACATTACATTAGTTGATGAAACAAAACCTATTAAAACTGAAATTGTGGAAGCTGACGACCGGGAAGAATTCATGAGTGATAAGTCTAGTTCCCAAAGCAATTCTGTCGAAGTTTCCTTTGGTAGATGCCTTGCAGATGAAGAACCAGTTAAAAGGGCTGCATCTGCTCCTTCTGAGGTTCTTTGCTCTAGTTCATCTTTTGGTAGACCAAGAAGTGGTTCTTTCAAAATATCTGAGTCCAATAGATTGACACCTATTCAAGGCCCAATGTCACTTCCATCCAGCCCCAAAAGGGTTCGACGTTCAGATAACAATGGAGATTCTCTGAACAGACTTACCTCTGAAGTTTTCACTAGAATCAAACATGCTACAGGTTCAATTGAATTTGTTTTCAAGCGCCCTGAAATTATTAAAAAAGATTCTAAAGCTGACCTTAAATACTCAGACATAGGCGACCTTAGCACTGTAAGGGAAAAGGGTTTTACTAAACAGCCCGCTTCAGAAAGGACAGCTTCACAGGAAATACTTTCTATAATAGGTGACGATACTTTCAAAAGAGTTGACGGATTTTCAAGTACTGATGAAAGTATGTCTGAAGTGGTTGAAAGAAAAAAGAAATCTAAATTTAGTTACACTCAAATTGATATCCAAGGAAAAACTTCTTCTACTTTTATATCCAGTGACAGATTTTCACCTGTTTTAAGCTTACGATCTACCACTCCAGTTGATAACACATCCTGTCTGCTCTTATCTGACGAATCTTTGAACGATAATAATATAACAGGTAACCAACAGTTTCTGTAATAATCATTGATTAAAATGTGACCAAGCATGAGAATCATTCTGCCAATCTGCTTTGCTTGTCCAATTAGTTCTGCAGAAAGAAGTCCCATTATCCAATGATAGCATTTATGCTAGCAGTCATTGAGAGCTTGCTCGATGCTTAATAAGTCAGCGTTTACAACTAATAGATCCATCCTTAAAAATTGCTATTATTTTTCTGATGTGTATCAATATTTAAAGTAAACTTTGAAAAATGGTTATTATAATTTAATTGAACTGTTGCTTTGCCTGTTGCAATTTGTATTTCTAAATGTATATTCTATGGATCTTTCGCCGTAACATTTGACTCACTACATGCTTTTTATTGTAATCAACTTGTTTATTGTATGAAGTAAATTCGATTTTGTGATTAATTAAAATTAAAAAACAGAGAGAATCTTAAAGACTATTGACTTCCTCTTTAGGTAATGTTATGTTTAGATTTTTTTTTTCTTCCATTAGATTTACATTTCACCTAATTAGAGGTAGTATTTATTTATTTATTTATTTTTCTTATTCAGTGGTATTTTATGTAGGCTCATGAGTTTTCTGTTTTTTAATTGACATTAGTACTTATTTTTATATTTCTACTTCCTAGGGAAAATTTATGAAAAAATAAAAAAATATTATTTCATCGAGGAAGTGATATAAGCATTATGAGTGCAACTAATTTACTTAGCTCTGATAAAGGGCAAAATTTTTTGCCTCCACCGGCTATTTTTCTTTCCGAAGCCACGTCAGATGGAGAAGATACTGGGGAAGACAATGTCAACAACCAAGGGCCCCGTTTAGTCAAATGTGAAGCGGTATTGACTGATGTAGAATACTCGTCTGATGAGGATGAAGTCGTTAGAAAATATGTCAGTCCGGCAGCTGTGAATTGCTCATCTGAATCCCAAGTAGTAGAAAGAGTGTTTCAACGTAATACTCAAAAATCAAATGATGAGTTAACTGACACTGAAAATCTTTATGCCTCTGATGATGACCTTTGTGTGGCTATCAGTGATGACAAAGGGGATGAAATCGAAGAATGTGAAGATGGCGTCACTACTATATCTGACCAAATTAAAACAAACAACAAGACTAGAAATAGATTTGGAGGAAACATCCCTAAGAATGTGGAGATCAAATACCCTCGTAATGGAAGTACTTGTAAGAGAATAAATAATACTAACTATCCTGCAGACAAAGATTATCTGGCTCCCGTAAATAAATTGGGTAAGAAGAAAAAAAGGAAAGGAAAGTTACTCCTAGAAAGCTGTCTTACAGATACGGAGGATGTCGACGTTCCCTCTGACGTTGACGGTTTAAATAGAGTTGTCAAGAAAGATGTTTCTTACACGCTTTTTCCATCTGAAAAGGAAGAGCTGGAATATACAAATAGAATTAAACACACTTCCAGTCTTAGAGGTACAGAAAAATATACTCTCTTGGAGTTTTTGAGTAACAAACTTGAAGAAGGAGGAGTTACAGATACCGATGAAATTGCTTACTCGGAATGTGAAGATGTGGAAATAACTAAGGACACTGAATATGAGTTAGATTTTTCTAATGAAGTAAGTAACAAAGAAAGTGTTATCCAGGCTACAGATCGTAAACCCAAAAAGAAACGCAACACCAGATTAACTCCCGAAAGTGGGGACACTGATGATGAAGAATTTAACGGGAATGCTAAATTCAGCCAAAGAATAAAATGTGCTGAAAGCCCTACAAACAATCTCCTCGCTGTTGGCGTGCCAAAAAACTTAGGAGATAGAGAAGATGTATTATATGCATTAACAGATACAGAAGACATTAATTATTCTGACGGAGAGTGTGGTTCTAGTAGACCAAAGTGCCCTACTCCTGACATAGCCTTCTTTGAAGACTCAACAATTTTGCAAAATGAATCCATTAAAATCATGCAAGCTCTCGAAGGGATAAGTGATGCCGATCCTCTGACAGACTGTGAAGAAATGTTTGTGTCTCTAAGCCCAAGAAGACACAAGAAAAATTTAGGTCGACCTCCTGCAGTTTGTATTGAAGGCCTTACAGACACTGAAGAACTTCTATTCAGTGACGGAAACTTGAGAAATTCTGACGTTAGTGACAATGCCGGTGACTCCTGTTCGGAAACCGATGTTGAAATCTGTTCTAATATTGGAGAAATTGATGATTTAAGATGTCATGCACCTTCTGTCACACCTGATTGCCTGAGGAATATGGACAATACCTACATCTCAAACATTGAAGGCAGTGAGGCCTACTTGAAACAAATCAAAGGTAACAAATCTAGGTCTTTCTCAGGACCTTCTGTTATCTCCACGGTGTTACCAACTCCTGCTCAAGACACAGATTCTGAAGAGATACAAACTGAGGATGAAACTGTGGAGGAAGTCAGCTACAATCGAGCATGTACTCCGTCCAATTACTTTGAAAAGTTTAACTTAGAGGACCAGTCTTCTGTAATACATGAGAAGAGCACACGTTCTTTCCAAACTGATGGTGCTGAATCTCTCCATATTAAGGACCCTTCTTACCAACAGGACCCAGTTACTGACTCTGAGGATATCCCACTGCTCGACTGAACATCAACTGAGGTAAGCTCTTTTTCAAATGACACCTTATGCTGTAGAAGTCTTCACTATAAATATTTAAGTATAAATAAATATGCCGGTGTCATACTCAAACGGTACTTTTTTATGGTCATGAAATACTTACCTTTTGAGTAACATTAGATTAAATCACTTTTTCAAAATTTAATATTTGGTGGGATGTGCTTAACAATTACTTACAATATTTAAAAAATTATGCAGTTTTTTACACGTTATAAAATAATTTAATTTTGTTGTAATATTTGTTGCAACTGTTAAATGACAAAGACTGTAATAATTATAATTTATAGTATTAAATTACTCTTGACCATATGTTTTACTTTTAAATTATATAAATTATTTGTTTTTCTCGTTTTGTATTATTTTGGATAATAATTGTTTGATTGCAATGTGCATGGCTTTGACTCGCATGAAGGCTTTAGTTGTTTTTTGTTTTATTTGTTTATGAAACAAAATTGTTTTGAATTTTGCTTAAATACAATTATTATATTACATTATTAGCTTTAGTACAACTTGCCAAAATTTTTTATCTAACAAAATGTCTCATTATTTTTACAGGTGCCCCCCCGAAGAGTCCAATTCAGAAAGCTGATGAACCATGTAAGTTGATTTATACATTTTGATATACATATATTATAATATATATAATTTAGGACGTGCAGCTGATAAACTTCTTGAATACTGCAACAACTGGCTATCATCACCAAAATACATCAGGAAAAATGGCTGGAAATATTTGAGACTATCAGTCATTTATAATTATTACCATTTTTTATATATTTTTCATCATTTGTACATTGGCATTTATAAATAATGCACAGAGTTCTAAATACTTTGTAGGGAAAAATATAAATCCATAATTTGCCTTTACGGAATGAGCAAAACCCCAATCAACCTAATAGCATTTTTATGATAGTAAATATTAAAAATAATATTTTGATTAATGTTGCACTCTATCATTTAATTTCACAAAATATTACTGGCTATGCTTTAACACGAACACATCTAGCCTAGGTTATTTTATGTATGTATGTATGTATGTATGCATGTATGTATGTATGTATGTATGTATGTATGTATTAAGGTAATTGGCAATATAGAACTGCAGTGTAAGTAAAATCCATTTGTAGATTTTGTTACATTTTGAGGTTTAATATTATGATTATATCTCATAATATTAACTCATAACTTACATAATATTCAATGTTTATTTAATTATTAGTGTTAAGAGAAACATGTTTAAAACTATAAGAAGAGCCTATTAGGTAAATTTGAGTTTCTGTTTGCAGTTAAAGTACAACAATGTCCGATCTTACAACCCGAATTGTCGAGGGAATCACAATTTACATCAATGGAGCACCCTATTAGTCAACCAAAATCTATTCAAGGACAAATTATACTGACTGAAAGACTAATAGATGACGACAATATTTTTGAAAATCAATTTATTTCTGAAAGCGGAAGTCCCAGTATTTTTCGCAGACCTCACCAAGCAACAGACTTTGTAATTTTTGACGATGAGGACTGGGACACACAAGATATTGTTGAATTCAATGATGTCACCACTCAAGTTCTACCAGGAAGTTGTCCTTATGTACCTGAAAAGTTTCTTGAAGATTCTTCGAAAGGTGAGTTGCATCAGGAAAAAGTTCAAGTATTTGAAAAACCATTTGAAGTTACTAAATGTGATGGAGAAATGAGTAATATTGATACTCCGGAGCATTCGAGAAAAATTGACCATACTCCTGAATTTACTCAGATAATATCACAGAGTGTTAGCCAACCTATAATTGAAACAACAACAACAACCTATAATACAGTCCAGAGCAATGATCCAGGGGAGGTAACTGTGACTAAAGTAGTAACCGAGAGAAGGTTCCAACCTTTACATGGACAAACATTTACATTTAATGACTTTTCAAACATCCCCGATTCAAATTTCAGTGATTCGATGGATGACTGTGAATTGAATTTCCAAAAATCCGAAGCTAATTTGAATGCTGATGACTCGTTGAAGTTTATTGTTGATTTTGCCGAGTCTTGTAAAACAAGTACCGAGGATTTAGGTCAGAGTGTTGACAAATCAGAAACAGAAAACCTTGTGGAAATTGTTGATGTCACAGATGACTTGTGTTTGACTCCATTGAGATCTGTTACTCCTGATCACAAAGTTGCTATTTCCGATGATAAATCTGATTTAATAAGAAGATTGGATGAATGCATGATAGATGATATTAAGCCAAGACCAAAAGCCGATAAAAAAAAAATTAGTAACATACCGTCAAGAAAAGAAGGTGACTTTAGCATCTCTTCTGGTAGTGAGACTGCGAGTCAGATTTTGAGTGAAGTTGATGCTGTTCATCAACCATCTTCCTCTTCGGTTAACGATTCCAGAAATGGCAGGTACTTGGGTTCAGGAGGTGAAAGCATTTCTAGATTAGAAGACGAATTAAGCCTTTTAGAGAAGCTTGAAGATCAAATAAAAATGTTAAAAGAGGAAGAAGCTAAAATGAAAAGTATAGAAGTGGATCTGAAAAGGGATGTGTCTGATGAAGAAAATATTACCGAGGCAAACATTTTATCAGATCAAATGACCACAGGCACTTCGGTTCAGAGTCAAAAAGAGGAAGGCTATGAAGCGTTTCCGGAACAACTTAATATAGGAAATGAGGATATTGCAAGAGTTATAGAGGAAGCTCATAACGTTTTATCAGCAAACAAAATTGATTTAGCCAGCTCTGCACCAGCTGAAATCAGAGAAGAACAGACCGAAGAAAAGACCAAAAAGAAGAACAGGAAAAGGAGATCTAAAAAAGCTAAGGAGGGAGATTTAGAAGTTGAAGAAACCCCTTACTTGAGTCAAAGTAGTGAAGAGCACCAGAAGCAAGATAGGGCCGGTAAATCCAAGCAGGATGCAACTCATTCAAAGAATGATACACGAGGGGAATTTGAAGGCAACTCTGAAAGAGAATTCCAAAGAATGGTGTCCCAGCTTTCAGTCGAAGAAGTTAACGAAGCTATGCAAATTTGGAACAAGGATTTTAATCCCATTAACCCACATATTCATTCAGGTACATAGATGTTTTTTAAAATAACGGAAGAGCTTTCAACTAAACCACTTAATATAAATTTGGTGTAATATTGTTTTGGGACAATTTGAAATGATTAATTTTTGGAATTCGCTTTGCAACTTAACCTTTAATGCTGATTGGTGAATTCATTTGGAAATTTTTAAATTAAAACCATTGACGGGACAATGAAATGACTTTGTACTAACATGATATTGTTTTAAGTTATTTTGATTAGTATTTATAGTTTTTGTTTACCTTGTTGTTTCAATAACATTTCTTTAAGGCTTTACTAACAAACTTAGCAATTAGAGATATAATAAGGACTTAGCATAATAAAATACGAAATTCCTCTCCTCTAAATGTCTCCACATTTTGAAGAGAATTTTTATTTTTTATTATTCTATTGACAATCTACTCCTCCTACCCTCTTTTCATATTATATAGGAGTTTAAATGCAAGTTCAGGGATGTGCTAGACCATTCAATCATCTTTATCAATCTTTTTTTTCCTTTGGGGGACTTTAAATATAAAGTCTGAAGCAGTTATACCTCACATGCTTTTCCAAGGTGCAAACCCAAAAATATTGATCTTAGAATTTATCATGACATTCTCTGTTCTGCTAAAGAGTATAAGGAATATTACAGATAAATATATAGCAGGGAGAGTGCAAAACATCTAAATTGCCCTGTTACTAAGTGTTATAAATAAATGTCTACATATTGGAATTCACGTTTGTAATATGGATACATACTATTTTTGTCTTAATCTATATAATATAATCTAATCGATTATTTTTTGTCTCAATTAAATACTAACATTTATAATTATAAAGGTTTTTAATTGGAAATTTAATTAATGTTTTAACGAAAAACAAGTAACAAATTGATTGGATACAAATATATTTAATAAACTTATAAAAAGTGTAAAATAGTGTCTTTCGGTTTTATGGTGTGGTGTTACTATATTAAAAATAATAACCTTCGCAATTAATTAATTCACATTATTAAAAAAAAAAAACATGAAATTCATCACAATAGCATGGTCCTTATTTGGGAGCACACCACGTTCGCACATTCAAAATTTTGCAAGTTATTACTAGAAATTATTTATAAATACATACTCGTATTTGTGAACTAGAATACACTAGCTGAAATCTTTTTCCTATTATATACTATATTATTATTATTTTTTTATTTTTTTGTTTCGCACAAATATTTTTATAAATGGTGTAAATGTTAATTGAATCATTCTTGTGTAATGCTTTGACAGTAAGCTTCATTATCGTACTCCACCCATTCAAGAATATTTGGGTATAACATCTCTTGCCTCTGCGTAAAGAACATCTCTTACAAGTTTTATCCAAATGTTTCCGTTTTGCATNTAAATTAAAATGATTGTTAAAAATAATTAACTTTGTAAGTTGACTTATTTTTTTGGTAATTGTTCATCTAGATTTTATCAAAAACAAATAACTCTGGGGCCCAAGAGGTGAAACACTTAGGTATAAATAGCAGTATTTTGCCTATGAGTCAGATCAAAATTATAAGTTTTAAATAACATTTAAATTAAATTATTATATCCCTAGTTTCAGACCTTAGATAAGGGGTAAATTTGTTTTATTATTTTGTTTATGAATGGATTACTTAATTTAAATATCAGGAAAAAATCTCAGCTTATTAATTTGTAATTCTTTCACCTTATTTTAAACCACCAATCGCAATAATTTATTATTATTCAATGACTATTATATTTATGTGCTTATGAATATATAATATGTATTTATGACACAAATCATGCACATGTGTGTGTGTGCATACACACATCTCACATTTCCGACAAATGAATACACTTATTACATTTTTAGCTTTGGTGAGCGAGCACATAAGTTAAGAAATATGCATTTTAATGTAGTTTTTATTTTTTCCTTTACATTCTGAACATATGTACTGAACAGTGTAAATAGTAAATAATTCTGTAATTCCATTCTGAAAAGTGCAGTCAAGAATATTTGCTTATGTTCTTACTTACCTTGGCCAAAGAGATTTGTTTTTAAATGCATTACTTAATTTATTATTTTTAATAATAGGGCCTTGTGCTTAATAATAATTTAAATAAAAAAGTCTAAATAATCATTTTTTGTTCTTATTTGAATTTGTGTCAATAAAAAATGTCAAAAAGAGTATCATGAGATATGCTAATAAATATCACTGGTAGCAGTGGTAGCTCATGCAATTTTAGATTATTGAGAAAGGCTTCAAACATGCATTCATAATGAAATATTTAAATTTACTCTTCATAATTGTTTATGGTAATTCGTGAATATTTATGTTTACTTATCTAACCGCATGGTTAACTAATAAATAAAATATTAATATAACAGAATTAAGGATAATACGTGTGATTAACCACAGTTTACATGACTAACAGGCTTGTTCATGTTGTTTGTTTTTGTTTGTTTATCTTGCAGCTAACAAATTAATAAAGGAAACCGAAAAAGGAGAGGATGTGGTTCCTCCTATTCCCAGTCCTAGACAGGTCCAATCCAAAACCCCTTCTCAATCTTCAGTCGATGAACCCGAAGCTTATACAGTTAAAAAGACATTCTGGGAAAATCTATCTTCCTCGGTCGAGGAAGAGACAAAGTCTAAAGAAGCATCACATCCTCCTGTACCTAGGCCGAGACTCAGTATATCTTCTAGTCAAATGAGTGAAGATATTCCAGAAAAGCTGGCAAAGTCAGACTATTCGGAGACTTCTGCCGTCTCGGAAGCTTCCGCAATAGACATCTCAGATAATGTACATTCTAGTTTATCAGCTACAGCAGAGCCTGTAGTATCTGAACAAACAGATGAATGTACGGATAGTCAGGGAATAGAAAGTGAGTCTGAGCTAGACGACGTGTCAAAAGAAATCGGCTACGACAACGCTGCATTTGTTGAAGACCCTGTGATAGGGGTTACACCCAGACCTATGTCTATTGCTCTTCAATCCAAGAGAACCGCCTTTGAAAGATCTGTTTCCCTGCCTTGTGATGCTTCACTCGATGAAGCTTTATCATCTGTACATGAAAGAAAAAGACTTTTTGAAGAAAAGATAAAAAAAGAAATGGTGGTAGAGCAGCTTATGACTCATGTCGAAGAAGATTCACCTCCTGAATATAAAGCCATCGAGCAGTTGACTGAGAGAACACCTACCGATCATGAATCTATGGCTTCAAGGCAGATTCACACTCACATTTTTGAACATGAATTAGATGAACAAATCGAACCTTCTCCTCCTGAGTGCAAAGAGATCCTAGAGTCAGCTATAGTGCACGAAGAGCCATCAAGAAAACTAGATGAAAAAATTAAAATCATTGAAGTAGAAACAGGTTTTGTTGAAGAAGTACCTCCTCCAAAGGATGTAATTGATAAAGTAGATTCCTCGAGGGCTTCAGGAACATTTGTTCCTTCAACTTTAACAAAAGAAAATTTGGAACTCAAAGATACTTTAGAATCTAGGTCTGCAAGTTCTTGCAGTAGTACTTCTCGGAGAGATTTAAGTAGTGGAGCAGCAGAAATTATGCATTACAAAAATGATATAATTTCAAAACCCTCAGATTCTCTTGAAGTTCATATTGATAAAAGTGAACTTGAAGAAAATGAAAAACTTAAGGAATATGAAGATCTTGAAAGAGCTGATTCAGCCTCTTTGCCATCAAACAATATTGTGTCTCATGTAGATGGTAGAATACATGCTGCTGAATCAAGGTCATCAAGCAGGGGTGAAAGTGAAGATACATTCTCAGAGTCAGACGTAACCCCGGAAGACACGCGTTTTAAAGAAAAGAATATGTTCCCAGAATGGGAAAAGGACAGCATTAAGAAATGTGAAGGAGCAGAACCAGCATCCATTCAGGTGTATACTCCTGAAGAGCACATTCCTGATACTGTTTGGGAGGTTCCAGTGCAACAAGAAATTGATAGTGCAGAAGAGGTTCAATCCATGCCATCTCAGGTAATACCGACCTCCCTCTGTTTAAATGGGAAGAGTGGCTTTTCGGATTATAATGACTCTTCTGTTGATGCCATATCTAAGAATGAAGCAGTTGTTGTTGCAGAATCTCTTATTGAAGATATAGAGGCCGAAATTGCAGTAAAAGATGTTACTACTCCGGAAAGGCCTACTATTTCTGAAATTTCATTTGATAACGGGGAAAGTACCGCTCCTATCGATGTATCACAAGACGAAAGTAAGAAAAGAATAGATCATGTTATGCTTTTCAGGAGAACTGACACAGCAACCTCAAGCATGGATATTACTGATGAAGATTTAAGAAGCAGCGGTGGTGTTGAAACTGATATTTCTCCTTTGGAGAGTCAAGCAGGAAAACTATTTCCCTTGGAGGATCATAGTGAAGCTGAGACAGTTGAAGAGTTAGAACATCATGACGATGATTTTGACGAAAATGTACCCACTGAGAACAAGGAAGATGAAGTTTCCAAAGGAGATTTGGAAGTTGATGTAGTTGAGAAGACTTTAGCTGAAGTTAGAGAATCTCTAGAGGCAGTAAAAGAAGAACTGATTGAAGAGAAGAAAAAGAAAAAGGATAGTATAACAAAAGAATCACCTTCTGAATTTGAGATAAAAGGAATCACAATGGAGAAGAGGTTTGATGAATCAATAACTGAGCACCACCATGAAGAAACTCCTTTATCATATGAAGAGGTGTCTGTTGTTAAAGCAGATACATCTCTTACTGAAGAAATTATTGTAACTACTGAAACAGCCGACAGAGATTCTTCTGAACATTCATTAATATTAGAGAATAGTGAAAAGGAGTCAAAGCTGGGTGATAAGGTACCTGAAACTGTCACCAGCATTCCTCTTGAAACCCAAATTAAACCTAAAGTAATTGCTGTAGAAAAATCAAGTGTTGTAATTGAAACTGTTATAAGTAAAAGTAATGTTATTGAAACAAGTGATGTTTTAACAATATCACTTGACAAAGAAAAAATTAAAGAGCATGTGTCAAGTGATATTAAACATGAAACATCAGAATATGCTAGTGACAAAGAATCACCAAAGTCTATTCGCCAGGAAAGTTACAAATCCTCTGCTACTGATGCATCATCAGTAGTTTCTCCTTCTGATAGTGTAAAGTCAGACTCACCTGCTTTAATCAAACAAACTTTTGAAACCAGATTTGAAGATTCTCCTATTAGTAGAACTGAAATCATATCGAGTCTCAAAACAGATCCTAGATCAGGGACTGATTATTCAAGTTCAGGTGAAAGCCATTATCACTCATTCGACCAGAACTCTGATAGTGGTCACACTAGCAGTAGGCCTCTATCATCAGATGTAGAAGGTTTACTGGCTAACGTTGGAGTCATTACAGGGTCCTCTGAGTACGAGTCTGCTGCTACCCATGCCTTATCATCACATTCATCAGCAGTAACATCTCATGATTTCCAAACAGCAATTAGCTCTCTCAGTTCTAAAGAGTCCATGAAATCCTTCGATTCAGAAAGTTCAGGAAATTTGGCTAGTTTAGAAGTATCAAGTGCCTCAGAAACATTAGTACCTTCTGCTATGGAATTGGAAAATGACATGGAAAATGTTTCAAAAATGACATTTCAAGACCAAGTTCAGGACCAAGTTTTACAGACTGAAGATAGTGCTCAGTTAGATTCTGATAATTATGATTCACAAAAAGTGTCTGAAGACATCATTAGTTTGTCTGAGTCACAGAACAGATCAATTAGTATAGAATCTGACCAAGGTGATGATATTTCTGAAGATGAAGTTGATCTTGCTAAAAATGAGCCAGAATATGTAAAAAAGATGACGAGATCTATTGAAATGACATTCCATCCTGAACCCAGAGCAATTATCAGTGACAGTATAGTTTCTGAATCCCAAGACGATAAGATATGCTCAAGCTTAGATGATGTTGGCAGCTTTGCATCAAGTTTTTCTGATGCACCTACAGTCATACCAGGAGTTGCAGCTTCTCACTCTAGCTATTCTGATGATTTAAGTACTTCACCATTCTCTGTAAAAACTATATCTAAAGAAGATATCAGTTTTGACAGAAAACTAGAAGAAACAGAATTTAGTAAATCAAGTTTATATGGTAAAGAAGAAGAAAAGACTGAAATAAAACCAGAAGAACCAACTCTGACTACTAATGCATCACCAGAACAAGAGATAAAAAAACGGTCCGGGCACAAAAGGAATGGTAGCACTGTATTTGTCTCAAGTTCCCCACAGATAGCACCTAAAATTATGGAAGGGATAAAAGAAGCTTTAGTTTTAGAAAAAACTGCTGAATCTATTTTAATAAGCGAAGATGAAACTTTGTTAGAAAATGTCCGCAGTCCATCTTTTACTGACTTCTCCCCAGAAGATCGTAAAATAAGAGATGAATTATTAGGAATGTGCTCCGATCGTAAATCTCCTGTATCAGTTAGCCCCTTTGAAAGACCTGATTCGCCTGAGCCCCAAGATGTGTATGATTCCCAGTTAGAACAATATTTGTACACACAGAAAGAGGCCATGTATGGAAGTACAAAAGAACCATCTGATGTTGATGAATTTTTAGCAAATATTCCACCAGATGATTCTTACATTTGTACTTATACTGCAGACACTCCTGAAGAAACCTTTGACACAATAAAATTCACTGAGACACACTATGATCCTAGTTGCAGTGATATTCCTGGTATTACAATAACTGAACCTGATCCATTGTCTCATCAATCAAGTTATGAAAGTAACGAAGAGATTTTAGTTGGAGCACCAACGATTGATACATGTTCTCGAGAAACCTCTCCAGAAACATTTATTGAGAAAGAAATAGAAACTGGAGAACGATCCATAATACTTGAAGAAAATGAAAGCGGGTTGGAATCGTCAAGTTTCTCAAGGTCAGAAGACAAAGGGGTGTACAATCTCCAATTCGGAAGCAGACGAGACTCTGAATCATTGACTGATTCACCAACTAGTGATTCCTTTGAATTACTTGAGAAACCTGATATATCTGATGAATTTGTAATAATTGAGGAAGTTGGCAAAGAAGCAGAAGAGCAAGACAGAGAAGGCAAAAGTGTAAGGATTCAATCTGTTCCTATACCCAGGCCTAGAATTGCAGATGAAGACAAAATTGTCTCACCACCACCTACTGAAACTAAGCTGACAAAAATAAAATATTATGCTGAAGGTTGCGCTGAAATCGAAGGAGCCCCTTTTCTTATTGAGACAGGTCATGTAAGTGATTCTCAAGCAGCCGAATCAGTATCATCTGAAGGTTCTCCTCCTTCTGATAATGATGAAACTGCTTATGAACAAGAACTGGAAGCAAGTAAAAAATGGATGGAAATGCAGTTTCAAGGTGAACCGGCTGCTGTAGTTTATGGCTACGGAATAGAATTGGGCCCATTAGAAGATATCAAAGAAGAGGAACTGACTGATTTTGAAAATAGTAGTAAAATTGGTAGTATGGGAAGTCAGGTAAGTCAGTCAATAGGAAGTTTGGGTAGTGCAGGCAGTGTTGGAATAAGTAGCACACCCGATTATGATGTCCTAGCTGGAAAGAAGTACTTTTCTCGCTCAGGTGACCATGATGATATTTCCATGAGCTCTCTTCAAGAATTCGAAAGGTTAGAAAAGATGGTCCAGTTGGAATCCTCAAAAAATAGATCATCTGGCTCTCAAGATTCTCTTACTAGTTCAAGTAACAGTAATAAAAAGGTAAGTAGCCGAAGTGGAGGTGATGACCTTTCTCTTGCATCACTAAAAGAGTTTGAAGGATTAGAAAATGCTTGTATAGAAGTAGTTAAAATTGAACGAAAGGCTAAAGCTGAAGAAGAGGCTTTGCTTTCAGAAATTGAAGAAGGTCATGAAAGTCAAGCTTCAGAATCTGAAAGTTGTATTACGATTTCTGCTGTAGGGATGGCAAAAGGTGAATCTGAAGAAGAGGATATAGATAACAAAATGTTTGAGATAGATGAAATTATAAGACAAGCACAGGCCAATGTAGAAAAAGGCCCTGCTGATTTCTTCAGTACTACTATCACTTCTCTTCCTGCAGCTACAAATAAATTCGATTCATTAGAAGAAGTAGCAAGGGTTCCTGATTTAGATTTAGATAAACCTTTTAGTTTTGCCGCTCAGATTTCTAAAACTACTGTAGAAAAGAAATATGAAATAGATGAAGAATTGATTACTAGTACAGATTCATTGGACTTGAAGACACAAATATCAAAACTTAGTAGTGGCAAAGATTCACTAGATCAGAAATCTGTTACTTCTAGTCAAAAAGCACCTGAAACTTTCACAACTACTGGAACTACCTCGAGTAAATCTCAAGAATCTTTTAAATTTAAGGATACCATGGAACAGGCAGGAGAGTGGCCTGAATATACCAGCGATAGTGAATGCATTACATCCCCCATTAAGGATCTTTCGTCTACTTCCCATCACACTAGTCGCTCAATAGCTTCCAGATCTGAATACATGTTAGGTAGTACTGATTCACTTGAGCCTACAAGTTCTAATGCCACTCACGCTACTTACCAGTATGAAACCGATTCTGTTATGTCATCTAGTTTCACTTCAGGTGATTCCAATACAATGGTTGGAGATACCGACTTCACATCTCGTTCAGGAATTTGGTACGATGATGGCAAACCCTATGTAACAGAAGTAATTGAGCCCGGCGATGACGAGTTTTCTCATGTTATTCACAGGACAGTTGAAATGCCTCCTGAAATATACAAAGTTACATTCAAAGGCGGCGAAGCAGATTCGGCTCTTGAACAATACATAGAACAATTCCAACCCGGAGAAGATATGTTTGAATCAGAAGAAATCGGTGAGGATGGTAATGTTCATATTAAAAGAGTTATACAGAAAAGAATAGTAATAAAACCTGAAGAATTCGGTTCAGACAAAGAATTAACGAAGGAAGAGCTTGAAGCGTATTTGAAGCTTCATTCAAAAGATGTAAAACCTGATCCGCTGATCTCGACTGAAACCCTATCACAATCCCTTGACCAATCCAAAACATGTTCCAAAGAAACCACTGTCCTAACCACTAAATCCTCTACTGTTCAAAAGGATTTAACCACCAAAGGTACTAATTTCTTGGATGTCTGCATGATAATTGCATGAAATGAATGTTTTCACTTCTTTTTAAACTTCCATAATGGGCACTAACAATTGATCACATTTTTCTTTACCCACGTAGACAATGCACATGTTAGGAGGGTTCTTTGAAGCGAGAGTACTTTTAATAAGTACCCTCTTTCTTATTAGGACTTTGACAATAAGCATGTGAATTAATTAATTATTTAAAAATACATCTGCAGTGTACATAGATTGAACATTTATATTGTAGATAATTACTTTTCCACTGCCTTGTAAAATAAATTATGCAATTTCCACTGAAAAAAAAAAAATAAATAAATACCAAACAGCAATTAAGCATGTAAAGGTAAGTTTAGACTGTTAAGTGAGTCTACCTAGAACCTAGAGCCTCACTCCTGCTAAAGTGATGAGTATGGTCAGGAATGTAGGAAATGAAAATAGTATACAGGATTGGACCTAGGATGCTTCCTTGGGGTACACCGGCTTTTATAGGAAAAATTGAGGAAGTGGAAAGGTTAAGGACACATGGTAAAAAAACGATTTTCTAGGAAGAATTTGAGGATGAGGCAATAGATGAAAAGAAGGATGCTAGCCAAACCCTATCAAAAGCTTGTGCTTTATCAAGGAAGTCAGAGCAGTACTTTTTCTGTTTAAGGTAAGAAGCTATTTTATCTAACCTCTGTGACACTGTTAGACTGTGGAGTTCAGGGTTCTCCAGTGAGGGTTGATAATCATAACCCGACAATTACCTTTGGTGAGCTCAGAAGCACTTAAGGAAAAGTTACTTATCCATGTAGTACATTCCTTGACAACACCTTTATAATGAAAGTAGTTATATGTATTTTAAATAGATAAATAATAAATTTATAGGTAAAGAGAATTTTGTATTTAAAAANAAAAAACAACTATAATTTGAATATAAATTAATTATTTTTAAAAATTTCTTTTTTAGACCATCATATGGGTCCTTGATACAAACACACCTAGACCACCAGATGGGTTCTTTATACATACAGACCTAGACCACCAGATGGGTTCTTTATACAAACAGACATAGACCACCAGATGGGTTATTTATGCAAACAGACATAGACCATCAGATGGGTTCTTTATACAAACAGACATAGACCATCAGATGGGTTATTTATACATACAGACATAGACCACCAGATGGGTTCTTTATACAAACAGACATAGACCACCAGAAGGGTTCTTTATACATACAGACCTAGACCACAAGATGGGTTCTTTATACATACAGACATAGACCACCAGATGGGTTCTTTATACAAACAGACATAGACCACCAGAAGGGTTCTTTATACATACAGACCTAGACCACAAGATGGGTTCTTTATACAAACAGACATAGACCATCAGATGGGTTCTTTATACAAACAGACATAGACCACCAGAAGGGTTCTTTATACATACAGACATAGACCACCAGATGGGTCCTTAAAACAAACCCTGGCTTGTAAAAAGTGTTTCTTCTATTAATCATTAAACCTTTTACTCCTTTAACTGTCTGGTCATTTTGTTGATGGGTATTAATTGCTAATGTCATAGCGTTAGCAAATTTTAAATTTTTTCAGTTAATAATGTACTGGTTCTAAAGTCATTTTGTTATATTATTTTTTTATTTTTAGTTATTTCATCATCATTTTTAATTTCTTTTTCCTTCTTGTTTTCTTTATTTTCAACCCCTTTCAAGTCATTGCAGGATCAGCTCATGGTTTTTTTTTATATAAATATTAATAGGGTAATGAGTAGAATCTCTGACTCAGTCATAGGTATCTAGTGTAAGGAGGAGATAAATAATTATTAAGAGTATCGAATTATAAAATATCCTTTTAATTTGTTTAACATCTGAGAATATTGATTTTGTTTTACCATATAACCATTTTTCAGCCTGCGCAAGAGTACTCCTTTTTCTATGGAAAGGGACTACTCTTGTTACTTAGGGAGTACTATCTTACTGTTGATTAGTTCTACTAAGTTTAAACCTATTTTTTTTCCAAAGGTCAATTCAAGGGCTTTCCCCTTACTTATGCTTAAGGGATTTACTCTAAAGGGAATAATAATAAGGAATCTTAGTAAATCTCATTGTATCTTGGTGTTTTATTATAAAATTTCCTTTTTTCTAGGACATCACCCAGTTAGCATAATTTCTTGTATAAATTATAATATTAATCCATAGGCCAATAGCCTGTGGAGGACTTAGGCTTACCAAAGGGCTTATACAATTATATATGAAATGTATTTCACTGGGTTTGGTGTGTCACTCTATCAGTTGTATAACTGTAACTTGGCATTCGTAACTGGATGGATGCCACTACACTTTAAGTAGCTGCCCACTTAATATCATGATGTTAGGTAAATACTGAGCCGGTGGGCACCTTGCCAGAGTCTTAAAAACCTCAAGTCCTGCTTCCAAAGCAAGAGTGATAGCTTTAAGATACCGGAAACCTCATCATTTTCTGTTCCAACACAGAATTGTTCTGATTTCACCTTATGAACTCATTTTGGTGTTCTACGCCAACCAAAACCATAGGCTCTCCTTGGATCCGCCTTGATTTTGACTGCCCTCTTAAGCATTTTGTTTTGCCGCATAGACAATCATTAACTACGATATCTAGCTAGGAATAAGAATCTAACACTAAGATCCTTAGTGTAATTCTAATAACACTTTTTTTTTAATTATTAAGCTTTTCAATAGAACCTTAAATTTTGAACCACACATTACATTAACTTCATTATAAAAAATAGTGCGAATTTACATCGGCTAGCTTCTTCTTGTGATTTTTCTTCTTTAGTAGTATCTTTTACCCTTTATTTTATATGTTTTACCGTGCTATTGGTACCTTTAAACTGATTCTACTTATTCTTCTCTTCTATCTTCTACTATTGCTACATCTGTCCTTATCAACTTTATCATTTTCCTTTTTTTATTCAAAGCTGTTTTTAAAAAAATAAATAAGTACATAAATTATTGTTGTTGGATACTTCTTTTCAAAAGAGAAACTATAAACTTTTCTTTATCTTTCTAACAAATCTATGTTATTGTTCGTGCATGGTTTATTATAATTGTATAAATTCTTCTTGAATAATTTAATATCCTGCTAAAATTCTTCATTCTTCGTTTCTTGTTGGTGAAAATTTACTTCATGTGACACTTCATAAACTATCTTTCTTCTAATTTCTTCTAAAGCATGGAATAATTACAAATCACATTATTTGTAACTTTCTACTTTATATGTTCATTTATATATAATGTATAAATAATTTTATGTTTAATTCAATATTTTTCTATAGGAATTTAAAGTGAAGCAAGATTTAACTTAAAAAAAAAAAAAAAAAAAAAAAAAAAAAAAAAAAAAAAAAAAAAAAAAAAAAAA
>KZ651288.1:412389-428246 GCA_001010745.2 Gerris buenoi
AACAAAAACATGGGGGGGGGGGGGAGTAATATAATCTAAAGAAGTATTGCAAAAAGAACATAAGGAGTCAAAGTGTGAAAAAAAAATATCTTATATAAAAGGCAAGGACAGAAGGAGAAGACTAACAAGCAAGCTGTATAAAAAGAATGGAGAATGAAATTTACAAGAATTTTTTTGATCAAAATCTGAATATATAATTTGTATATTAAATATTTATCGTTAACTCGTTACCTCATCTTTGTAAGATCCCATTTGATTGCAAAGGCCATTTAGAACAAGTTTGAAATCTGACTCAGTTGTGTTAGCCACAACTATATCCTTCAAGTGTTGGACAAGCTGTTCACACAGTTCACACGGCAGGTCTTCTTTTGGCTGCGACAAAACTCTTACTGCAATGATCTGTTCACCCTGAAATCATATTAAATAAGAAAAGAAAGTTTTAATAAATAAATTAGTAAATAGCCTTTCAAAAAGGTATAAGGTCACATTAAGAACCAGGAGAAATTTATGGCACTCTTTTATTTTATTGCCCACATTATTTAATTTAAAATTATATATACAGAAGTGTGATATTCCTTTGTCCTAAAGTACAGGGGACTAAATATCCCATGTCTTGATAGTTATTCACTTTGTTAGGCCAGGTCCACACTGGAGACAAAACAGTCTGCTAACTGTTTCCAATGAGTCTTAAGGCCCCCATACACGGTCAAACATTTTGCGCAAACATCATGTTTGTGCAAACATTTTGACCATGTATGGGGCTGCTTGATGTTTGCGCAAACATGATTTTTTAACTAAATTTCCCCGACATCAGGTTTGCGCAAACTTTTGCACAAAATGTTTGATCGTGTATCAAACAACTAAAGGGGGGCCTTTAGTTGTGTCTACCTTGTCACACTTGTGTTGCCACACTGGAGGGCAAGACAGTCGCATATTTTGAACTTCGGGAAATGGATCTCATGGAAGTTGCTGTGATTTGAGCGTAACCCTCGGAGGACAGAAAAGTGTCGGGACATTTCCTAGGCTGGAAAACTCTTTTTTCTCCAGTGTGCACACTCCCATATACTGTACAAGTCCTTGGGGGTAGTGACAAAAAGACTCCTGTGTGCACCTGGCCTAACCCATAATACTTTTCAAAATTTTATGGATATCAATATAGGTGGGCAACGAAGTAAAAGAGGCGAATGGGGGCACCCCTTTTACTTTGTTACCTTCCACTTTCTCTTTTGTTATGGTAACAAGTAAAAGAGTACCAGTGGATACATTATTTCATTGAGCAATACCAATTAATAGACAATTTTAATTTTAGCTAAATTATTTATGGCGGTGCCTTGAATAGCATCAAAGGATTCGACAGTAAGGCTCTGAGGATTTTAAGCATGCTTAGTTCTGAGGCCTTGAAGAATCCACATATTGGATTTAATTAGGGAAATAGCTTGCGGCTTGTAAGCTAAAGGTGACGTCTTACCACTCAAATCTAAAAAGCTTTAAATGGTTTTATACTCTATACCCAGAAAATGTGTAAGAACTAAATAATAATAATAATAATACTGATATTAATTGAAGATTTACCAAAGGTTGTAAATGTTTGTCTTGAACACGACATAATCCAGCAACGTTGCACACTGGTCTAGCGTTCAGATTCTTTGAAAGCCACTTAAGTCCCTGTACGTGCTCTTTAAGAGCAATGTTGTAGCATCCATCTGAGTAAGAACCCAATCTACTGCACATCTAAAATGAAACAACTTATTAACTCAGAATTTATCGATTTCAGATTTAATTAAAGAATATCAAAAATTTAAATTTAACAATTGATCAAATTTCTCAAGATAAAAAAAGAATTAAATATTTCTGTACTTCAGACTTCAGACGTAATGTTATTTCAAGTCAAATTTAAAGAAAACAAAAACACTTATTGTGCTGCACTTTTCCTAGCAAATAATTGTAGTATTGTAAATCCATTGTTAGTAAACAAAGAGATAGTCAAATAAATATTGTGTATTTTAAAGCACAACTCAATTTTTAAAGCTCGCCTGTAATAAATGCTTAAAAGTTACACACAATAAGTTACATATAAGGTACAGAATTTGTAGCTACACAAAATATTTTAGCTGCACTAGTTGACAGAAAAGCTAACAGAAAATTTGTGCTGGTATAATAATACCTATTTGACACCACTAAGCAAATTATTTTAACATTTATGTTCATATTATCTTCTTCAAACAACTCATTCCATTAATATAAATGCTTTTATTTACCTTGCCCAATAGATTCAAGAATTCCTCAGGATTCATTTCTTGTAGTTTTCTCTTTACATCAAAAACAACCACATTGCAGCCGTCACAATCGATCTTTCCATTATTTTTCTGCAAATAAAAAAATCAACCAGGAATACTTAAATCAAACAATTTAATAGATAATGAATAGGTAGTAACAAATAAATGAATAAGGTAGTAACAACAGGGCCATTAAGCTATTTAATAAGAGTCAGTTTGAAAAGTTTACAGAGCTAATATGTTACTGAGCCGCGCTCAAGCTTAGGCTTATGCAGTCAGTAAGCAACACTAGTTCTAAGTCAGTAATTCTCTGTAAGATTTAATGTAAAAATTTTAAATTAACCACTGTTTTTTATTTTAAATAAATAAATTAATAAAATAATGTAGTTTTTTTTTTTATAGAATGAAAACGATGAAACATTAATAAGAGCCCTAGAGTCCCTTTTCTCAAGCCTGTGTAACAAAACAATAATATATGTAGTGGTAACATGACCAAACCTGAGTTATGTACTGATACAAGTGCATAGCATCACATTAGGGATGAACTTCATGCTACGGCTTGGTCAACAGACATCTCATTAGCATATAATTTATGTTATCACAATGAATTATAAGTTATTAAACCGGTTCTTCTTTAAATTTTTACTCCCCTATGTTTTTTTTGAGAATATAAATGACTGACTAAATAACTATCAAGACAAAGGGATGTTTAGTCCAATATACTTTAGGACAAAGGAATATCACACTTCTGTTTTTGTAAGGGGAGGAACAGTCTAAAGAAGAACATTACCTTCTTTAGATTGTTACTCCCCTCTGTTTTTTCTATAAGGGGAGTAGCAATCTAAATTAGTGCCAGTAAACCTTAGTACCTTAAGTTAATACCTTAGTAGCAGCAGTAGTAGTTTGTACCCAGAGTGAAAGGTCATCATTATTTTAAAACTATTTGCATTAAATTCCAGGGCATTTTTTCTGATAACTGTGCATTTGAGCAATATTTAATTTTAGTCAAATTTAGTCCAAAATCTCTTCAGAGGCAGTAAAACTAGCATAATATTTTATTCTCAATCTCATTTTACCTCATTCTACCACAAACAATTTTTTTCTTTTACTTCCATTTTTTTGTTTACTGATTTTTGGAAATACTTTATGAGCCATCAGTATTTATTTAATGCATTATATTAAGTAATCAGTCAGAAGTACTTTCTTTGGTAGAAAAATCAACAAATGCTTTATAATAAGTAAATTTGTCAATCAATTAATCAATACGGTCATCAATTAATAATTATCAATTAGTTTTACCTGTTTGTTGTAATCAGTCTCTATCTGATGAACCCTGTTGTTATCACAAAGTCCGGCAACACTGCAGACAACCTGAGGATCCATTTCTGATGCGAGTGTGTCAATTAATTCAGGTCCAAACTGGTCCATAAGCTTGACACATTCTTCCCTTATTATCTTGATAGGCATCAATTTGCATGTTCCCTCTAAAACCTCTTTGATCTCCTCCTGAAAAATTAAAAAATCATGTAGAATTATAATATAATTCAGCAGTATTATGTCTTTTCATATCATAATTTTCCATTTTGGACGAGTCTACTACTGATTTAGAAAGTGAACTTCACACTTATTAGGACCTGGCAGAACCAAGAGGTTAGCATTTTTGCAACTGGCCTGAAAGCTAAGTAAACACTGATAAATCTGAGTTGAGCCCCTGAGAGATGTTTGCACCTGTAAGATTCTCATTGTGTAGTAGTTGAGTAAAGTGGATGATATCCCTGATCTGTAATAACCTAAAAATGTTTAGATGGGGATGCAAAAGAAATATTAAAAATCAAATGGCGATTCCTTTATGATCTTCCCTGCCTCAAATTATCAAATGTAAATGAAATGTCGAGGCTCGATGATAAAATTACCTCGGTCTGGTTGCTGAGAAGTTGGTCCCTTGCCATTTTGACCATGTCTAAACATGTCTGGCATATTTCAGATCTGTCAACCTCAATGGGTCTCTCATGTTCCCAGACACTCTGAATACAATGCTTTACGGCCCCACATTCTGCAGCAGTTCTAAAACATAAAAAAAAAAAACAGTTAATAATAAGAATGAAAAATAAAAATAAATTAATAGCTTATCAAACTTTTTTAACATTTAGAAAGATGTGAGTAGTTTATAATGCTGAAACTTGGTTCAAGTCAGCATTTAACAACTTTTCAATTTTAAGATATTTGCGTTTGACAACACTAAAATTCAATTTAACAGAATCTTTGTTACCTTCCTTTTATTATTATTATTATTCCCCCCCCCNCCCCCCCCCCCATTTTTTGGAAGATTATATTTATTTGTCAAACAGTGCATTTGTTTGATTTGAACATAAGGGAAATTATAAATGTATGATTTGATCATTGGAGAGTTGATACCCCTTGTCAAAAAAAAAATTGTTGGAGTGAAGCCGCACCATCTTTTCTTTAAACCGCCTCATATTGTTCAGTTTCACCGAGCTTTAAAATGATAAGTAATAATGTTGTATAAGCCTAATTTTTTTTAACATCCACGTTTCAGCCATATTCAGAAAATAATATAAATTTTGTAATAATAGTGACATATTATTTTCCTACTCATCAAGACCTTCAAAACGACGAATAACATGTAATGCTAACTAAAAATGTTTTGGTTTAATCATCCCTCCATGTGTGAAATTCCAAAAACAGTTATCACAAATGCTGAGATGCACCTGTGTGCCGAATTTCGTTCAAATCTATTGATTCATATGCGAGTCATAATTAGAGAAACTCACAAACAAACTTTTAAAATCCCAAGTCCCTAAAATGAAGATCTCAATATGCTGCTTGCTCAATAACAGATCTTTTCTTTTTTAGTCACTCATCAAAATATTAAACCAAAATATGCCAGAAGTTTTGGCTACCTCCCAAAAAAAAAGTAAAAAAAACAAGGAAATATGATAAGTTAAAATATCTTTCTTAATGTACGAACACATATTTGAACAGTTCCAAAAATATAAAAGATTGCATAATCAAAACAAGCATTTTCTATGCTTTATATTTAGCTATTTAACCTTTTGGTTTAACAGCTAAAAAATCAGGTTGGAAATATAACAGACTAGCAGACCCGGCAAACTTAAGAAATGTATAGCTGCTACCTTTCAAATACCTTATTAATAGTTTATAAGGTTTATTTAATTAAATAATTTTGCCTTATATGAAAAATTTATATTACAATTTGCAATATATAGGTACTTGTACAATATACAATATTGGCATAAGAGACATACAGATAAACAGATATTTATTTTTATTAACAGTCGACTTTCGATAACCCAAATTTTGGAGGAAAATAGAAAAAGATGTGGAATTTGACAAGGTAGGTGTTTCCGTGAGTGTACTGAATTGATAATCAAAACGTCTTCAATAAATCAATCAATAATAATAAAACATTTTGCAACCTTCACCTATTATAACCAGGTTTGTTATATTTGTTTTTAAAAACAAAACTAAAAATGACAAATAAAGTTTATGCTTTTGATTGAGTGGAGTATGGTGTTTTGTTCTGACAGATTTGACTAGTTTCACCAGAAAAGCTACTAGGTGCACTCAAACTCACACTCTGTACGTGCCAGGATTGAGTTCAGGAGTTTCCATTCAGTTCGAAGTCAAAACATATCGGCGTTAAAGAACATTTTATTCGGGAAGCTGTTTCCAGAAATGAAGTAAAACTTGAATACAAGCCAACTGAAGAGATAGAGGCTGGCATCCTCACCAAGTCTCTCAACGGTGCCAAACATGCTAGCATCAGGGAAAAACTTGGTATCACCCAACCACCACGCTTGTGAGGGGGAGTGTTGGAAATCACTATGGTGGCAGTTGGACACCTTGATTGTCAACATGTTTACTTTGTAAAGTGTCACTTCATATTAAGACATTGTACAGAAATATAGTTCTCAGTTTATATATATCCAAGTGTTAATGTTCATACTAGTTACAGTAATAACTTTCCAATAAAACTCAATCCAGATACGATCCTAGAATTGAGTGTATCTTATCTGGATCTAAATCGTATTCAATCTGTATTGAATCTAGGTTTCCATGGACAATTTGGATCCAAAAACTGTATTCAACCCTTGTTGTTGTTGTATTGTAACTTCATAACAGTATAGCTGATGGGCTAAGAATTGAAATAGTAGTTGTCATTAGGCATTCTTCAAATATTTGTTTCCTACTTATTTATATAGGAGATTCAAACTATTCAAGGGATGAAAATAAGTTATACCACTATTACAGTAGCATAATGGAAAAACAACAGCAAACATTTTTCTGCTCCGATTAATTATAAATCATTAGCCTACCTATTATTAATAAAAAATTAAATTATTCATTTCTGCCAAGATTATGAGAAACAAAACTCAAAGAGGAATATTGATTATTTTAAAGTTATTGCCCTGTATAAGATCTTGTACCTCTATGCCTCACTGAGAGCAACCGCAGGTATATTGTTGATTTTATTACTGATTTTTATCTCAAGGCATGGGTATTATCATTTCTTAATTAATGGGTGTTGTCATATTTATTCAAGCTATTCATTAACCAATAACTTGACCATAAATAAAAATTCAGAATTATAAATTAAATTAATAACAGTAGATTGTTGATTTCCTCTAGGCATAGTATAACATTAACAGAGAATATATTATCAATGGTTATTAAAATAGAATTTATAGAAAAGGAGATAAGGAATTCAGCTCATATAGATGATAAGATTAAATAAAAATGATGTCATAAATATGAGAAGACTATAATGAGTGGATATCTAAGAAAATCATTAGCAACAGAGATAGAAAAAAACTTACGTTATATTCTGACACCAATATGATTGACCTTTGGCACAGACAACTGGATTCCTTCCCAGCTCTCTGCCATATACACAAGATGCCCCAACTGGAAAAAAAATACACAAAAATAATTTTAAAAATAAGGAATTTAAAAAAAAATAGAAACGGGACTATCCTAACAACCCTGATGGTCGAGATGCAATCTTTTCTCTGTTTGATATCCTACTCTATAAAAGCAGCTTATGAAAGAGTGATAGAGGTTTAGAGTATATTCTCAAAAGAGAGGAATTTCTGTAATTTACAGAGACAGACTTAAGATATATTTATTGTCGGTGTAATTCTAATACCTCATAACCCATTTTCTTTTATTATTGGGTTATGAGCTATTCCCATGGTAAAAAGTGTGCTGAATCTATTGGAAAATATCTTGAAAGCCACAGGAGATTGATTTTAGTGCTATACCCTGTGAAAATATACCTCTTATCCAAACCTGGTACAGTTTGTGGGTTACGAGTTATTTCTTCAAAGAAATACTCGAAGAAAAGTTTTTTTCCCTCATGATAAGTTTAGTTTATTGGGTCACAAGTTATTAGAATTAAACCGAAGATTTACATTTCTTTCTTTTTATTAAAGAAACATTGGATCATAACACATCTTAAGTACAGATAATTAAAATAAATAAATACATCATGACAGTGGATTGGTCAGAGGTTCTAAGATGCTTGGCATTTGTATTGATAAATTGTATTCTCTATAATAATTAATTAACATTTTAGTTTTCTTAAGGGAGATAGAAGAATGAGGGGCATTAATGAGATCTTCGGATTGTAAAAGAAATCCTCATAAAATAAAGTTGTTAATTAAAAATTAATAAGTTAAGCGATCAGCAGTGTGTAGGATTTCTTTCAAAATAAATAAAGCTGTTTGTGTTCATAGAGGTTTAATGTAACAAAATACCATTTAAACAAATTGTCCACATTTTATCTACTAAAATATTTCAGTATTAATTATTCACGAAAATAATTGCTAGGCTAGAAAATAACTAAAGTCACAAAACGTTTTACTCACATTTATCTCCACTCACAATATTATAACAACTGTAAACTTCTAAGTAATATATAAACTCTTCTTCCTTCTTCTTGTTATATATTGAAACTTCTTATTCTTGAAGAGAAAATAGAGTTCATAGTTTACTTAAAGTTTATAATTATTATTGTGAGTAGAAATAAATGTGAGAAAAATGTTTTTTGACTTTAGTTATTTGCTGCCGTGACAGTAAAATAAGTTTATTGGCTTCTCTTCTAAACTTTAAAATCAAAACAAAACATATATAAAAATAATCACAAAAGCCGTAACTATGGAGATATTAATAAATTTCATGCAAAGTTTATTATAGCAGCCACTATAATTCTTTAAGTAATATTACATTTATTTGACCAGAGATGAGAGCATTGATTGAAATACTCAATATGATCAGGGTTACAATATAATTCAGAGGTTAAGGTTATTGCTTAAAGAAGCTAAGGTCCAGTTAAAAATAGCTACTCCCCCCTCTCCCCCCAATCTTATAAGCTTTAGAGCAATAATACAACTTTATGTATTTGTCTTTGAAAATCTACAGTAGATGTCTCACTATCTTCTACTCATACTAGTAAGGTTATTCTGGACCTTTTTAAGCAAAAATTTAATTGACAACAATTAAAAAGTATAATCCTGAGAACATTTCAAAGAGACTGAGAAAAAATTATACAAATTTAAAATTTAGATTTCCTAAGACAGTGACATTATTTAAAGGGGAATAAAAGGCTATTAGGTTTAAGTTAAAACTACTTTTTTTTTTCGTCAGGTTTGCTCGACTACCCTGAGATTGAGTAATTCATTAGTAGTTTTGACGGAGATTTTGTGGTATTTAGATAACATTATGGTATAATTAGGTACTGAGTAAATAATAACGCTCATTTAAAGAATAATCAGTGTATTGTCTAGCCACAAGAATAATTACAATTGTTTTTTTTTTTTTTTTTTTAACTAACACTGTGTGTAAAATAATCAACCAACTGATGATGACGTTAAGTCGAAACCGGTTTTTTTTGTAAAAAAATTTTTGTTTAAAAATTTTTGTAATTATTCTTGTGGTCAGACAATACTGATTATTCCTTAGATGTGCGTTAGTATTTACTCAGTACCTAATAATACCATAATGTTATCTAAATACCACAAAATCTCCGTCAAAACTACTAATGAACTACTTTTCTTCATAGAATATTTTTGTAATCAATAATTCAGAAATCTTGACTTCACCCAAGCATTATCAAAAGTAAAAACACAGCTTTCTATAACGAATGTAGAGAAAGTTATACTAGCAGAATTGTGAGCTTCCTACTGCTAGATTTGCTTGGAGAAGAAAGGATTCTCACTATCAATGATCAAGCCAGACAATGAGCTATCAACAAAATTGGTTGAGCCAAATAAATAACGAATAATTAGCAGTGGCTCAACAGCTCAAAAAATTCCATGGCTTAACTGACAAGATATGTAACTCTTCCTTACATTCAAGATCTGTATTTGTTACACTTAAGGTTTCCCCCCTTCCTTCTTTGTACACTTGCGCAACATTTTATTCAGGTAATAAACAAAGCTGAATATATGTATTATTAAAATATAATATTAATCTTCTAAAAGGATGGTTTGAAAATATAAAAACAACTGAGTATTTACTAGGTAAATGGAAGACTCTAAAAATAAAATTAAAAATATAGACAAGAGGGAAGAGGACGGGAAGGTTTCATTCAGGTTAAAGTTAACAGGAAAAAGTTGGTTCGAAGCCAACTTTTCTCGTGTGATGTGATGACAGCCATAGATAATTCTTAACACGCTTACAAAAACATGTCCTATGACCTTTAGGCCATAATGGATAAATTTGGATATAAATATGACAGCTACGAGAAAATGGATTGTGGCTGTTTTTTATTTATATTTATTCATAGACAGTTTATTTCTCATTTACATCGGATGCTTTTATTTGTTATCAGATTTAAGTTAAACTAAAGTGATAACAGAATAATAATCTACTGCAATAAAAAACAACAACAAACACACTCAATATAGAATGGTTTGAAAATGTTTAAAGTTATTAAGTATTTAAGCTGATTGAAATTTCTTATATGAATACAAAGAAACACCGATTGTATTCGATAGTTCAGTTTTAAGATAAAAATTGAGTCAGAGTAAAAAATTGATACACAGAACTGATTAAGAAAGCTATTTAGTGAGTCTTCAGGGAATATCAAGTTGACTCACTAGACCAATCCTCTTTTTCAACAGTTAAATGAAAAACAAAAACACTTTGTTATCATAAGATAAGTACATAATGCAAAGAGTTTTTGATAAAACTATACAAGCCCAATTTTAATTGAAATGGCGATAACGTAACCAAATTATTCTGACTTTAAACGATTTAAGTTGTAAAGATAGCAAATTTATAAAGGTTTAAATTGAAGCTCAATGATTATTTGACAGCTGCTGTACAACAACCTTAAGAGTTTTATTATGTTGTATAGTTTCTTAAACTCAAGAATATTAAGGTACTTTCATTGATAAAGAATGGACTAGAGCAGTTTTACCAGGGACATGTTAAACCAGTTTAAAATATATCATAAATTTAAAGTAGTTCAAACAGTTAAGGGTTATTGATTTTAATCTAATAATAGTATTAGCATGTAGAAAAGATTTATAGAAGAAAACATAATTTTAGAGTACAAAAAATACAATGTACTCAAAGTAATGAACACACAAGTGTCATTTATTATTCTGAATAAAATAACATTTTTTTAACTAATAGTTCTTTACTTATTAATTAAAATATTTTCTTTAAAAATTAACACTTTCATTAAAAATCTAACCTGAAGACAAAAAACATAATTTAATTTTAATTAAATTGGACTTTTTGTTTGGATTTTTTAACGCCCTGAACAAAATTACAACTGGTTCATATAAAGGTTCCTATCAGGGGTATCCAACTCCAGTATTCTAGAGGTGTAAGAGCACTAGCGGTCCACGGGAAGATGGTGGTTAAAATTGTAAACTACTTATGATCTTTTGACATTTATAATATATTGTAAATAAACATTCTAAATAAATAACAGCCTCGGTGGCCGAATGAGATGCGCGATCGCCTAAAATGCGAAAGTTCCCGGGTTCGATTCCAGGAAAAAGACCTAATAATATATTAATTTATTTCTTTAAATTAAAAAGCTTGAAATCTTTTGAATGGTGTAAAATATTTAGTTACAATATTAACCGCACCTTCCCGTGGAGCGCTAGTAGTTTAACACAGGTAGATAAAGAGGGGAGTTGGAAATCTTTCCGTTTAAGGATTCTATGATCGCTGGTTCCTATACTAATCCAGGTGGATTTGTCACTTTACACATCATACAATCAATAGTTCTTGTAATATAGACAGCTGTCAGTACATGACAGGTTTTGATATTATTATTGCTGACATGTTTGCCGTGTTCTTAAAATATAATCTTCTTAACATTATATCCGTTATAATTATTCTACAGTTCTTTTCTTAATATATAACCTCTCTGTCTGTTAATCCAGAATTATTATTATTTATTTTTTTATGGTGGGAAATGCGACGGCGCCAACAGGGCGATAGTTTAATACCCCAGAGTGTATAAAGCTGTGCTAAGCCACCCTGGACCTCTCTATCCTACTATCGATAAAATACCTTCCATAAGGATAAGTATTATTGTTCCTATTACAACTTTTAACTAGGAAAAGAAAGACACGAACTGTCTCTACACATATCATAATTTAAACGAGAAGAGACAGTTGATTTTTCTCAGTTGACCCTGGTATCAACAGTTTGGTTTAATGTAGTCTTTGCCCGGGTTAAACAACATCTATTCATATTGTGTGAACTACACCAAAGGCGATACTTATTGGACCCAATGAGTGCATATCTATCTAATGAATATGCATTCATTAATAAAGGAAATAACTTAAAAATAGAGAGACAAACATACTGCTATGTATCTTACAACTGATCTTGAGGTAAACAACTACAGAATAAGGTTGTTTTAGAACAAAGTTTATTGAAGGGTAAGTAGCACGGAGCAGAACTTAGAACTCTCCGCTTAGATCATATCATACCCACTGATAAGTCTCCTGGGCTAATTATAGTGGTTTGCTGTAATAAATCTCTTTGTGTAGTCCTATATGAAGTTGCAACACAAAATTATTATAATTAGCATAACTAAGCATTGCCTGGCTGTTATATCCAGCAGAGGTTTTCTTGATTTGAGAATAAATGTAGTATTCTGACTTACTGTCATACCTTAATTTATAAATGTAATAGACTTAGTATATACTATAAACAATATAATGAATTGCCGGTATGAAGTTATGAATACAATCCACCTTTGCGATCACCCATTTTTTGTGGAACGGATTTGATCCGATACGATCTGTCCTTCTCCATTAGTGCAGCGTTTTGAACTTGAGAATCGTTACTAAAATAATGAATGAACTTAGTAATAGTCATGGGGTTGAGTCTCGGCTGAGTCTGTGACCTTGAATTTGAATCTGGTATGTTGCAGGGCTGAAATTGAGTCAAAAATATGAGTCAGACTCAATGTTGAGTGGCAATGAATCTGAACAAAGAATTCCAGTGTGTACTAAGACTTTAGATTCGAATGGGTCATTGCCCAATGCGTGCACAGATAATGTGTCAAAAAAGGCTTTAAAAATCAAAGTATTATTTTTGGAGAAGCATTAGTTTGTTGTCTTATTTATTTATATCAATTACAGGCTATTCTACAGTCATCCATATAGCCGAGAATCACGCGGCGACATAATTTTACTTGATTTATACACTTAAGTGATTATATATCCCTTTGATGGAACTGTACAATTGTAAGATTTATTCATTTCAAGGTTTATACATTTTAAAGTTGATATCTCTTTGTCACAACAATACTTTAAGAGTGAGTAGACCCTCCACTAGATTACTGGATAACTGCAATTTTACCTATTTCTATTTGCACACCTATCTTATTACAATCATCACTTTTGTCTATAAATGAGATTAAACCTTTTGTAATGTTTCTTATCCTAACAATTAATTAGAGAAGGGAAGTATATACTTTAATTAGTAAAAGAGATTATATTTTTTTCTTAAAAGTTTAATAGATATGCACGATCCAAATGTCAACTACAAATTTAAATGCTAGGAAAAAGCAACGTTAGTGTTTTTAACTGATTACCAGTCAAAATAAATACCTAGCTTTATTTTTACCAACTCTAATTGGAATTGAGAGAAAATAGCTTGTTTCTTGTTATCTTTTGTTGGTTTGTATTCAGCATTTTTAAGAATCGAACAGGATATTGAAAACATACATTTTTTTTCTATTGTATCATATGTTTTACTAGAGAAATTACATCACTAATTTCTTAATTGGATCCAAAAAAAAACCTTTGTAATGATGTGTGAGCGTGGTAAGTGAATCCGAAAAAGAATCTCAAAGGGTATTGGGTAGGAAGAATTAAACGCTAAAACCTGGCTTTAATCATTTAAGTTTAATTTGAAGAAGCAATTGACTTTTTATAGGCAAATGACATTTTACAGCTTCTTCTAAAATATATGTTTTCAATAAAAGTATAAAACTAAGCTTTAATAGTTAAGAATTGATCTTAGAAAGTATTTTTCCTTTGAGAGAGTCATAAGCCATTTATGTTACATGTAGATGTTCAGAATAAAAAGGATAATTTGCATAACAACAGATACAGCGGAAATACTGACTCATATCACTGAAGTGATAAACCTAACACACTGTTTATTCTTATCAAATAAAGAAGACTATGATAAATAAAATAAAATATTTATTTCGAAGATAAACTCAAAAAGCCCAGAATACTAAAATAACGTTTCAATTTTAATAAAAACTGTCTTGTAAATTGTGTTTAAAGATTAAAATTACAACGATATATGATTTGTTTTAATAAAATAATGTCAAAGAGAGTGTGTGTTTTAAGTAAAGCCAGAAAAGATCATGATGCTTATATTTTATGCAGGAAGTTAAAACATTAAAGATAATTGAACAATGATGAAAATAGATTACAACATCCTCTCATTAATAATAGTTAAATAATTAAAATATCCTCTGGAAAACTACCACAAACAAGTTCAAAGTACAAAGTTCAAAACACTAAAGTAAAACTGAAAGAAACGAAAGCAAATTATGATTTACGTTCAACAAATACTTCTTTATATAATAATATATTAAATACAAACAATAAAAAGTAAAATTATTCAAATAATATACATACCAAGGGCGAAACAAAATAAGAGTAAAGTTTTCATTCTCGATTCTAATGAAGTTTCATACGATTTAAATTACCGAATTAAATCACTAAATATACTAACGAATAATATCAAAGCTCGCTCCCTGTATTTTACTAAATTAAATTATTATTTCTAGATCAGACTAGGTTCGGCATTCTGAGAAGAATAAAGCCGATTACACAACACAAACAGAAACAACTCCGTAATCTTCGCAGCAAATTATATACATTTTTCACGGTCGACGGTCGGTGAATCATAACAACATGTGTGCCAACTGCTCCCCACCATTTTTTAAAAAACTAAACAAAGATTTGAAAATCTTTGTGGAATTAAAACTGGAAAGAATTTGATATGAATTAAAAAATATAATCATTAACATTTTATAAAGTAAATTACGCTAATTATTTAATATTTAGCTTTTTTTAATTTCACCAATGACATATAATTATTCGCTACTATTTTTTTATTTTTTATTTAAAATGTTTGATTTTTTTTTCTTGTTTAAACAGTGAAATGATTCAATTTCTGTTTATCTACGAATGTTTCATGGATATCAAATATGTATATAAACATTTGCAAACAATTCCAGATGAGTAATTACGTGGATTTTCCATATTATCTCTGGATTTTCCATTATTAGGTAATATTAATCAGTTTTATAGGTGTGACGCTTAATTGATTAGTTTTAAACGCACTTGTAGGTATGTATCATTAGATTTGAAATAAGTCACGAAAAATTATCATAGTTTTAAATTGTATAATCTGTCAGCTGTCTGTAATCAATATTATTTCCATGTAAATGTCATGAGATTGTTTGTAAATGACTAATTTACCTAAGAATTGTTTTATTTATGAAACAGGCGATACTTGTTAAAACACACCTCAAGATTAAGAAAATCAGAATTAGACGCATTTGGAAGTAGATTTGCTGATGCTATTGAATTAAGGAACAAAAAAAAAAACCGGACCGAGGCAACTCAGACAAACTTACTCATATACGAGATTTTGTTTTCCATTTATTAGCTTTGGTAGGTACATTTAATTATTATTGAACATTTCACCAGTTTATCATAAAAATAACTTATCCTCGGCGGGGAATCGAACCTGGCTTCTCTCCGCCTGCGTTCAAAGCTATTATCTCAGGAATCAGGATCTAGATTTTTCCTGGGAAAAAAGCTTATATCGTTGGATTAGTATTTAAATGGACAACATTTTAGTATTTTTTGTATCAAAATCGTCGGAACATTTTTCAAGAAATAATTATTAAAAAAAAAAAATAATAAAGTAATTACTCCAATTTCAAATTTAGCCATTAAAAAATATTAGGAATAAAGAAAAAAAAAATACATTTTAAAACAATAAAAACACACTTTAATAAAACATGCATTA
>KZ651288.1:468759-480963 GCA_001010745.2 Gerris buenoi
AGCTCCGAGTTCAGTGTCAACAATTTTGAAAAAATGGGATTCAATATTTAAACCATTTTCCGAAACAAGTTTCTCAGTATAAAGATATAGATGAATCAGTTCTGTAATGAACAGCTTGGTTTTCCGGTGAAATTCCCGTCACGAAGGGAATGAAGTCCGACGTTTCGTTTCACTGCTGGAAGCATCTTTAGAGGAGTGGTGCATCGTGGTGTTGATTCGAAGCAAACACAGGATGTACTGACGACTGGAGAGAAGAACGGCGTATATACTGGTTTCCTAGACCTTAGGTTGTACCTGGGTGTTACGTTACTCGGGGAGATCCTTTAGTTCTGTAATGGTTGAAAATGGTACGGTTAATGGAACTTAAGTATTTTTAAGTTTAAAATGTACGGAAAACAATGTTGTATAGACATACACACCGTGTTGCTTATAATTTTACCCAAGCGTCTGTCGAATGGAAGGGGAAAGGTTCATGCCATTTAGTTGGGTTAAGAGTGTGGCAGCCTTCCCCTAATTCTAAGTAAACATGAAGGCCCCCCCCCGTCTATATGACACTGATGAGAACACAAGATCCGAGGGACGTGCAGGGAAGTGGGGGCTTTACTCTCCGAACACAGTGCAACCAAATTATGTTAATGTAAACAAAAAAGAAATGGGATTTCTCAGGCAAGATCTAGTGGGGATTTAATGTCAACACTGCCTTGATCTATTTGTAAACATTGATCGAGGGCTAATCAGATAGATAAACAATACTAAATGGTATATGGATTTATTTTACACACATTTATAAGGACCTGTAATTTCGAATAAATCCATTTTAACAATCATGTTGCCATTAACCAATCTCAAGAATTTAATCCTAGTTCAGATCGTAACATAACTCATCGTAGGTTATATAAGACTCTTATTAAAAGAAACTTATCTCAATATTTACTTCAGACTTGCAAAAACATCGATTTGTAACTTCTATAATTTTACATTACTTTTAATGGAGTTAACAGAAGCACTGTAATCATTTTGGGAAACGATTATTTTTTTATTTATTCTAATTTTACATTTTCTATACAGAAATGCGTTTGAGTAATAAGAGAACAACTTTTAGTTATGTTATTTGCCAATTATGAATAAGGTTGTTTCTAATTTTGGATAAAATATTGATTCTAGCTTGATAATGACCCAAGTCATATCATCGTATCGTAGTATCGTTTAGGGTCGAAATAATGCAGACTTAATGAGAGAAATTGGGGTTACTTTAAAATTTGAACACCCGATTGATCACTGAAGGAACATTTTTTTGTACCTCTAGTGGTTTATGTTTTAGTTTTTCCGTCAGCATTTTTATGCATCGGTAAATATTTTATTTTAAATAACAAAATTTAATCGATACGTCAAAATCAGCCGATATAGAAGTTATCATAATATTTTCGACTCTCTTCGCACATTTTTTACACTCTCGCATACAAACAAACATTTTTTAAAGGCACTCATCACTCATTTGTTTATGTTTAAATTAGGAAGCTTTGTACTAAATAACCTTGGTGGTCATTGTCAATATATATAGGGATATTTTTTCTAAAATTCCATAGTTATTGGTTAGTCAATTGGTTACTGCATCTGTGTAAAACTCCAAAAATTTTGCGACAAACTCTTAGTAAATTAATATTGGCGGTGTTTTTGCATTCCTATATTTCCTTAAAATATTTTTTTATACAATCAAATGTTTATTAAATTAATATTTTTAACTCATTGAAATATTTTTTTAGTAATCTCTAATAATAAATTTGCGTATTCTACCTGCATTAGTTCAAGTGGAATGAGAAACATCTTCGATCTCAGTTTATATGTACGATTATGTATAAAGCTCTCGTTATTTACTCACTCTAAAAATGTCTAAAAGAACATTTCTTTTTTCCGTGGTAGACTGTGAAATAGTAACTTTAGAGCCTAAAAAACAAAGCTAAACCTTGGCAATATTTCCTGTNCTACAGGTAATTTGGAGCAAAAAAGTTCATATAAGCTATAGTCCAATTCTCAACGGTGTAGGAACTATAAGCGAAAATAGACTGTGTTAAAAACAATCGACCTTTACCGTCAAAAACTAAAGGTCGTTTGTTTTTAACACAGTCTATTTGCGCTTTTAGTTCCTACACCGTTGAGAATTGGACTATAGCTTATAAGAACTTTTTTGCTCCAAATGACCTGTAGATACACCCCCTTTTCTATGGCTACTTAAAATTGATACACCCTGTATATTTATAATTTTAGATGACAGACTACAAAAGGGGTTTGAAACCCTTTAAAGGCACACGTACTAAAATTTTACGATGATCAAGCTCAGTAAGTTAAAAAAACACATTACTAAACTGTTTTAAAGTTTATCATAAACCATTTTAAAATGGGAACCTTGAATAGAAAAAAATCAAGAGTTGTTTTAACCCCTCCCTTTTTAGCCAGATGGTATTGTTAAAAATAAAATTGACATTAATACTAAAAGTACGAATGTGAATCAGTGAAAAAAAAAAAACAAAGTCCTGATACTAAGGGAGGAAAGAGGAGACAGGTGTACGGATTTTAACGACCATTGAAACAAATGTCACTTGCCACACAATACTTCCAAGTGATTCGAAAACAATAGAGAGATTTTTTAATGGCAGGCTTACTGCTTTAATGATTTTCAATTCTTTAATAGCATTGAGGGGTTGAAAATGTCTATTTAATTTCCCCATATGGTTATAGCACGATCTAGAAGCCATTCCATTTAACAAATTAAGTTTTTATGGTAATTGATAAGTTTAAAATCAATTAATTAAAACAGTAGAAATGATTTTATTTTACTTTAATTTTAAAATTTGTTACCATTTACAACTATGTATAAAATCTATCTATATTATTAAAAAAAAGTTTTGCAAACAAACAAGTTCAGTGAGAGTGCTATATAGTAAACTGATTGTAATTCCTTCTTGACACCTTAAGTCAAACATCCATGGAGAATAAAAAATCAGCCTGGGGAAAAGAAGATAAACTGGTCTTCACCAAAATCATTTGAACAATTTTAACACAGTCCGAGATGGAATAGAAAGAAATAAAGAGCTAGCTATTATTTCATAAAGCAATCTGGATATCTCTAAATACGATAAAATACCAATTTTAAGAACAGATTTATCTTGAAGCGATTTAAAAATGTCTTAACTCAAGGTTTACATGAGGTTTGTTCAACCATCAGGGAACCGTCTGCGGGATCGTCACGGGCTTGCGCAGTGGATAAAAGCAGTTTCAACCCGACTTGTGAGTATTTCGTACCTTCCTCTAGACTGTCCTCCAACCCACGCAGGGATCGTTTGCGAACCGTTTTACTGCACGACATGCACAATAGAAATAGTCACATATTATATCAACATGAATGCTCCCAGTCTGTTAGGTTTCATTTTGAATGTTTTAATGCAGTGCGAATTAAGAGTCACAAACCGTTTTAACATTACGATGTGCTATTACACGGCACAATGTTAGCGCAAGAGAAAACAACTCTATCATGAGGAGTATTATGTGGTCATAGCTATAGCGTAGGTTTTCGTAACCAGACTTAAATAAAAAGTATTGATCTACTGAAGGAAAAAGCGTCCGAAAGTATCCAGATGTTTCAAACATTCAGTGATTTCAATCATTCAGTTTTTTTTTATTTTAAGCATTCAGTGATGCTACCTATTGTAAGAGTCATTAGATACACCAAACGCAGGATTTTCGCCTTCTTCAGTTGTAGACTTATTATAGAAGTTTACAACGCGCAGTTAAGAATTTCAAAGAGGCACACATACATTATGAGGTTCGGTATCATTAGCAGAAGAATCGTAAGAACAGAAGAACTCAGAATGAGGCAAAACTAACAAATTTCACTGATGAGCTTTCGTTTTGGGAGTAAAATCCAAGATAAAAAAAAAAAAATACGAAGAGAACCAAAATTTTATGAGTGAATAAATCTTTATCTCTAAACATAAGGACTTTTATTTTCAACTTAATCTGCAGAATAATCAAGTCCACTAAAATTCCCATACCTCATATGACACTTGTTTCCAACTTCCCAAGTACAGAGTAGCAAGCAATTTAAGTGTAATTAATCACAAACTGTCTAAATCCGAATGCAGATTCCGTCCGGCAAGGGTTTAGTGCTAGCGTGAACCAGAAACGGAACTGCAGGACAGTTCCACAATGCAAACAGCTTTACTTGATTACAAGACTTAATCGGGTTTCTAGATCCAACAAGAGGATTAGGCAACTTAAATGGAATGTTGCATTACTGCTAACTCAAATTCAACCATGGAATGAATATGTATGAAAATTTGTTTATTTACTTGTGTGTAATGTGTAATGTCATTAATCATAATCAATCTTTGCTTCCGAGTTTAATGGAGTTAACAGAAGCACTGTAATCATTTTGGGAAACGATTATTTTTTTATTTATTCTAATTTTACATTTTCTATACAGAAATGCGTTTGAGTAATAAGAGAACAACTTTTAGTTATGTTATTTGCCAATTATGAATAAGGTTGTTTCTAATTTTGGATAAAATATTGATTCTAGCTTGATAATGACCCAAGTCATATCATCGTATCGTAGTATCGTTTAGGGTCGAAATAATGCAGACTTAATGAGAGAAATTGGGGTTACTTTAAAATTTGAACACCCGATTGATCACTGAAGGAACATTTTTTTGTACCTCTAGTGGTTTATGTTTTAGTTTTTCCGTCAGCATTTTTATGCATCGGTAAATATTTTATTTTAAATAACAAAATTTAATCGATACGTCAAAATCAGCCGATATAGAAGTTATCATAATATTTTCGACTCTCTTCGCACATTTTTTACACTCTCGCATACAAACAAACATTTTTTAAAGGCACTCATCACTCATTTGTTTATGTTTAAATTAGGAAGCTTTGTACTAAATAACCTTGGTGGTCATTGTCAATATATATAGGGATATTTTTTCTAAAATTCCATAGTTATTGGTTAGTCAATTGGTTACTGCATCTGTGTAAAACTCCAAAAATTTTGCGACACTCTCAGTAAATTAATATTGGCGGTGTTTTTGCATTCCTATATTTCCTTAAAATATTTTTTTATACAATCAAATGTTTATTAAATTAATATTTTTAACTCATTGAAATATTTTTTTAGTAATCTCTAATAATAAATTTGCGTATTCTACCTGCATTAGTTCAAGTGGAATGAGAAACATCTTCGATCTCAGTTTATATGTACGATTATGTATAAAGCTCTCGTTATTTACTCACTCTAAAAATGTCTAAAAGAACATTTCTTTTTTCCGTGGTAGACTGTGAAATAGTAACTTTAGAGCCTAAAAAACAAAGCTAAACCTTGGCAATATTTCCTGTCTCGCTTCGCTCGACAGTAAATGTAATTGCCGCGGTAAAGAAAAAACTCACTTCACAGCCTAGTAACATAATATACTATTAGCCGTGGTAGGCTGTGAAATAGTAACTTTAGAGCCTAGAAAACAAAGCTAAAATCAATTTTTTCGTTACGTGGACTTAAAAAATCTTTTCATTACTCCTGGGAGTAAAGAAAAAATTTTTTACGTCCTAGGACGCAAAAAATTTTTATTGTACTACAAGAACTTGTCAAAACTTCCGTAGGAGCGCTGATTTCTTACTAATGTGGCTCTTAGTACGATTGAATTCCGCTAGATGTCAATGCGTTTTATTTATCTTTTCTTATAGTGTAACCTCTTTTTAAGGTTTCTTTTTTTTAATCTTAAGTTTAAACTAATATTTGTTATTATTATATTGATTATTGATTAATATTTAATGCTTTTTCATTGTCTGCTACCTCAGAAAAAATAGCATATGCTACACGACTGTGAAGTGTTTTTTCTTTACCTTGGCAATATTTCCTGTCTCGCTTCGCTCGACAGTAAATGTAATTGCCGCGGTAAAGAAAAAACTCACTTCACAGCCTAGTAACATAATATACTATTAGGGGAAAACTAATTTATTAAAAGGAGTAGATAAAGGAATGAAGAACAAAGGTGCATCCCATAAATGTGTAATCGCTCCGAGCTCCGAGTTCAGTGTCAACAATTTTGAAAAAATGGGATTCAATATTTAAACCATTTTCCGAAACAAGTTTCTCAGTATAAAGATATAGATGAATCAGTTCTGTAATGAACAGCTTGGTTTTCCGGTGAAATTCCCGTCACGAAGGGAATGAAGTCCGACGTTTCGTTTCACTGCTGGAAGCATCTTTAGAGGAGTGGTGCATCGTGGTGTTGATTCGAAGCAAACACAGGATGTACTGACGACTGGAGAGAAGAACGGCGTATATACTGGTTTCCTAGACCTTAGGTTGTACCTGGGTGTTACGTTACTCGGGGAGATCCTTTAGTTCTGTAATGGTTGAAAATGGTACGGTTAATGGAACTTAAGTATTTTTAAGTTTAAAATGTACGGAAAACAATGTTGTATAGACATACACACCGTGTTGCTTATAATTTTACCCAAGCGTCTGTCGAATGGAAGGGGAAAGGTTCATGCCATTTAGTTGGGTTAAGAGTGTGGCAGCCTTCCCCTAATTCTAAGTAAACATGAAGGCCCCCCCCCGTCTATATGACACTGATGAGAACACAAGATCCGAGGGACGTGCAGGGAAGTGGGGGCTTTACTCTCCGAACACAGTGCAACCAAATTATGTTAATGTAAACAAAAAAGAAATGGGATTTCTCAGGCAAGATCTAGTGGGGATTTAATGTCAACACTGCCTTGATCTATTTGTAAACATTGATCGAGGGCTAATCAGATAGATAAACAATACTAAATGGTATATGGATTTATTTTACACACATTTATAAGGACCTGTAATTTCGAATAAATCCACTTTAACAATCATATTGCCATTAACCAATCTCAAGAATTTAATCCTAGTTCAGATCGTAACATAACTCAAATCGTAGGTTATATAAGACTCTTATTAAAAGAAACTTATCTCAATATTTACTTCAGACTTGCAAAAACGTCGATTTGTAACTTCTATAATTTTACATTACTTTAAATAGTTTAAATATATAAATATGGGAAAAGTCTCTATTTCATGGAGAAAGATTTAATCAAGAATATTTTTTGTGTTTTTATAATTATAACAAAAGAAATATCGTTCATTGTCATTGTAATATGTATGAAACGGAAATAAAGAATTGAATGGTTTCCAACAGCAATGGACAAAAGGAAATTTGTCTCAATAACAATTAAATGATATTATCTTAAGCATAAAAAGCACATCAAATATGATTTGAACTGGAGCATTCAAGTAAAGAATATTTGGAGAATAGACCCATTAGAATTTAGGAATATACGTAAGCCTTAAAGAATTTGCATTGGAGAATATACCCTGGGGTAATTATGACTGCGGGTACGAACTAAGAAAGAAACACAACAATATTGTCACCAGTCACCACAAGTTTATATTAATTATGAATAAACGTGTTTCGACATTTTATGTCATCTTCAGTGTTTGCATTAACGTTAGGTGTTAAACTAAGAGTACAAAGTAGGGGTAGACTGTAGACTAGCGCTATAGAAGGATTAAAGAACCAAAGGTAAGTAGATATGGAGTGAAGATCCAAAATCGAAGTTGAACCCCGGTATAAGGATATAGGTAAGGTACATATTTATTACATTAATTTTTCTCAAATGCTTCAAGCTAAACAATATAATTTACTTCTTCTACAATAACTAAAGTATACCTTAAAACTAAAAACTAATATATTTTGTTGTGTTTGTTTCACTTAACACCTCCCTCTGTAGTCACAATTATGAAGTTGTAAAATAAAATCTTAGTCAAAACAACCAATCATTTAATTTAAGCCTTAAGTACACTGGGTGAATTTACAAACTACAAGCCGCCGACTCGCCGGCGAGTGCGCTAGTTGTCGAGCCACACGAAACTTTCCACTCACTCAGTAGCCAAGTAGCTGGCGTGTAGTAACCATGTGGTGCAGTGACATTTTCCTGTTTGTGTTGTGAAAAGGTGGCGCTGGCGAGTGACTTGTAAAGTCGCCGGGAGATTAACCTTTTCCAGAGCTTATTTAGTAGCAGCTAATGGAGCGAGTGCATCGAGTACACTAGGCTAGTTTGTGAGCTACTTGTAAAAAAGCCGGCTTGTAGCTTGTAAACTCGTCTCTTGTACTAGAGGCTTTTAGGCATAACTATTCGTTCGCTGGTACCTTTTCCTCTAGCAACTACGTTGGTTTTATTTAAATGTGCTGTGCTTAATAGTTGGAGAAATTTTAGTTGCACTACCCTGATTCATTTCATACGATTTGAATTGTATAGTTGGATAGTTTTACCTCTCTATACATGTAGGTTGTGCTTGGATGCAATGTAGTAGGGAAAGATATAAAGAGAAGTTGAAAATGTTTCTGGGCTGGCTAAGTCCGGGTTGGTCGGTAGATGCAGGGTGCTAGTATCCCACTAATTCCCTAGGATTAAGGGCACACCAGCCCTTGGCTGCCCCCGGCTAGTCAAGACCCCTCTAAGACCCCGTTCAATAATTAAAATGACCCAAAGTTGCGGGCAACGAGGGGCTCCTAAACTTTCCTCAACTCGGGCGAGGGGGAATGAGTGGAGGCCCATACTAATCCCTGATATCGGTAATCTGTTAATATAATTCAAGGGGGATGTTACCCCCCTTCCTCACAGTAACCAAGTAATTGCTTCTCAAATTTGTCTTTTCCTCGCCCACAATCCCCCCCCCACCACCCTTCCATTAATTTTGAAAAGAGCTAAATTCATTTAAACTTTTCTTTAATTATTAGTATATTTAAGGAGGTTATTAAACATTAAGGCCCTGAACAAAAATGAACTTATTTGTATATTTAAGGGGCCTGATATAAAATGAACGAAAAACAAGCACGTTTAAATCTAAATAAATTACCAACATAGAGAAGAATATAGTTTTGAAAATTAAGATAGTAATTTCTCAAATAATTACCAAGAGATTTTTCTTTAAAGCATATTCAGCTCGTTTCTATTTTTATAGTAGATTTTAGAAGTAATCCTTTTTTTCTGAATGTATTATAAAATACAATTTTATATTATTGAAGATATAATTTTTAGTTTTGTTTTTCGTCTATTACCGCAATAGTATAAGTAGGTATTGGACCCTTGGAACAACTACGATGTTTACATTTTGGTCCATTAATTTAAGTGAGTACGGATTAACTATAAATTGAGAAAAAATAGAACTTCTAATAGTTAATTTAAGCTCACAAATAATTTAAGATCACAAATCCCACCGAAAAAAGCGATACAATATTATTTTTTATCCTTTTTCAAATATTTTGCGAAAAAACAATACCAATATTTGTAGGAATAATTACTAAGTTTAAGTTGCCATGATGTTTAAATACAGATTGAATTCGGAATAAATACAGTTTTTGGATCCAAAGTGTCCATGAATACCTAGATTGAATACGATTTAGATCCAGAAAAGATACACTCATTTTGGGATCGTATCTGGATCGAGTTTCATGGAAATACCTGAACTCGATCCTGATATGCCCAGAGTGAGGGTGTGATTAGAGGACGGAGCAGGGCGAGAGACACCCTTTATGGGGACTCTTCCCCCGCGCTTTGACGCACGCTTATATAGCTTACTAATGACCACACCATACTCGCTTCGGCTGTACAAAGTACAAAGGGATGATGTGTTAAGTAGCTGGAACTCTCAACCACGGGGCGTAAAAAGGGACTAAGTGATGGCCTAATTGCAAGGTACAAACAAGTGGTTCGTCCTACCCGTTCTAGTAGAAAGTACTAGACTATTACTACTACTAACACAGAAAAATGTGATTACAAAATTATTTATAACCTTTATCAAAGTAAGTTTTATTTTATTATTGGCCGTTTACTGTATCGCTTATTGATTATGGATTAAATTCGTGTTGAAACATTATGGAAAGGTAGAAAATATTTGTGTCCCAAAGTCCCAATCTGCCCCAGCTTCACCTATATAGTGATTATATTCAGAGGTGAAATTTTTCCCAACTTACCAATAACTAATACATGTCACCCTCAATACAAACATCCTAAGTGAAACAAAGCTACCTTGTTAGTATTGTAATAACATTTGAATTAAAAAAGGGTTTATTATCCAGAAAAAAAAAGAAAGGGATATTTAGAATGGTAATCCGTCGATAATCCGATTTTTCCGTAACGTCAGGAAGCAGTTGATAGGGGGAGATGGGCAAGCGACGGAATCAACCGTGATCAGTTGTGGAAGATCCCCTGCTGGCTTTGAATCATGCGGATAGAGGAGCAAACCCAGCTCGTCTTCTCCCCTTACTAGCGATGGTTAAAGCTGTAATAACCTTATCTGTTGCACGGCCCGTCTCCATTCCACTGTCACTACCGAACCCAATCTCTATTTGCTTACAAATAAGCCCTCGGGGTAGTTTAGGGGTTGGTCTCCAGCGTTATCACGGCTCATTTCATCTTAATGGCTTGCCCTTGTAGGAAAGCAAGAGGGTTTAATGTATAACATTTAAGAGAGGGGTAGCCAAGCTTAGTTAAATATGTATGAACGTATCAAACCGAGCTAATAATGACTCAAGAGAAAATTTACACTACACCGACTCCCCTTCTAATACAAACTAGTAGACTTAATCTTATCACAGATCATCTGGTTTCTACATATTAACAGATAACACTTATTAGAGACTAATTAAGAAGTAGAGATGTTTGGGAAAATACCAATAATCTTCAAGCACAAATTTTACAACATAATATTAAAGAAATAATTAAGTCTGGTTTTAGTTCTTTATACATAGAATAACTTCAAGGAATGGTTTAACACCCAGCAATAGTTGTTCGGACAAGTAATGCGAATGGGCGTTTCCCAATTCTCAAAACAAGCTCAGGTGGCAAGGACCGAAGGACGACGCCACCGAGGAAGAAGGAGAGTGAATTGGCAGGACAACATTAAAAAGCCTAGTATTGAGGCAAAAAGTCTTGACTGACGCTTTAGTAGAAGCTAAGGATTGAGACCGGTGGAAGGCTATCGCCGCTCTACACCTGAGGTAGAAAGGCCACCGACTAAGCAATACATAGATCTTCGGCCGTTGATTAATACCAAAAACACCTAAAATTATAAAAAAAAAGTGATTACGTACTTTCCCAGACGAAAGCGTAACCTCGTGATGGCGCGACAGAAAGCAGAAAATAACTCCTGTGTAATGAAGAATCACGCACCCAATCCTCGGAGCGTGGAGTGGTCGTCAGACGAACAGTTCTAGGGGGCGCACCAAAGTTTTGTGCGACACAGTGGGAGTAAATTTAAAGAGCACGGGAGGTATGTGGTAAAGCTCGCTGTCGCCTTTAGATTACGGAGACTTAAGCATGGTAATACCTGCGTCTCTGAGCATGCGCAATCCTCTACTCCTGTTTGTTGCTCTATCTGGCAGGAAAGTGCCCAAGGAAAGCGTTCAAGTGTAAAGGCCGCTGATGAGATAATTTCTTGATAACTATTTAGGGCATGGGTTGTTACAAAAGGTGTGCAGTCCGACGATTCGCTTTCCGTTAACATGTTGCTTCGAATTAACATCGCGATGCCCCACATCCCTGAAGATACATCCAGTAGTGAAAGCGAAAAGTTGGACATCATACCTTTGGTGAAGCGGATATCACCGGAAACAAATTTAATCATTAAAAGATATGCTGAGCTGGGAAAATGGGATGCATTTTACGTATAATAAAGACTTAAACCATACAGCGCTAAAATAACACTTATCTTAACCAATGGTTAAACTCAAAACATATCCTCATGGTCACTAAACTCTTAAAACAAGCACTTAAAAGCGCATAAAAACCATACTTAACAGATATACAAAGCTTCCTATTACAGTCCATTCACGAAACCACTCAACGCTCCTCTAGTGTTATTTCAGCACACAATACCGCTTATTCCCTACTTCAATCTAGAATTTTCTCACAGCTCCCCACCCTCACCCTCTCTCTTCAAACCCAATCAAATATCTTTCGTTGGAATAATTGAAAATCGTGAAAAATCAAAGATCGGCACGAACTAATTCAGAAGAGCTCGGAGGGTAGGAACATCCCCTACCAATGTAAATACTTGAGACAATCACACCCTTCTTCAATACACTTACTCTCTTCATCTTCATTATTCATATATAT
>KZ651288.1:481126-498789 GCA_001010745.2 Gerris buenoi
CTTTGAAATTATACAGAAATAAATTAAAAAATAAACCGCCAATTGGTGCGGCACTTAAGGACTTATTGTCAATCATACTTTAAGGATTTTATCGTATTACAACCTATTGTTTCAAATTTAGTCAATTTAATCCTTATATTTGCTTCCGAGCCTTATATTTGCTTACCTAGGGTATTAACGGAAGCTAAGTGAGCGTTCAGAAGAGCGAGATTTTTTTTTTATGTCTCCTCAAAAACTTCAAGACAGATTTCCGTTTCAGACATCAGAGAATATTTTTGGTTCCGTGTCTGTCTTTGCAACTTAATAGCAACAACTCCACGACTACTTGCTACTTTATAACAACAACTCCATGACTATTTGCAGCTTTATATAGCAAAAACTCCATGACTACTTGCAACTTTACAGCAACAACTACGACATGGCTACTTGCAAAACCTGTCAGTTAACAGTCAATCTAAGTAAAACAAAAGTAATTTTATTTACATACTGGAAGAAGTAAAAACGAGCGTTGGTATTACAGAGGAGAGAAAATAGAGGTAGTAAATTATTATAAATACCTAAGTATAATAATGACACCACAATAATCTCATGAAACAAAACTTCAACCAAAAATTAGTATCAGCCAAATTCACCAACACTAAACACCTCGAGGAAAATATTGCTTTGGGAAAAGGATGTGGCTTTTTTCATTACCCCTGAATACACCCAATTATATGATCTACCTACACCCCGAATGATATATGTACTTATATTTTAGGGTCGGGAAAAATCTTTGAAATTATAAAGAAATAAATTAAAAAATAAACCGCCAATTGGTGCGGCACTTAAGGACTTATTGTCAATCATACTTTAAGGATTTTATTGTATTACAACCTATTGTTTTCAAATTTATTCAATTTAACCCTTATATTTGCTTACCTAGGGTATTAACGGAAGCTAAGTGAGCGTTCAGAAGAGCGAGATTTTTTTTTTATGTCTCCTCAAAAGAAGAATGTAAAAAAATCTTCAACAATGAAAGACAACAAAAAAAAAGACAGCAAACAACTTTAAATTTCAAACGGAATTTTACTTAGTAAGATCCATAAATAAAACCTTTTTGGTTGCTTTCTTAAGAGATATAAGACTTCTCGTTTTTGCAGATGACATTGTCTTACTATAGCTCCTGATACAAGAAATCTCTCTCCTCCAAAATACTCTCCCAAAATACTCTCCTCCTCCAAAATAAATTCAACTCCAAGACTACTTGCAACTTTATAACAATAACAACAACTCTATGGCTATTTGCAACTTAATAGCAACAACTCCACGACTACTTGCTACTTTATAACAACAACTCCATGACTATTTGCAGCTTTATATAGCAAAAACTCCATGACTACTTGCAACTTTACAGCAACAACTACGACATGGCTACTTGCAAAACCTGTCAGTTAACAGTCAATCTAAGTAAAACAAAAGTAATTTTATTTACATACTGGAAGAAGTAAAAACGAGCGTTGGTATTACAGAGGAGAGAAAATAGAGGTAGTAAATTATTATAAATACCTAAGTATAATAATGACACCACAATAATCTCATGAAACAAAACTTCAACCAAAAATTAGTATCAGCCAAATTCACCAACACTAAACACCTCGAGGAAAATATTGCTTTGGGAAAAGGATGTGGCTTTTTTCATTACCCCTGAATACACCCAATTATATGATCTACCTACACCCCGAATGATATATGTACTTATATTTTAGGGTCGGGAAAAATCTTTGAAATTATAAAGAAATAAATTAAAAAATAAACCGCCAATTGGTGCGGCACTTAAGGACTTATTGTCAATCATACTTTAAGGATTTTATTGTATTACAACCTATTGTTTTCAAATTTATTCAATTTAACCCTTATATTTGCTTACCTAGGGTATTAACGGAAGCTAAGTGAGCGTTCAGAAGAGCGAGATTTTTTTTTTATGTCTCCTCAAAAACTTCAAGACAGATTTCCGTTTCAGACATCAGAGAATATTTTTGGTTCCGTGTCTGTCTCTCAGGTTGTCTAGCGCTCAATTTTTGCTAACTAATATAATTTAAAAACTACTCGTCCAATTATAATAAAACTAAGATGGAAGGTCGTAATTATCCCAATGTTGGTTCCACATAAGTTTCAACCTTGTGCGCCCATTTATCTTCAACATGCGCATAAACATACATATTTAATGTTTATAAAATGTGAAGACTCTCTCAGCGTTCAATGCAAACAGCCTCATACTGATTCAGTTTGTTTCTAAAGTGGAATCAGACGTCTTCCAGAAACCTAAACAACTAATGTTTTGATTCCAGGGACCTCGTTGTGAGGTACATTTAAATGTCGAATTAAAGTAATGGAATTCTACGAATTATTATGAGTAAGTAAAAAAAAACATAAAAATTATTGCTATAAATGATTTTAATAAGCGTATAATACGATTTATCATAAAGATTTTACAAACAATGAAATTTTAAAATGAAAATATGATCTAGGAAACTTGGTATTTTAGGAAAGTAGGAAATGTAAATTTTAGAATGAAGATATCGATTATACATATTTGTCTCAATGTCTTTATTTTTGACAAGGGTGAAAAATAATTACTCAAGTGACAGAAGGAGGATCTTGTCAAGGACAGAGAAACGATTTAATTTTAAAAATAAAGCAGGTCACAATAGCTTGTCAGGGTAAGCCCGGGGGCTGGTCTTCATATAGCAAGGGTATGACAAGAGGCAAGTACATACTACTTGCTTCATTCCTACATTACTACCAACCATATAAAAATATACCAAAATATAAATATATCTCCACAGATATCTATACTAAAACACTATAGTTACATTGTACATTTTCCTTAATGCATAAAACAATACATAAAAATGTGTCCAACTAGTACACAACTTTCTCATATAGGAGTACATAATTACTTGGTTCAGAGTTTTCGTGGTTACATTTGTTGTAAATTCATTGTTTGTGTCTGTATTTAGTTTTATTTTATTATTGGCTGACCTGTAAGTACGAATGTGAATGAGAGCTGATATATGCGGAATGCGGATGTAGTGATAAACTGTGTTGTGGTTCAAGTGTTTAAATAAATATATTTCTAAAACCTAAAAGTGTTCTTAGTTTCTTTTATTATTGTAATTTAAGTGTTAGGTTTATATCACAGTTAATTATTATTGAACTTAATATGAAAATTTACAATAAAACTAACTTTTAACCGGCGGGGAATCGAACCCAGCCTGTCTCCATTCACGTTTAAACTAATTTCTGAGAAAATACATTTTCCCTGGAAAACTGCTAATAAGTTTAGAATCGCATTTAATAGATCACACTTTAGGATTTTATCAAAATCGTCGGAACCTGTTTTAAGAAATATTAATTATTTTAGAGTTCTTTAGATGGTAGTTGCCTCAAATTCAGAGGGGAAAAGAGCGGGATGAAATTTTGCACATCTGACTTTCAAAACAAGAGGAAGGTAAATATGAGATCCAGTTCGACGTCGATCAGCACATGATTTGAAGTCGGTTGAAGACCATTCTTTAGAAAATTTATTGCGGCTTATTGGTACGTCATAATAAAAATAAACTAAAATAATGGCACCAGCAGTGACTGATCATGAGATCTGTACAAGTTTATTCCATTGACTGTTTGTCGTATCGTCATCAGTTACACCTTAGATGAAGCTGGATTATTTTGATATTAGTTCAAATTTGTACATTTTTTGACACATTATAGAACTGCTAGAATAATTAAAATTTTGCAGGCATATTGTCACAGTTTATACTGTCATAAGAGTGCTAAATTTAATAATTACATCTACCCTAATATCGAAAAACTAAAAGTTTGTGTGAAAGATGCACAATAATTTCACTAAATCTAAGTTTTAATGGAGATACGATAAAAAGGAACAAAACTGCAGCTTTTTCAACTTCAATAGACTTGCTATATAAAGAAGAGTGTCTGTGGTTTTGTCTTTTATACAAATTTACAGTTTTATTTCAAACTCATCCCCCCCCCCAAACAAATCCACCCGTATCTCGGGCAACCCCAGGTATTATATTATATCTAACTAAATTTATAGACAAATAGTTCAGTTAAGTGACAAAAAAATCCATAATACCTTATCAATACAGGACGGTTTAGACCACTTTGGTTCAGATAACTGATTGGGGCAAGGCTATTCTTGAGTTTGTATAAGTATATATCTATTGATAGCACACTACTAGGGATGCTGCTACTACTACTACTACTTGGAATTGAACCCTATACTACTACTACTTGGTATAGTTTAGTGTTCAGCGTACTCTCAATTTTCACCTTAACTTTTAACCTTAAATTTTAACTCGTGTCCTTTCACTCCTTTGGAAGTACTTGACCTTCACAAAGCAGTGCCATTAAACTCTGTTTTTGGCCAAAATTTTAGCTTCCTTCTAGGTCTTTCCTACATTAGCTAACTCTTTGTTTACACTCCGTCTCCAGTCTGTCCTAGTCCTTCCACATCCCCTGCGGGTTCCACTCTAAAGCAAGGTTCTACACATGGGAACTTGGTTCGCCGATCTCGGTTCGCAAGAACCAAGTTTACCTATGTGTGGAGGTTAACGAGCCAAATTCGTGACGAACTTAACTCTCTATCAAGTTGGAATTTGGTTCGCCGAACCGAGATCAGGTTCCTATGTGTTTATAGGGCACTTATTGTGTTTATTCACTGAGTTAAGACTTCTCATTTCAATAGCTCTTTTTGGCTTCTTGAGCGAGAGCCTAATCCAGCGCAATTTTCTGCCATGAATCTCCTTTGCAATGGTTGCTCACCCATCCTTCTCCAGAGCTTACCTTGGGTTCAAATAGTTTCGAACCGAATAGTTTGGAAGTAGTTGGAGTGAAATTGAACCATCTAAACGCTCCTTAAGTTCGGAAGATTCTTTACCTTGGTTTAAGCGACATTCTTTGGACTTCTAGACAGGGTAGAGTTGAATGAAAGCAGCGTTTAATTTACAAATTCTGCCACTTACATCTTCGTTTGAACCCTGAGAGCAGGTCACAGTGCTGTCTCGGTATCAAATTTTACCTCAAACCAAGCTTAACTACATTACCTAATTTTTAATACAAACCAGTTTCGAAAGCACTAGACGGTTATTATTAGTAATAAAACTAAACTAAATTACAGTGGATAACTGAAGTCTGTAAACAAGATACAAGCGTCTGATAACAAGCGTTTTTAGAATGCACGTGACAATGATAATCCTTGATATACAACATGGTGTTCGGTCATTTGTTGTAGCAATTTTGACAAAATTGTAATAATATTTTCTTTCTTTTGTCATCAAGAGCTTTAAAATGATACGTAACATGCCATATAAGGATAAATCTTTTATTTTTACCGCACTCACTACGGCCATATTTGTTTTGTATAAATTGTTAAACATTAATTTCTTACCCTTTTTTTCTAACTCTTGAAGATCTTTAAAACTATGTATAACATGCCATGCTGTCTTAAAATTGTTATTTAGCCGTCCGCCATATTGGCCACCATTATGAAAATATTAAATGTAAAACTTCCATAAAACTGTACTGTTTTCATAATTGCTGAAATGCACCTGTGTACCAAATTTCGTTCAAATTAGTAAATATTTACTCCAGTTAACGTTAGACTAACACACTTCTAAAATCATATGTTCAATTAGTAATTATATTTTTATTTATTTATTTATTTATTTTTTTACAATAAACTAATCAATTTTACCCTTTAAATTTTATTTTTTCACTATGAGCCTCAATATTTTTTATACTCATTGAAAATAAATATTAAACACACCTCTGTAGAAATTCAATTGAGATTATACGAGTTGGGACAAAAAAAGCAAAATATCTATAAAACAGGTAGCTAAACATATAAACGGGTCTAAAAGTCAACATATATGTTTTAATATTAAAGAAAAAAAGTACTAATATTTAGTTAGTGTAAGGGTGGTTATGTTGGGAGACCTGCTTCCTGCCCGCTCCACATACTCACTGGCTAAAACACCCCAGGGGACAATTCCAACCTCCCCTTAATGTAGCCTCTGTCACCACCAAACCAAAATAAGTTTTATGTTTATGTCTCTTTTTATGTTTCCTTTATAATTTGATAGGGTTTACCCAACTACAAACAACATAATAAGTGCTAAAAAACAACCAACACACTAAAGTACATCTACTTTATTCTAACAAAAGTTTAGGTTCGTAAATAAAAAAATAAACAAGCGAAAACTCGATAAAATACCGCACACGCTCAAAATAACAAAAAAAAAGTAGAAAATCACATTTGTATTATTCTTAAAGTCTCAATCTATACGAGATTTGTACTACATCTGATAAAAAAAAGAAGAAACCAATAAACTTGTTCTGCTCCATTTTCAATTTGATACAGAAGTAATCTTTTTTTTGTTTCAAGGAAGGCGGAATGTTCGCACTTTCCTTTACTTATTCAAGGTGGGCGGTAAGGTTCCTCTCAGTTTCCCGTCTTTTAGTTTGAATTTTATAGCGTTAATATAGTATGTGTGAAATCTCCCCCTCTTCTTCCTTTTTTTGTTCTTGAAGAGTTATTTTTAGTATCCAGATTTAAAGATTTTCTTTATTTCAAGGAACAAATCCTATTCTGTGTCTACCCTCAAAAGGATTTTGGTCTCCCCCCCCCCTCTTCTCGTACCGGTAAAACATTTTCAGATATAGGCGTAGTTACAATCTACCCACAAACCCTCCCATTGTGTTTTAGGAAAGCAATAATACCCAATTTTACGATACTATTATCCATAAACTCTCGTATTACATTTAAAATGAGATTTTTCTTTCAATAAGCAAAAGCGTAATAAATAAATAGACAAATAGAGAAAAAGAACATAATAAATAAATAAAAGATGTCCTTATTAAACAAAATAGTCGTTCAGTAGTAATCAATCCGAATGTATAATATAAAATGACAGATAAAATAACTGATAACAACAATTCTCTGTTTTATCACCTAAGTTGTTAAAAAAAAGGATGTCTATAAGATAAGGATAGGCGATGTATCCTTATACTTTTTTGAGTTATCCTATGCATTTCATAAAATATGAATAAGGTCTCCTACAAAAGGATCCATTGCCAATAAGCAGGAATAAACAATATATTGTTGCGTGTGAACAGTATTTAACTTATAACACTTTTAGAACTTTGATAGGACCAATATTTTTTTCAATACATAATTGTAATATAACATTAAATGCAACAAAGAGAGTAAAAAATCTTCATTATAGAACAGACTTATTATAATGTAGTTAACTATAAACTCGTTAAATAATTATTACTAATTAATTAATAAATTTAATCTATTAAGAACAATATTAGGTAACTGGATTGTAAGTAATTCGAAGGAGTAAATCTATGTCAGACATGTGGGCATTGAAAATTCTTAATGATTAAATAAAAACAGCTCTAAGTTGTTTGTGATCTATAAAAAGCATTAAATAAGCAATCAAATTACCATCCAAATGGTGAATACAAATATCATTTTACCTATTCTAAATAACTAGAAACAACAATCAACAGCCTAAGAATGTGAACAGTTTGTATCAATCTTAATGTCAAAATGTAACTAAAAGTAAATCAAATGTGTATAAAAGTAGGCAGATTAATGATGATAAATTGCTCTTATGTTTGTGCAGAAATGTCGGAAATATGAAAGGGTAAAGGATTGAATGGAATAGTAAAAGGGGTGAAGCCTAGAGCGGCTAATCTCAGTTAGATACTGGAGGCTGAGATGTTGACAGAAGGTTGGACAGATGTTTAAACCCTTCTAAAGTCTGCCGTATAGATTGGACACCAAACGAGTCATGTCTAACTGCTTGATCGATGAGCTTGTGGCCAATAGATATTATTGCCGCTTCGACGAATTGAAATAGTCTACAATTTTATGGTTATTTATACAATTTAAAGTTAACTAAACTGAGGGATGTAAACATTTCGGGTATTTATGGATTACGGTTGTTTTATTTTATTTTATTATATTTCCTCAAGGACAATTTAGAAGGAAAACGGCACGACTATTTTGCATGACACCTACACCGCATTAAGATTATACCCTCCCCAGAATGCCAGCTTTGCGGACAATGGACGCAGAGCATCTTAAAGCATGCACAGCACTAAACCATTCCCAGAAGGACGAAAACCAACTTTTTACTGAAGATTGTCTGTACTACAGCGCGTCACAAAATTGTGCGTAATAGTCTGCAGACAGAAATGTGACGGACATCTTCTAGGCTAGAGGACTCTTTTGTCCTGCACCTGTCTTTGCCTCCAGTGTGTGCACTCCCATATACTGTATAAGCCTCTGAGACAGTGACAAAACTGTCTGCGGGCAAAAATACTCCTGTGTGCATAGATGCAATAGATGTGTAGACAATAGATTGAAAGGGTTTGCGCATAAGTTAATTGTTTTAAACAGCGAACAGAACAAAATAAGACTCATATCAGCCACGTTGACAAGCAATAAACTGCTAACTTGACCCCCAACTGGTAAAACAAACACTTTAGAAACAATCTCACCTCTAAGAGAAATCCAAAGAAGCTACATACTATAGTATATGCATTTATTTGTTTACTAATCTCCAAAACAGACACGACTAAGTTGATACGATTCGCAGGTTGACTAGTCATAAATCTTTTGGGCTTCCAGTGAAATCCACATTACACAAGATTTGAAATTAGACGTTTTGCTTTCTCTACTGGAAGTATCCAGTGATAAGCATCGTCGTGATGATATCACAAAGGAACTGTGGACTATGTATATAATTGTATATGTATAGTAGTGTAAAATGTACCGTTATCTTGTTCCTATATTTATCATCTTAATACTTAACACACTTAAGGGTGGTTCCTCAAGCTTTATCCATATAATATTTGGCAAATCCAATGCCATTATTAAGTTTTGATGTATCCAGCTCCCGTTCCCATCATCTTCTGCATTTTGCTCATTCCGATTTTTAATGAGAATTAAAAGCAAAATGGAGAGACTTGAGAATTGCGAAGGGTTAACTCAATTCGGACCGAACTGCCCATGTGAACTTTTAGTGTAAACGTGGCTCATTGTAGCGGGCGCGTCCCTAATCAGACAAGAAATTTTAACGAGGCAGCCCTGCAGCAAAGATGTGCATGCGCATGCGCAACGATGTTCCCAATGTAGATTAAGCTTTATTTAATCAACCACGCATGCAGCATATTTTCTTATTCATAAAACAACTAAAAAATTGATTCCTGCTATCACAACTTTCATAGATATTATGTAAATAATAATAATAATTGAGTATTATTTTATAATTTTAATTGATATTTTTTGTTTTCATTGATACAATGTTGCGCAACATTGCAAGCCTAGACATGTGTTTGGGGTTAGTTTGGTACAGTTTTAAGGACATTGAATCGAGGAAGTATCACAACAAAGAAAAGGGAACAATGTTCTCGATGTTTGACCATTATGATTCACATTTAAGCATAGTTTAATTTGTTTATTGGAATAAGGTATGTGGGTAATCGCAACTTTTGGATTAAATAACATAGTAATTGACATCCAAAAGTACAATTAATTAGTATAGAAAGCATTTAAAAAGTTGGTTTTATCAAGAAGGATTCTAATTAATAAGAAATATAAAGGGAAAGCGAAGTAAAACTGTTAATAAATAGTTGGTTAAAATGCAAACAAGGTTTAATATGGTGGAGTAGAGGCAACAAATCAGGGATTGGGCCCTGCCCGCCACATCCTGCATCAGGGCTAATTAATTTCACTTGACTCTGCCCAGCTTCCACCCAGCTGCTACAGCCCAATCTTCTCTTAAATGTATTACTTGCAATTAATTTCCTTTAATGGTTCTCTTCTGTCAGCCTCCTCGCTTGTAAACCCCTAACGAAAAACTGAATAATAATCACCAGCACTTACGCAGGGGTGATAAAATGAGGCCTAAGTTTCAAAAATCCACCAATTGTGATTTAAGTTGANAATAAGATTGTAAAGCACCATATCACTTTGAATTTACGTACAGGCAATGCAATTATTAGGGTTTCGAGGTCATCCTAGAAACCCTTATACTTTTGGTAGTTCGTCCCTCTGTCCGTCGCATCGTAGTGTATAATATCTCCCAAGCTTACCTAGCCAGAGATTTGAGTGTACAAGTTAAACTGTTTTGCCCCAAAACAAGAAACATATTTTTTAATCAGCCTGCCGCCTGCTCCAGGTATTCAACGAATATTTCTGTTTGTGAATATTAAAAGTTTAATTAAGGATCAGATTAGATAGGAAGGACAAATCTAATTAAGGACCCTTAAACATAATTTTAAAGTGATTTGTTCTCGTTCTTCAGTAATATAATGGCGGCTATAAAACATAATTTAAATCACACTGAGATTCAAGAACGTACTTACAAACCGTACGTTAGTCATAGCTTTTATAAAATTATCTCATTATTTAGTTAAGCAAAATATGAAATTATTTCAGATAATTTAAAGACTAGTTTGTCTTGCTCATTCATCAACACTAGATAATCACCAATCAAATCCTTATCAAATCAATACTGACAGACATCCGTTATCGAATTCAAACTGATAACACATTTGAGTGTACAAACATACTCTAACGAGTATGTATACAAAATAAAACACGAGTTACATGCACTCCTAGTAGTTCTATTCTATTAACGATTAAAATATCTGTATAAATGTGTTGTTTTGATTTTAAATTATAAGTTAATTCTGTAAATATTAGTGTACAACTAAATTTGTGATAAATATTTGGCATATTGATTAAGATACGTCTTAAATATTATTATTTTACAAGATATAATGTATCATACAATATAAAATTGTTAAACTGAAGCCGGGATTCTTATTTTTTTACTACAAATTAAAAATAATAATATAATTAAAATTGGTTTTTGTTTAAAAAGTTTGTTTTATTTGTTAGCAAAGTAAAATTGTAATTTAATTACCAAAATATAATTACTAATATCAAAACAAGTAAATTCAATAAAAAATAATGACTTTGTATACGAGTAGGCAACAATGTAAGTACATATTATTTAATTATTAAAAAGTATAAACAAATTATATTTGTAATATTCTTCTTGTTCTTTTTTTTTAATTTTTTAAAAATAAAACAAAACAGCGCAGGAAAAACTAGCAAATGGGGTGGAAAGCCTATGAGAGCTCAAGATTTTCTCTCTGGATAACCATATAAGAAAGTGAATTTAGTGGCTTTTTTCCCCTCAGAGGTTGGCTAATCCGTGTGTCACTCAGTCACTCGATTTTCCGATCAACATCAGGTTGTTATTAACTCGTCTTTAGAACCATATCAGTGTTTACTTCGTGTTCCGTGCTTCCTTACTATTTAAAATATTTCTGGTTTAAACTGTTCCCTTAACGTAATTAAAGTGAGTGTTAAGTTTTGGGTAAATTATTATTATTATTCATAAATGGCTTGTTAAGGTAAGTGCATAAATAATAATTTGTTCTTGCATACATTTCTATCAAATTGGCTTATCACAGAAGAATTACAACAAAACGCTCTTGAGTTTTTCCTTGAAAGAATTTCTCAGAGTGACCGGTTATGGCAGCACCTGACGGAATAAGTTGATTTAAAATGTTAGTTAACTAGTTTTAACGCTAGGTTGCGTTAGGAGTACCNGTGTCTGTCTGCCGCTCAATTATTGTGAATGAACATATCTTAACAACTAGTCGAAAGACTTATTAAGTCCAAGTTCATTAGAAAGTTGGTAGGTAGGTTCTTAATTAGCCTAACTTTATTTGTTTTTTTGTTTTAGTTCAATGGAATTTGAAAGAGAAGAATTGAGATTAATACAATATACAAATTGTAGAAGAATTTAGGAGGAGCAATTAAAATCGCTTAAGTAAAAAATCTTTATCAAATCGAACGTGAGGAAAATGGATAACCAAATAATTACAGTTGGCCAAGAAGTTAATGAAGATGAAACCAAATTAATGAGAAATAACAAAAAAGGATGGTCAAGGTTTTTCGTTACAGTAGAACCGATTAAATTTTGCGTTGGATTCACAATTAACTTTACAAGTAAGTAGAAAGATGGCTTAGATTTCTACCTTAAATACTTTAGTTAGTGAGTGCCTCTAGACTCTAGTAGAAAGTTTTCGTGAGCGCCGGACCTTTCTGGGTACTGTCCTGCCCCTGATATACCTTTGACATTCTTAGAGCCATCTGTGTATGTCACAAGAGCTTTCTGGTCAAATTTTATTTCCCTTAATTCCCATCTGGGATTTCTACCTTATATTTCCTCGTACCAAAGCTTTAGCTGATACTCTACATCCTTCATTCGAGTCTCTGATGTAAGTGGGATCTTGGATTGGGCCCATCCTATCTATATCCATAAATGTTCCGTTGTGGACTTGCTCCTCTGCGATTGATAGCGTGCAAAAAAGGGTCTATCAAGCTGGAATTTTGTGCATAAGTAAAGCTTTTGAAAATATGTATGGTCGACAAAGTTTGTTTATGGGACATAGCTTGACAATAGGCATTTGAAAAAAAATCCGGTGGAGAGCGGCCATGTCCCGCCCTTTTTTGGTCGATAATGAGATTTTCATGATCCTGAGTATAATCTCAGCAGACCAAAAATATAGTTAAAGGTAGTTTGTCACTAAATAGGAGACCTTTTTGATTTGAAGTAATAATTGATTAACTAACCTATTAAGTGACAAACTATCATCAACTTGATTTTTGGTCTGCTAACTAAGTTCGTAGTCAGGATTATGAAAACCACATTGTCCACCAAAAAGAGCTTAAGTCCCTATTGCCAAGCTATGTCCCGCAGACGAACTTAGTCGACCACATATTCTTAAAAGGCACCAAAAAATTCTAGCTTGATGATGGTCAGACACTTTTTTGCACGCTATCTCCTGGAGTATGACCATTTTAACTCAATTTAGTTATTTTATTTCTTTCACATATTTACTATTCGTTGTGGATACAATTCTTCTTTTTTCTCAGGTGGCGTAACGATTGACATGCTCCAGCGAAACATATGCCATCAAAATTACAATTTATCTGAATCTCAATGCTTGAACAATTTGCCAGCAGACATAAAGAGCGATGTAGAAGGATTGACGGCTAACATGAACATGATGAACCAGGTGTTATTAGGATTCTTTCCCATCATCCTTATTCTATTCGTTGGTCCATGGAGCGATAATAATGGGAGAAAGCCCTTCACAATATTGCCACTTTTAGGTAAGTGGCAAACGTAATCCGAGTTTGAATAAGAAGAGCATAGATATAGATATTGTTGAAGCAGTAACGTTGGTAGTTGCTAATCGATATCTGTTACAGAAATGTTTGATTCAAAATATTTTAAGCAGTACTTCGTTAATACTTAACACAATATCTCGTTTTACCGCATAAAATTGTTTTGATTTTTTTTTTTCCTTCAGGATTTTCAGTTTATTACTTGACATGGGCGATATTAGCATTTTACCCAGGATTGCCAATGATCTATCTGTTCATTCCTTCTCTCTTGGTTGGAATGACAGGAGGTGTTATAGCGCTTTACGTCTGCACGTGGAGTTATACAACTGATAATTTTGAACCTGATGAAAGACCTCTCAGGTAAGATTCAATATCACAATACATAATGAAAAAAAAAAAAAAAAAAAAAATCAGGCAACTCAGATTAACTATCTAAAATAGTGTTTATGATTTGTTAGTTTATATTCGAGTCTTCGTTGTTACATTTAATTATTATCACAAATTTTACCATAAGAATAACTTCTTCCTGGTGGGAAATCGAGCCCGGCCTTTTATCGTTCACGTTAAACAATTTTTCAGGAATTAGATATTGTTTACGGAAAACCCATGTTAGTATAATATAAGTTGACTACATTTCAGAATTTTGAATCAAAGTGGTCAAAAAAGTTTTTTTTATTTTTTGAGAGATAACTTTCCCAAATTTAGAGCTAATATTAATTTGCCACTACGGAGTATGCCAAATTTCATCAAATTCAGCCAGAAGTTCAGGCTCCAAGCACCGAATTTTTTAAAAACCACTTTCTGGGCTCAGGGGGCCTCAAAACGTTTAAATCTATCAAAATCGAATTTTCGCGCCATCCCAATACAACAAAGTACCTTCCTCGTAGACAATTTGTATCGTTAACTATTTTCATTCTTCATCTTTGTACATAATTATCTCGTAAACTCTTAATTTCCCGGGAAAGAGAGTTAAATAGTTTCTGATCAAATTTACCATCCATAAGAATGTTTTTTGTTTTTTTTTTGGTTTTTTATTGAAGGTTTAGCATAAGCATATCATGCGCAGTTATTGGAGGTCTTATTGGAAATTTACTAGCAGGTCAAGTAATGCATTTGTGTGGAAAGTATGGCTTCCAAACTATATTCTTTACAAGTTTTGTTGTATCGCTGTTTGCTTTAGTCTACACTGCTTTCGTACTGGAAGAAACTGTCGTCAGAATGCCGGTAATTTTTATTTTATTTTAATTAACTTATAAATTTTAGGGTCGGCGGGAAAAACAAAAAAGGCCAAAAAGGCAATTTTTTTTATTTATTTGATTAATGCACTCCCAAGACCTTACTTTACCTTCTGTAAAACCCACATAAGTCAAAACTGACTCTAAACGGGTTATAGAAAAGAATACCTTTTGACTTAATGGAATATTATCATAAATTTAATTCTAGAAAAAGCACTTAAGTCATAGCACATAAGTCAGACATTTTTGACTTATGTAGTTTTTCCCGCCGACCCTAGAATTTATTAATCTTCGTCGTTCTGCAGAATAAACAATTTTTTATGACCCAAATTCCAAACATCCCAAGATAGAAATCCATTTTAAACATCAGAGAACTTTTTTTTTTGTTCCGGGTCTGTCTGTCGGTATATCACTCAGTTTTTGCAAACCAACTTAACTTAACACCTACTCGTCCGATTTTACTGATATTATGATCCCTAATATTATAAAAATATTATTAATTTGCATATACAATTTGATTACTTTTACAGGGAATACCAAGGACCAAATTGATTGATTTTGAAAACGTTAAAAGTACTTTTATGGTATTATTAATAAGACCTGAGAAGGGAATCTTATTATCTTCATTAATTTTAGTTGTCCTCCTCTGTGAGATTCCTCTGAATGCAGGTAACTGGTAAGCGTTTATTTACTTTAAATACATGATTTAATTTGATAGATTTTCAAAAAGGGAAAAATACTTATATAAATAAAATGTATAAAATAGTTACTTATGCACCTAGGGAGTAAAGTAAGCCATTATTCCCTGAGCCAATGAGTTGGTTCTTGAGGCGAAGCTGAAGGAACCATGGTCCCTAAATCCCGAGGCAAAGCACAGGGAATTAGACTTTTTAATTCCCGAGGCGCTGTCGAGGGAATAACGCTAATTAGCTCCCGAGGCGCAGCCAAGAGAGATAATTATTGCGAGGGGAATAATGGCACTTTACTCACGAGGTACATATAATATTTTATCTCTAGATAGGATTTTCTCTAGATGACTATTTATAAAATAATTAAGGTGGCAGTACTTACTTTTTCGCCCTACTTTTTGAGTTCAGGGAAGAAAAGGCCTGCTTTAGTCCCTCTAAACTAATCCATAATCATAACTTTTTCTCCCTAGATTTCTGGAGATAAACCTATTTATCATACATAATAATTCTAGTCAAATATACGTATACATCACTCTATGGAGTATATTTAGATTGGAGAAATTATCACAATTTTGATTTTCCGTGAAGACTTTTACATCAAGGATATGAAATTTAGCGTTTTCCCACCTCCTATTAAAAGCATCTTTACAGATGCTGAGAATCCTGGGGATGAATCGAAGCAACAGCAAACTGAATGAATGACCATGTGAGACATAAAATATTATGAATAATGTGTCACTAATATGCATTATTATGGAAACTTCCGGTTTCGAAATAATCGAATTTCAACTAACAGAGTTATCATAACCCTAAAACCTATGAGGGGTTAAACATAGTAATGTTTACCCTCAGAAGATGTTTCCCAGTTTCCCGTAATGGATCGAAACGTTGGATTGCACATCTATGAAAGGATGGGATCTTCATAGGATAACTAATAGTGCTATACTTGGTTAAGCAACATGTTTGGCACTTGTTTGTTACTTGGTTGCTTGGTTTGGCAATAATTAATGGTTCAATTTTTTTTGGTTGTAGGAGATGATGGTATTCTTTACTTGATTGGAAAAAGTCAATATGCTTGGGATTTAAATACCTACAATTTGGTAGCAGCAATCTCTTCAATAATCTCAGGTAAGATAATGAAAAAATAATGTAAATTATCACGAAACGCAAAGTTGTAACCCAAAGATATTTTAGCAGGTTTCCAGCTATGAAGCTTTTTTACCATACTAGACTTTTACCGTACAAGGTATTAAGATTTTTCCTTAATCCGTCTTTCTTCCACAACATTCTCGTATGTGTGAGCTAAAGTTAGTTTATTGTTTTAAAACGTATTCTTTGGTCTACAGCGTGCTTGATATACATAAGAATTATGTATTCTACGGTACCCTCTTTCGTAGTCGTTCAACGATTATTAGTGATTTACGTAGTGTCAATATGATGTTGCTTACTGTCTTATACTATTAAGTAAGCTTCCGCGGATAGTATAATAGTGAAGTTTAAGGTATTCTGGTATTTCGCAACCAGTGTTCGGAGCCTTTTCAGGGGAGTTAACTCGAGGGATGGGTATGGAGGTTTTTATATTGTACAGGGACTGAAGTTGTAAATGGAGTAAACTGCGTCGAATGTCGCATCATCCTGAGTGTCACCAAAGACCCAAAGGGTGTACGTTGATTTCATCCTGCGGTCAGAGGGATCAGGAGATTAGGATTATCCATGTCAGTGACAGTTTAAATCCATTTTCCTTGTATAAGTTGTTTTGGCATATCTGGATCTCTGTGGTTTGCCTAACGATGCAGTTAAGGTATACAGAAAGCGAAACACGGACTTGGACCTCCTCAAATAGGGTTCCTCTGAGTGCACACAAATTACTGACTTGCAGTTGTTTTTTACAGCTCTGATAATGCTCTAGAAGATATGAATATTAGTCAGTCCAGCTACTCAATATGTGATTTCCAACCAGAACAGAGGATCTCATAAAAACCTCTTTCAGGTGTGAAATGGTCTTTTTTTGTCAAGAGTGCGAAACTTTTGAATCTTCATCCATCGACATGCGGCAACCACCGAAAGACTACATCCAAATGTCACCATTTACGAAAATTTTAATTTTTAGTTTTTCTAATTTCCTAATGGCTAAAGACTAAGGATGACAAAAACGGTATCAATTTTACTATCTCTAATACATGTAATATATGAGAGGTAAATACCAATAAATATATGTGATTTGGTCCCCAGATGGGTGAGGCATGTCTTTAAAGGTCACAGGAATAAAATGTAGCAGATATGAGTGCGCAGTGATTTACATTCCAGTACTTATGTGACCTTATATTAAATCAAGAGTCATTTAGATTTTAGATTGTTTCAGTCTCAATTAAATTGATTACGATTACAATACACACCTATTATAACAAACACATTTTTATCTAAAGTTATAGTTCACAATTTTATATATAT
>KZ651288.1:516139-527502 GCA_001010745.2 Gerris buenoi
TGTATGGGGTTGTCGACAACTTTTTTTGCCCAAATTTTCCGGTTCGAAATCTGGGCCCAAAAATAGGGAAATTAATAAAAAATTAAAAATATGAGAAATATTGATTCGATTTGATTTAAAATTTGTATGCATGCCTTATTTAATATTAGGAACTCGGAAAAAATTAATAATTGAACATATTTGTACGCATGTGTACTTTTGGTACAAACGGTACCTAATGTGTTATTTTAACTTGAGATTTTATGTTGTGAGAAACAATGTGTTATTAGTAATGATTTTATTAAGTAAGCTTTATATAGCCATTCAGTGAATTTAATTTGTTTTAATATAATGTTGGTACATATACGAGGTACAGGGGACCAATGATGGAAATGCTCGAAATATATCATATTATATATCATTTTACAGGGCTTGAAAAGTACTTTCATTGTTGTTATGTACACGATTTTAAAATTTTACTTTTTAAGGGGTGTAAAGCAACAACCAAATATTAGTACCCGGCCACTAGACGGACGCAGGCTGACCGTGAGACCGGCTAGTTGGATTATATAAACATAAACAACTAATTAAGGATAAATTACAGCAGACATCGTAGCAGGAACTAAAAACAGCTTATGGTTTGTCGAAAGTAGCCTACAGATAGCCCTAGAATAACATTAACCATCTGAGCTCTTTACATTTTTGCTTAATTGATACTTTATTTCATGTAATAATTAAAAGATAAAAAGAACTTTTTATATACTTCGTTTTTAAATTTTCTGTCGAATCGTATGTATTGTTGATATAATCGTTATGTTTATACATAATTTTAGTGGGGGAAAAAAATAGCTGCGAATTTATTTATTTCACATAAATGACAACCACCTAGAGACCTGATCTTAAACCTATAAAAGGACAAATATTTGTATAATGGATCTCACCAACACCGAATCTAAACCGCGGCCATCGATATGCCCCCATGTAAGGGCGGTAAGAGAAGAGAAATGAGTAGAAGTAAAGAAGTACAGATGTAGAAAAATTTAACCGATACCTAGGACACAAGTGTAAAAAAACCTGGTTGTCATGCGTCAATTAATTTATTTCTTTATTTATTTTTCCTGTTTCACTGTCATTCAATGATTATCTCTACAAAAAATCACAAATTTGAAACCCATCAAAATGGAGATCGCATAAATATGGGATATGCCAAAACAAATAAAATTACTTTCGGTTTTTTTCCGAACTAACTTTCCTATGACAAAATTTGCTGAAAAATAATTAAATTCTTCTGAAATATGGCTAAAAGTATTAAAATAATGCATTGTCATCTTGTTCAAATGCATAGCCATTCGGAAAGTTAATTAAAAATCGATTGCAAGATTTGTACTGGACATACAATCAAGAAAGCAAGCTAATAAAAACGTAGAAAATAATTAAAACAATTTTGACATTAAAAAAAAAAAAAAAAAAAAAAAAAAAAAACGGCGGACAATTAAACAAATTTGATAATAATAAGTTGTAAAAGCATAAAGTCATCAAAATATAAGAAATAGGACGCGAGGAAGCTATGTGCCACACTAATTGGCAGTTGATTTTTACAATCCTTTCCCTCAAAGTTACCGCAAGTTTCTCCTTGGAACTATGATTATGTATAGATTTCTATTGTATGCTGCCACTGCCTTCTTTAAATCTTCTTCAATTAAACTTAAATTAAAATCGAACTGTGAAGGAGTCAATCTAAAACAAGTTCATGAATCTATACAACGTCTCATCGCAAATGAGTCACACATAAATTGATGAATTACACGAAACAGCCCTCCTCTTTTTGAGGTTTCAACTTTCTAGGTTGAAAATTTTATGAACTGAATTTCAGGAGAACGCATTATTTCCTCAGCAATCACAGAATCAACTTCTTCCATTAGAAGAGTACTTTCTTGAAGCTTATTATTACATTCACAAAACTACCGATTACTTCACATCTTCTTCTGTTCTAGTTATCTACTGATGTGCTGCAAAAGTTGCTGGAGACCCATGGAGAAAATCACCTTTCCGCGTCCTATTTCTTATATTCTATCATTTTGTGCTGGAGTATCGTCAATGAAACATACCTTTTGACTCAAATTTACTAAAGATTATATAAAATATAAATTCTTATATTATGAACACACTGTTCTAGAGCGCACTACTAATTGGCTGCAATTTGAGGCTTCATTATTTTTGTTACTCAAAGTTTCAATTTAAATCGGAGCAATTTTTAATCACAATATTTTATTTCAGTAAAATACGTTTGATAAGTGAATTAATAATATTGGTTATACTTATATATTCGGTTATTTTATGGAATGTTAAAAATGTTTGAATGAACAAATCTAAAACCAAAGACGGATTGATTTGAACTGAAATGATTCAAAAACCTAAAACGGATAAATTAAATAAAAAATATATTCAACCCTAAAGACAAAGGGACTTTTTTTTTTATAAATCATTAGTGTTTAACACAACTACTATTTTCCATTTTATTAGTGTTAACGTTAACATTGTATATTGTTTTCTACATAAACTTCTCATTTTATTTAGGAATATACGGGTTCTATATTTTACAGCAAGAAAGGTTATTTTTTTCTCTATTATTAGTCATTAGTCATTACACATAATACACGTATATCTCATGTTGCATTAGAAAAAATATTTCATATCAATAATTAGAACTCAATATTTTTAGGTTCTATGACTAATTCGTGAGCTTCTTCATTGAAAGATATAGAGGGTGATTAGGTAAAGTAAATCCCACCAGGATGGTGCGGGGTTTATTCCATATGAAATTGACCGTTATTGTTGGGACATGCTATGTAATTTATTTAGAATTTGCATGCTTATATTATTATCTGCATTTTATGATTTATAGAGTGAGAGTATAGTTTTTCTTTCGAGCTTATCGAAGGTAACGGAATCTATGAACTCGTTCTGAAGAAAAATGTTTGTATTGGAATTTAAAAATTCCAAGACAGAAATCCTTTTCAGTCGTCAGTGGATAATTTAGGTCTCGTATCGCTCTGTATCTAAAAAAACTATTTTTGCAAACCAAAATATCTTAAAAACTAATAGTCTGATTATAGTTAAATTTGGGTGGTAAGCTCATAATTATTAGGCCTTTATGTTGGTCCTATTTAAGTTTCAATCTTCTGCGTCTATTTGTTCCTCTTCCTCAAACGAACAAACATGCATTTACTAACAATTAACACTTATCTTTAAAAGTACTCATCTAATTTCATAGTGATTTGAATGGTTTGTCGAATGAAACCCACAGGTAGACCCTAATTAATTTCTACCTCCTACACACATAAAATATTGCTAAATTGATACTTTTACACCGTGTAAAGGTAAGTGTCCATCCGAGACTTTTTAGTATCTAGACTCGCTCTCGAGACTAAAGTCACTAGTGGATATGGGGCTGAGGTGGTTAGAGGTGATCGGTATCTCTCCAAGACCAGTCTCGGAGAGATACCGCAAAAGGTTTGAGACTAATCTCGAGATTTAGTCTCAGGTGGACACCTAGCTTAAAATCTGAACTAATTGAGACCAGAGCCTGTTCGGATTTTTGAACTTTTTAGATTATCAGGGTTCCTGCTTTTATTGTCTATTAAAATTATTTATATAATTGTTCCTGGTATAGTTTATAGTGTTCATTCCTACACCAGGAATGCCAAGTATTTCTGTCTATGTTGTTGTGAAATGAAAAAAAAAAAAAGTTGATATTTAATTAATGATATATTTACAACTTGGGCCAAGTGGCCACCAGAAGCAGAATAAAGCTGAGTGTAGTTGAGTTCAAGGGGTGTGGCAACCGAAAGCGGAGCAGTGTCAAGCTGAGTGTAGAGTCTAGGTTCTGCTCTGTTTTCGGTTGGGTGAACTAAGCTAATCTACCCAAAGTGTCGACTGAACAAAACCTATTCTTCAAATCTGAGAATTCTGAAACCAAGTTTACTCTTGTGGCGCTTCACAAGCTTATAGGACAGAGTGGAAAAGTCTATCTTACAAAAAGGAGTTATTTCAGGGAATTCCACAACCTTTTTCCATGATCTAAACCACAAAGAGTTTAAACACTAATTCCGTATGAATCATCCTCAGTTAAACGACTCTTAATAAGATAAGAGACGATATATCGGGATGTTATACAAACTATCAGAGGGCTGTAGCTGCCGAATTAAAACCCTTTCTTAAATGTGCCAGCAACTTTTTTCTATTTTACTAGGGGGCTCCGCCCCCTACTCAATTCGCTCGTCAACCCCCGAAAAGCAGCCACTGCCACGTCGAGGCACTCTAGAGTGAAGCATTAAAATTGATCTCATGTTTCTCTTCAATGATGACAAAAACACACATGCTGTAAAATATCACGTTAGCTATAGGAAGTACTGAAAAGGACTGTTGAGAAAGTTCTGAGAAGGACTAATTTAGCGATCTTTTTTTGCAAGGTGTGTGTATAGTTATGGAATGAGAAGGGTGAGGTGAAGATGCGTGAGTATAGTGTAGAAGAACGGCTGAGGTAGTGGGGGTATGCACACTACTATCCCTTTCCTTGTCTCTCTGACTTTCTTATATACCTACTCTCAAGTTCTCCCTTACCCCCCTAATCANTTTTTTTTTTTTTTTTTTTTTTTTTTTTTTTTTTAAAGAGGAATAGTGAATTAATTATTATTGAACATTAAACCAAAATGAATCATAACAATAACAATTTATCACAAAAATAACTTCTCCTCGGGGGGAATCAAACCCGGCCTCCCTCCGTCCACGTATAAGCTATTTTCTCAGGAAATAAATTTTTCCTAGGGAAACCGGCTGATATCCTTTGGTTCGTTTTTAAATGGACTACATTTCAGAATTTTTTAATTAAAATCGTCGAACCCATTTTCGAGAAATGATTTTCTTTAGGGAGTAGCGCTCCCAAATTTGGTGGAAAAAATAATTTCTCAATTTAGCCAAGGGGTATGATTTTTTTGGACATGTATGAAAAATTTCGTCAAGATCGGTCCGGCATTTATGCTCCACGCCTCTGCACCGACGACAGACAAACATTTTTTAAAATCCACTTTTTTGTTGTGGGCTCATGGGACTTCAACACGTGTAAATCCATCAAAATCTTAGAAATTGAATTGTTCGCGGAATCACAATACTTTCTCTTTATATGAGAAAGTAAAAAGTGGTTAAAATTGTGCGTATAATATACGCGAGATTTTACAATAAGTAAAATGTATAATGAATGAATAAGTGAATAAATAAATAAGTGTTAAAATGCTAGATTTCAGCAGGATATCCAATGTTTTATAGTTTGATTTTGATCCTGATCCTAATGATGTAGGATATATATTATATCAACTCCTTATAAAGAGGCCTCATACATTTTTATATTGATTAAAATATCAAATAAAAGTATCTATATATAAGGATGAAACAATCGTGATCATTCATAGCCATTATAGATTAAACGACACAATCAAGTGATTCTCTAATCAGTTTTATGGCTTTGATAACAATAAAAATGTATTAAATTGTCAAGAGAACTCATCACGAAGAGTGCACGAGAATTAATATATGAAATCAATAATATAACTTTTTTCTTTATCAGCTGATTCGCCATTTGCAATGGCCACTTTTTATGCCCTTATCAGTGACAGATATGTATTTTTTTAATATGGCGGAAAATATTTCTCTCCCCCAAAAAAACTCGATTGTTTGATAAGCATGGCACGAATCTGTTATGCAAGTACGCAGCCTCTTATCTTTGATAAAAATCTTTAAATACTTTTACTATATTGGCTTCCATTGGATAATATAGATTAGATTTGGATTAAAGGTTATAAAGAAGGTTTCAGGTAATTATATGGACACCATCGGGATCCGAATGACCTTTACCCTTTCAAATGCTTAACTATCAAGTAAGTTCTTCTATATCACTTATTTTTAGAGTTGATTTTTCCCCGTGTAATTGTTTCAACGTGTAATTTTTTCCATGTGTAATTCTTTCCGTGTAATTTTTTCCTGTGAAATTCTTTCCTGACACCGACAAGGGGATATTTAAGTCCAATGTATTTAAGTATTCCAATGTATTTAAGTATTCCAATGATTTTTTTTTTCCAATGTATTTAAGTCCCATCATTAAGACAATAAGTGATGCAATTTACACTATTACACTTACTCGTTTCAAGAGTTAGTGGTGCAATTTACACGGTTTGATGTACTTAGTTTTAAATTGGAGGGGTGCAATTTACATGCTTTTATTTTCTTTTTTATATCCAATTATGGTCAAATTTATTTTTTATTTCCCCCGTATTTAGTCTGTCAAATTTGTTTTGATTTTTTTATATGAAATATAGTTTCAATTTAGCAACAATTTAAAGAGCACAGACAGTAGAAATTAATATTTGGCCATCTGCGGGCTACTTTCGACAAACCACCAAAATTTCATAAAAATACAATAAATGTATGTTTGTGTGAATGGGGAAGAGAAATGAATGGGCGTAGAAGGTCGAACCTTATATGGGACCAAAAACGGACAAATTTTTTAATGAAATACAGATACATTAAAATCGGACGAGCAGTTTTTATGATATGTTGGTTTGAAAAAATTAAGCGACATACACGGAACTAAAAATGTTTTCTGATGCCTGAAACGAATTTTTGAAATCGAAGATAACATTTTATCGTTCTTTAGAACGATCACATGGATTCCTTACCTTCGGTAATCTCGTTATCAAAAACGATTTGCGTCGAGTTTCAAAGAAATCAGATTTATTGTCATTAATATCTCGGATACTTTATCTTTTCATAAAAAAATGCAAAGAGAGCAATGCATAAAATCAACTGTTTCTTGAACTTAAGTTTCACTTCTAATGCGTGAGAGTCTCACACATATTTTTTTTCTAGATGCTTTATGGAGTCACATTGTTTTGAGTATAGAAATACGTCGGTCCATTAAAAATAATTTTATTGTGAAAAACCGACTTTCAATCACTAAAGGTGAACCTCTGTTCCGGTGAGAAGAGTCTAAATGCGCGAGCGTAAGAATCAGTTTAGGAGTTGAGACAGAGGTTGAAATCTGAGTCATATAATCTCCTTTTTACTCGAATTCCCAACACTAAAGATGGCCTTAAGGTGAATTAGTGGATGTAGGCCACAAAGTTACTTACTTAATAGTTTTATACTTAGTTAGTTTTAGTTTCTCTAGCTGTAGAAATTATGGCAGTCGGAAAAATACTGTACACTTAGCTTCGTTTAAAATCGGAAGTCCCGAGATTAACCGACGTTAGTACAGTCTAGTGCTAATATTAATTTGATATTCTATAAATGACAGCTCCCATGGCATAATAATAACGGTAATTCCTACGCATGTGAATTCATAGTATCAATGTGTTTTATGACACCTTTCACTAGTCTTTAAATTACAAAATTTATATAAATGATTAGATCAACTTACTCGGAACTTAGAAGGTTTGTTTACATTCAATGAGAGTGCAAGATTTAGGATTTATGTCCTACACCTCGTAAACATTGAGATATTTACCAATTGAGATATTTCCATGTTGCCATGTATCTTCCTTGCTGGGTCAGCTGCATGTATTTTGTTTTCTCTTAGTTAATACTAAGCACCATTTGTTTTGCCTTTTTTTTAATCAATGTAAATATCTCTCCTATCTATTCTTGTTTCTTGCAATTATGTCGATGTCGTCAGCATAAATGAACTAATCTGCCAGGATTTAAAAAGTATGTTTCCTTCTTTTCTGCCTCTTTCACGATCTTTGCAACGCTAGGTTAAATAATACGACAGAAAAACCATCCTCCTTACTTCTAAAAACTGACTGTATATGACAAAAACAACAACACTAGTGTACTCATTAGTTTTTCATCACTTCTTGGCCGACCTTTAGTAGTTTTAAGGCTTGTTCCAACCAATCAATGTAAAATCCGCGGTATCGTCTCGGGCATGTGTAATGGATAAAAGCCGTTCCAACCCGATTTGTGACTGATGATGTGTTTCGTACCGTCCTCCAATCTTTTTCTAACCACTCTGAGATCGATTGCAAACCGCGTTTACTGGATGGTCCAAACGAGCTTCTGACAATACCAAGTACTGATTTGTATGACATGCGCAGTTATGTGAATCGCCACTAAAATCAACAAGAAGGTTTCTTATCTGTTAGGTTTCATAAACCTTTCGGTCGACCGGCAGTTTTTTTTGTGTGTTTTTAGTGCCATGGCAGCTTAAAATAATTTTGTTTCCAAACGGACGGTTGAAGGCTGCGGTTGACCGAAAAGGTTATAAACAAAGAGAGGTTACAATATAAATTATTTTTTGTTTGGTGTGAGATAGAAGGATAGAAGTGAAGGTGTGACTGTTCCTTAGAGGCATAAACTATTGCAGCTAACTACATAACATAAACTATTGCACCCCTTCAGGTTAAATCAGGCTCGGATTTTAAGTGAATGGCGCCCTGTGCTGCTATCTTTGCCACCCCTCCCTCCCCCTGGTATTTTGTAAGGTTTCTTCGATCGAAATTCCAGTTGAACGTACATCTTGAAGTGAGAACACTTCTCAGGAGTTGGCAACTTCACTGCAGCCTCCATTTGACGACTCCTTTGACACGAGAAGTGACAACACTTCAAAGCGATCGGCCAACATAGCAATGCTTTTATCTTTTAGACAAGTTTGATATTAAACGAATCAATTATTTTAAGAAAAACTCCGGTTCTAAAAATGTTGATCTTCCATCAACATCAAGATTCACTACATGCTCACTGGTTTCATGTGAAAATATTTTGCATTTCCTAACCCTGAAATAAGTAGTAGTTTCACATCCATAAACTACATTAGTAGATTGTTCATACATCTCAAACTCGTCTCTTTTTTTTGTTGACATATCCTTCTAAAGTGTGGAGCTGTTTAGTAGCCGCTGCAAGATGCATTGTTTGCGTTTGTAGGCTGTTACTACACTTATCAAATTTTTTTAGGATGTCTAGTCTATCCATAGAATACATAGAAAAGCAATTTCAAAACTTCGAAATTGGTTTTTTAAGAGCTTGAGCTTCCAATCAAGCTCCAGGATTACAAAGGGATCTTCAGATAACGCCTCACAGAATTTTGGATTTCCTTATACCCTTTTACTACAGTTTTCAGGGCATCTGCTCTAGCTGACCATATCAGATAGAGACTTTACCACAGGTGTAGGATTTTGTCAAAATGCTCTTTTAAATTTTCCTTCTGTAAGTTGAAAAAAAAATATATATATAATTATTGTCTTAAAACTACTATTGCCTGTTGATATTGAAATTTAATTTTTTACATTTGCCTTGAGAGTGGAAAAAATATTACAGCAGGGTGACACAATATTATACATAACAACTTTTATTTATTTATTGCTTGTAAAAAAGTTCTTCGGAATGTTAACTTACTTACTTATTCCTGGCCTCTTCTACCTTGCGGTGTAGAGGCTGAAAAAAGTTTTCGCCAACGTACTCTGTCTGCGGCCATTGTTTTGGCGCTTCTTGGTTCTACTCCCCTCTTCTGGAATGCGGGGATCAAGGTGTCGATCCATTTTGTGCGTGGTCTGCCTCTTGGTCGTCTCCCCTCAGTCCTTGCTTCTGACATCTGTTTTGGGCCCTATGCTTCTGCATTCTGACCACGTGGCCAAACCACCTCAGCTTGCTTCTGTCAATTCTTTCGGCTAGTGGTTCGACCTGTAGATTTGTCCGTATAGTCTGATTCCTGACATGGTCTCTTCGGGTCTTGACAGCTGCCCGTCTCAGGTACCGCATCTCTGTGGCCTACACTCTGCTGCTCCTGCTGGCTTTGAGTGCCCAGGACTCACACCCCGGTAAGTGTCGGCACGTATGTGGAGTTATAGACTGCCACCTTAGTTCTGGTAGAGACTTCTCTCTTTCCCAGAAAGGCTTTGCTTAAAACGGAGTACAGCCTACCAGTTGCTGCGAACCTTGTATCCTTGTATTGAGATCCTCTTCGAAATGTTTGCACTCCCAAAATCTAGCACCCTGGGCTATTGCCCGGTTAGCTTATTTACAAATTGGGGCCTGGGTTAAATCTGTATATAGCTATTATTCCTTTCCTTTTTCTTTCAAGTAAAAACTCAGATTACACGACTTTCAGCAGCATTTCCTCCTAATACCCGGCACTGCACTGTTCACATCGATAATATCTGCTCTTCTGCGTACAAATGATACATTTATAACCTCTTAAATAAAATATGCAAATGAACAGTTAGACAAATGGATATATTCTCTCGTGTATAAATCAGGCAAAATTATTGTACCAAGCGACTCAACCACAGTTGACTTAACTCAACCAGTCTCCTTCAATTCAGCCAAGGGTTCTATTTTAGATTGTCTGAAATAACAACTATACCGGTATCCATACAATGCTGAAAAGTAGGATTAGTAATAAAGTAAATTACTATTAGGACAAAGGTATATATAGTCTATCAAGAAAGTATCAACAAAGTTAAAATAATTTTTATTAATCCCATCCACTTAACTTTGGTGTTTAATTGAAACTGCTCACACACTGTTTGGCAGACATCGCCTAAAGTTTAAATTTACTGTTAAAAGTGGCTACTTGTTAAGTTTAAATTTTATTACACTATCTTTATAATTTTATTATTAATTCTAAGATTATCAATTTTTTTGAGTATAGATTCTATTAATCTCGAGGCTAGAGTTTACCAAATGATACACAAAGGATTGAAAATGATGGACGGCAGAGATCTAAAGACCTTTATTATCTAAGTACCAAACTCTTGAGAAGTCATCCATCATCCTAAACTATATTTGGTAACATTGAAGTTAATGTCACCGCTCATTGATTGAGTAACAACCTAAGCTTTCTGTCCATAGAGATAAGAAGCGACTAAGCCCCGGTCAAAGTATCGTGACAGAGGAAAGCCCTATCTTAGGTTCTAACAACCTTTAAGGGCACCGCATTTGACAACTATACCTATAGCTTAGGTTTACTCAAGATTTTCGACCAATATCGACTTCATTATCATCCACTGTTAACACTAATAATGCGAATAATTGCATTTTATTTTGTTTTAAAATTTCTCAAAACAAATAAAATTAAATAGATATTAGATAGAATACATATTAAAACTTTTCGAGTATTTTATAGAAAAAATATCATTTATATTTAAAAAAAAAAAAAATCGTTCAATATTGAAAAAGTTGGTATAGAGTCGAATTAATGCAATAAAGTAGTTTCTATAAGTAGTAAAACATATATAATTTTTATGTTTTTGGTAGTTTTCATGCTACGGATTAATTTAAAAAATTAATTTAAATCAAATTATAATAATTATTAACACTGGGAGACAGACAGAGAA
>KZ651288.1:600268-611447 GCA_001010745.2 Gerris buenoi
TTGGGGGGGGGAGGAAGTCTAGTAAGTGGGGGGTAAATTGAGGAATGAAAAATTTTAAAGGGGGAGTCAAAAATCTATGGAAAAATAAATTGAGTGTGGCTTAAGGTCAGAATTCCCTAATAAAAGAGCTCTTTTGCCCCCCAATCCTACTTTATTTTTTTTACCTAATTTTGAGCGCTTGTAACTCAAAAACGGTTGGAGATAGAAAAAAAGTATAGAGGACTATTTTTATTGGACATTTAATGAAGAAAAAATTTTTGCATTTCCATATTTCGCCTAATGTCGATACTTTTAAAGATATTTGGTAAAATGGGAAAAAAGCACCTATTGCTCCCCCTGGTTACCGAAGGAAGTCTGTACTAAATGGAACCAAATTACAAGTTTAAATCAACAATTTAAAGCAAATTTAATTTCGTTAACAGTCCAGGAGATAGCGTTCCAAAAAATGTCTGACTAACATCATGCTAGAATGTTGTGAATAAGGAAATCTTTTGGTGCCTTTTAAGAATATGTGGTCGGCTAAGTTCGTCTGCGGGACATAGCTTGGCAATAGGCATTTGAAAAAATCAAACCCGTGGAGAGGGGCCTTGTCCCACCCTTTTTGGCGGACAATGTGATTTTCATGATCCTGATTACGAAATTAGTTAATTGACCAAAAAATCAAGTTTATGATAGTTTATCAATTGATAGGTTATTTATTCAAATATTAATCCCAATCAAAGAGGTCACCTATCAAGTGACGAACTATCATCAACTTGATTTTTGGTTACTAACTAATTTCGTACCCAGGATCATGAAAATTTCATTTTCGATCAAAAACATGGCCGCTCTCCACCAGTTTGCTTTTTTCCAGTTGCTTTTTTTAAATGCCTTTTGCCAAGTTTTGTCCCGCAGACGATCTTAACCACCAGATTTAACCACCGTAGGCACCAAAAGATTTACTTATACACAAAATGCTAGCTTGATGTTAGTCAGAGACTGTTTTGCACGTTATCTGCTGGACTATAATTACTTTATGTTATTAGAAAGTAATAGTGATTGTGTCCCGACAGGAGGGGTGAGCCTGGGATGGACTAGTGCTATGGAAGGCCTGTCTGATCAGGGCCTGTGTCTCCAGGACCTGGTGCCAGGAGAGCCTCATCTTCAGCAGTCAATACATCACGATATGCTCTTACACGAGCCTTCCCCCATATCTTGCCCCCCGCCGCCGCCTCCACCCGCCCTCGTACATCCAGAACCACTTGAAAAACTCAAAAGAGGTAAGTCTATTCAAATTTGTTTTGTATGTATATGTATTTTTAAAAAAAATTGTTACGATACGATGAGCGACTCCTAAACAGTTCAGATAATTAATACATTTTTGCCATTACTATCGTCCATTATAGAATAGATAAATAATTAGATCCATTGAATGTAATTTAATATGTATTATGTATACTACAAGCATTGTTATTAGAAATACATAATCTGTGAAAGTATCACCTTTCTAAGTGGTCGGAAAGCAAGTTAAAATTGAATTACAAAATTTAAAGAAAAGCGTTCGATTTTCTTATCTTACCAACTCCGCACTAGTAGACAGACACGCGGCGCGATTTTGGTCTCAGACAGGCCTTCAGTAGTCTTACAATTATAATTGATACTGAAAGTTTGAAAAAAATCGTAGAGAGAGCTTAATAATGGCTAAATATTTAGCTGGGAGGCCAATAAGAGCTAAATATTTGGCTGGGAGGTCAATAAGAGGTAAACATTTGGTTGGGAGGCCAATAAGAGGTAAATATTTGGCAGGGAGGCCAATAAGAGCTAAATATCTTGACGTCTAGTAGGCCATATTTGAAAATCTCTAGCTATCCATTTTTGTCGATTTTCCCATGCTATAATAACACTGTAGTCCACACGAGGCGCAATTTTGGTCTCAGACAGGTCTAGTCCACACTATTAGACAGACACGAAACGCGATGTTGGTCTCAGAGACATATATATAAATCAATAATATTTCTATAGACGTTGGTAGTCGAATCGGTGATTACGGAAACGTTGGGAGAACAAAAATCGTATGTCTAAGGGTTTCCGTACAGAATGGTAGACAAAGAGCAATGGTAGACATGTTGTGCAATGTTGTTCACAGTGTGGACGATTTCTTAGACGAGACTTAAGACTTTCTTCCGTTTCTACAACCATTTTTTGAGTTAAAATAATACAATTAATACATCATAATTGATGGTCTATAGTCTATTGAATTGAATAATTTTTATTCCTTGAATAAATGTACAATATTAATAATCAAGGCCACATTTAAAATAATAAATGGAACACCATGGTCCTATAATAGTAATCAATCTATATATTATTATGATAATTAATATCTTTAATAAAAAATTAAAATAGTTTTTATTTTAATTCATTAATTGTTTTGACTACCAAAATGAAGTAAGACTTTAATCAAGCGCCAATTAATCAGCGTGTGAAATAATCAGTCAATTGATGAGGACGTTACTTTTAGTTATTACTATAAGTTCAGTATTGCATAATTGTTTATGTTCTTGTCATCACACAATAAACTGATGAATCCTTATAGATGTGTGCTTATTTATTTACTCAGTAATAAAATCATGATATTGTCTTATCCTACTCAGTTATACGCAAGCAATCAGTGAAGTAATTAAAGTTTATAAGCCAAGATAATTACTTTAGAAATTAATGATATTTTAATTCTTATATTAAACATAATATATGCTTATACAGTGCCGAGATTTGTTAAGAATGTTAATGTTTTACAAAATTCAAACAAATTAAGACAACTTTAATCCTAAAATTAGCGCAGATATTATATTTTTAAAATGTACTCCAGCATTAAGACAGTAATCCGTTTGAACATAAAAATAATTTAATATAATTATAAATTAAGTGCTTTATATAGTTATAAATATAAATGTATCACTTTTCAAATCGAATTGAGATGAAGAATCAACAAATAAGGGATTCTGCAATGATCCAGTAATAAAGCCCTAACCAACAAGGAAAATACCGGTTAATTTGGTAATAATAATCTATTCTATACTGTAAATATTCTGTCAAATTAAGATATGAACAATTATTATCTGAAATATTATTCATTTGATAGATAACAAAGAATACGGGCGACAGAGATAAGGGAACGAGGTGGATTATGACATTGAGTGACATACGACACGTTTATCTCCGATTAAAATTTGCACTTTTTGTTAAAATAAAAATAAAAACCAATACTGGTAATAACAAAATAATAAAAAAGTTTAAGTGCAATTGTTTTAACATAAGTAAGTTGATCCAGTGTTGATTAATGTAATTTTTAACTTTCTATTTGTCCACTTAAACACCCTCTTAAAGTAATCTTTAAGCTAATTTAAAGTTTAGTATATAAAAAGCTAAATTGGGGCATTTATATTTAGGTGGAGCTACTTAGTACCAACTCAAGAAAATAGAACTCGCGCAATAATATTTGCAGAACTAATCGTATAATATTTACTGAGGGGGGCCTGGGTGGCTCAGAGGCTAGAGCGCTTGCCTTGCGATAACGGAAGTTAAGCAGCCTCGAGCAGGGTCAGTAGATGGATGGGTGAACGCTTCTGACCATAGCTCTGGGTTCGATTCCCGGACCGGGCCCCCCACTCAATGACAACCCAGCATTGTTTAAATAAATGGGAAGCTCCTCGAAAGAGTGGTGCCACCGGGTTTCGGCCTGGAAACCATGATGATGACACTCCTGGTTGTAATACAACCAGGAGGGGAGTCATGGTTAACGACCACATCTTCACACAAGTGTGAAGATTTCGGTCCCTAACCCAGGTTTGTTCGATGGGCCCATCTAAGTAGCCTGAGTCTTCGGGCGTAAAATCCTCCCGGAAAAAAAATCGAATTATTATTATGTCAATCCATTATATGTGGAGTAAGTGAAAGTGAATTACTCCACTGAAACAGTGTATAGTGTGACAGGTGTTAAGTTCACTATAAATAAATTTTAAATATTTGAAACTACTTAATGTCAACAAAAGCACTATTGTAAAAAAAATAAGTCAAGTCTCACGTAAAACGTTATGAGATCATAGGTAATTGTCAAGTCAGAATTGTTTCAATCAAAAAATTTCTTTCCCAAATCACTCTATACACGTTTAAAAATTAAATTATTTTTAAATTTAAACGTGTAGAGTGATTTGAGAAAGCAAATGTTTGTTTGTGAGGGACAGACAAACAACATCACTTACTTGCACTGGATAAATTATACCTAGTAGAATTTTCTTGGACAGGTAGCGATTTGGCTAAACCTATGATCTCACAACGTTTTAAGCGATATTTTTATAGCCCTAGTGTTTTTTTGTTGGAATTTCTTAGCCTCTTGTTATTTTTGAACACATAATAAATACATTATATTATATAATTCATAATAATACAAGAAAATATAGAAAAAATAAGTATTGGGCATAATAGGAAATAAATAGTAACAGGAAATAATTATCATTGTCCAGGAGAAGGGGTTTATGAATCGCGGTGGGTTTTTAAATTGAACTAAATAATTATATGGTGTACGTGAGCAGACGAGCGGGTAGTTTATGTATACAATCTTACTTATAGTCATTATATGACGTATCTGTCAACCAAATTGTCAGCAATTTAATAATTTGTCTAGAATGGGAACCCTTCGAATAACGAATTCTATTTTTGAAGAAGAACTGATGAGTTATCATGATCATAAATTAAAGTTCGATTATGACGAGTTATTAGATTTAAAATATGAGTGAATAAAAATAAAATATTTTAGCGTAATTTCTTAACGCATGCGCGAAAGGAAGCAATGAGTGCAAAAGGTTAAACTTAACATGGGCTAATAAAAAAAAGACAAATATTGACAGAAGAAACAAAAAAAAATTAATTAGAAGTTTTTATAGTATAGAAATTCGTAAAACAGTTTTTTAAGAACTTATGTTTGTGTTTTTTAGTTTATGTTTGTGGACAAATATGAATATAAGAACGAAAAATGTGTATAAAAATGTATTTCAGAGGAACATTTTAATTCGGTGATAAAAAATGTTTGTTCTTTAGAATGATTATGGGGTATATAATCAACAGTCTCTAAACTTCAGTAGTTCAGACATTATATGGAATTCCTTAAAGTGTCTGAAATATTGAAGTAAACTAATCAAAGGTAACAAACCAACGAACTTTCATAATACATTTATAAATTTTAAATAGAAACGATGTTCAGATACAAAAGTCAACTAAATGTATTTTTTAACCTATTTAATATATTTTTGATATACGTATTTTTCTAAATATATATTTTAAACCTTTTTAATATTTTTTTTTATGTTATTTTTGCCTTAATTCATATTTACCGTGAAAAATTATTTGTCGTTACAATTACAATGGTTTCAATACTTTCGGGAAGCTCTGGAGAAGTGCGAGTTGAATCAGAAGTTACAATTACAATAGTTTCAATACCTGCGATAACCTCTTGAGAAATACGAGTTGAATCAGAAGTTACAATTACAATGGTTTCAATACCTGCGATAACCTCTTGAGAAATACGAGTTTAATCAGAAGTTACAATTACAATGGTTTCAATACCTTCCGTAAGCTCTAGGACAATACGAGTTTAATCAAAAGACAATAAGTAGAAAGAACTAATTTTTATTTAACAAAACAAATCACGAGTTAATTGAATTATCGGTTGATCCTTTATTTACGAACACGTGATCTAATATCGTTTACATTTTTAGATAATGATTATCCTAGTGGAAGATACATGAGAAGGTTTGGGCCGGCTGGAGTAGCTGTTGGATGTTTTAACAGACTAATTTGTCTCCATAATCTTGGCTGACATTCCCTCAACAGGAGGGTGAGATGGCTGGGGTCCATATCGTCCCTCGACTCCCCTCTGTTCTTCCGACGCCTTCTTTCTTTCTACCCTATTTTGTTTTCTATTTTTACTTCCTTCTCTCTTCGATTCTCCAAGTACCACTAATCACTCGCTAATCCTACTCTTCCACGCACACTCTCTAAGAAGAAAGAAAAAAAAAAAACAGATACACTAAGACAGTTTAACACGATAGTTACCATCTGTCAAATGATATTTTAGTATAACTCATGTGTTTTTTTTAAAAAAACAATTCTCATCATCCCCCTTTTCACATTAACTGATTCTTAACTTCCTACCTTGTGTCTAAACTTTAAATAAAATGTTTACCGATTACTCAACTCTCCCTAAACTCTTACAGCTCTCCTTCCAGTCTGACAATGTCAACCAATAAACTTAGATGATAAACTAAGAACAATATTAGAGTCAACATTCAACACGTCTTCAAATCATTTCAAAACGTTTAACATCCTAAAGACAGCTGCTGGTCCTAATCCTCGTCTATTTGTAATGCATTCAGCGTTCAGATTTGTCCACTACGTCATATTAGGTTCAAAAACCGAATCATTTGTTCTCTAAAATTAATACGCTTTCTGTTTATATATGTTAAATATGAAAAAAATATTTTATTTCATAGAGTATTAGAACATTGATATTAATTTATCAATTTATTATGGGTGCTCACTTTTGATTTTGTTAAACTTTAATTTTGGTATTTTTTAATTAAATTAGGCACTTCTTCTGAATGTTACTGCCCTTGTAAAAAAGCAGAAGGGAGGAAGGGAGTAACAATCCAAAGAAGGTGAAAAAAATGTTCTTCTTTAGACTGTTACTCCCCTTATAAGAAACAAAAGGGAGTAACAATCTAAAGAAGGTGAAAAAAATGTTATTTTTTAGACTGTCACTCCCCTTATGAAATCAGGAGGGTTATATTACTTTGTCCTTAAGTAGGTACATTGGACTAATCATCCCTTTGTCTAAATAACTATATTAATATCTAAAACTACCGTAAATTAGAGGTCTGTCACCTCATTTATTTTTTAAATAAATGTAAGCAAAAATTAGTCCGACTTATCCGAACGAAAATATCTCGTGTAAATAATATGTTATAATTTAAATTAGACATAATGTGTGTTTATACAGTGTTCAACAACAGGTGGTTGTTTAAATTTGGATTTTAATTTTATATAGAGTATAGTATAGGCACATCACTTTTAGGCTAGGCCTACACTGGCGACAATCTTTCTGCAAATTGTCTGCGGGCCGACATTTTTGTCACCGGCGACAATCTTTTGCATCGGGGCAGACAACCCGCAGACTGTTTTGCCCCCAGTGTGCGCCTAGCCTTACTCTCTTATTAAACTAAGGTTCGAGAAAGTAATAATTAAATAATTATTTTCTATTTAATTTAAATGAATCTTCTATTCTATTGTATAACAATACTTTTAGCAATGGCAGATATCAACAAGTCAAAACAATAGCCTTAAATATCTCATCCTAATGATAGTAGAAAGGGTAGTTCTAACAATGGCAAACAAATTGTTAATGTAAAGGGGTGTAAAAGGAGGAGCATCAACAATCAAACTTCTTGAGAGTATTAGAAGGTTCATTACAAGCTAGTTTATAGAGTCAACGATGTTACAAGAACTTAATCCATTTATTAAATAATAGAATAAACTAATTTCATTAACAAAATCAGTTTCCTCGTAAGCTTCGATGAATATAAGAACGATATACAGGATACATAAACATACAATATAACAGGAAACAAGATCTTACAAGTCTAAATCATAACATATAATGCATTAACTGAGCCCGGAAAGACAACATCCATCACAAGTAGCTATTAACTTGTTTTAAGAAGAGATACTTGTAACTCCACTTGACCGCTCTGAGGATCTCCTACTTACCGACTCTTCACTGAAGATCTGCCCGCTTCTTACCAAAACATACCACCTAAGAAAATACTCGGTATTTATTCTCTGTTCGTAAGTTACATGCCGATTGTTTATTGTTTATTTAGGACCAGTACTGTACATCAAACACTACATACGCCTTCAAGTGCTCATATAATGTCTTCTATAATGAGTATTCATTATTACTTTATCTTATATATTATGAAGTGAGTAATAGCGGAATTTAGAGTTAAAATATTAACAATCGAAAAGTTGAAAGTCGATTTTATAAAAAGGAAACGACAAAGTATACAAATATGACTTTTACGATAAATTAATTAACTACCTGAGAGTTACATGAAATAAATAATACCATAGGGAAGAATGATACAATAACATATCACAAAATATCATTAAAATAAAAAAAAAAACAGAGATAACCCTTTACAAAGCAGGAACTCATCGCATTAGATCCATAGAAAGCAAAGCGATAACCAACAGAGTTACATGGCACAATATCTTAATGAAGCAGGATACATCGTAATCGCACAAGATCTATATAAATCAAAACAATAAAGGTAAATGGGATAAACCATTGTGAAACAGGAAAGAACAACATCTACTCACTAGATCCATGGAATTCAATACAACAAGAGATAAATGGGATAAACCATAGTAAAAAAAAGTAAAGAACAACAACGCACAAGTTCCATGAAAATCAAAACAATAGAGTTAAATGGCATAAACCATTGTGAAACAGAAAACTGCATCGTTCAAGATCCATATAAATCAAAACAACAGAGTTAAATGGGATAAACCATTGTGAAGAAGGATAGAACAACATCGCACAAGGTCCATATAAATCAAAATAAGAGGGTTAAATGGGATAAACCATTGTGAAGATGAATAGAACAACATCGCACAAGATCCATATAAATCAAAACAGCAGTTAAATGGGATGAACCATAATGAAAAAGGATAGAACAACATTGCACAAGTTTCACAAGTTTCGTGGAAATAAAACCAACCGAACACATGAAGATGCCAACAGATTTTGATTCCAGATTAGTTGGTTCAATTTTACGGCGCTTTTATTTGTCTAAGCAAATGACATCATGAGATGTTTTATTGTATATACATCATTACTATGTTCTTATCCTTACAAATAACATGACAAAGGCTTTGGTTTTAAAGTACTTTTTGTCATAATAATAATATCATTATTAAAGCATAAATGTATAATCAAACGGAAAGAAGTAATCATAAAAAATATTACATAAAAATCTTATCGAAATATATTTGTATGATAACATGATATACTTCTTTTTTTTATTGAATGATATCAGTAGAATTGGAGGGGGTTAACATGGCTGCTGAAAATAACAATGGTATCAGTTAAAGATAATATTTATCAGTTTTCATATTACATTGTGACGTACCTGTTTGCTTTAAAACATCGATAAGATTTAGGGGAGAGAAAATCTATTATTATATATTTTTATTAAGTATTTCTTCCTCAGGTCAATATCGATTAAAAAAAAGAAAATTGGGCAAATTGAGGAATGAAGGGGAATTATTTTTAGGCTAATAATAACCTAATCAAATTTATTAGTAATTACATTAAATAAAAATAAAATAGACTCCAATTAGTATGGCACAAAGCTTCCTCGCATCCTATCACGTACTTTATTGTTAAATTGTTTATTGTCTAAAAACTATTAATAGTTTTAGCGATCTTTAACACTTCATAGTGTTGTTGCTGTTGGTATTACAAAAAAATTGTACTTATAAAATAATGTTTGTCTCATTGAATAGATGAAGTTTGATTTTTTTCCCCCGTCCTAAAATTCCAATTTTTATTTGAAGTTCACGTTTGCGTGAGCGTTACGCGTGAACGCTTGGACGGAAAACGTTCTCTAACGAACTCGTCCTGGGCATTGGAAAAAATATGAACATGTCTACCAAATTGCATCAATATCGGTCAAGAATTACTCAAGTTATCGTCGGACGTTTCAGAATTCGCGTACACACAGACCGACAGACAGACGCGAGTCCAAAATTGTTCCCTGATGTCTAAAACGGATTGTCTTGGAATTTTTAAAATCGGAGACAGTTAGGTAGTTTCAGTTAGGAAGAATTGCATAATATGTAATTTATGTCTAAAATGTCTTTAATTACTCAATAAACACGCAGTTCTCTCTCATGGCCCAGGTTTTTTTAAGAGTTTGGATTAGTTAATTTCTAATTACCAGTATTATTTATCAAACTTTCAACGTACAAATGCAACAAATTGGCTATTATTGTTACCACTTCTCAGTCTTCATAACTTGCCAAGAGTTTTTATTAATATGTTTTTATTAATAGTTTTTATTTTCAATTTGTAATTCTTGAATAATTCGGGAAGTCAAACGATTCCTAAAAATAAGGTTTTTATTAGGTCAAGTTTACAATGAACAATAACATTATAAATAGATATAAAGAGTAAGCATGTCTTACCTAAAAATAAGGAATTGAATACAAGTCCCTTTCTATTATGTTAACACTTATCAACGACAAAATGTATAAATCAAATAGTATAAAATGTAAACAAATAATAAAATAATAACCTATCGTTGTATAACCTTCCTCTTCAACAGTTTAACAACAAATAAAATAAAACAAATAATACAACTAAATTCCTAATTTATATATACATTTTATGGTACTTCTTTAGATTGTTACACCCCTAAGTTGCTTTAGAATAAAAATGACTTAGACTAAATAACTATTAGGAGAGAGGGATATTTAGTCCAATGTACTTTGGGATAAAGGAATATCCCACTTCTGGTTTGATGAGGGAACTAACGACTAACAGCTTAAAGAATAACAATCCGTACACCTTCTCTAGATTGTTACTCCTTCCTGTTTTTTATAAGGGGAGTAATAATCTAAAGCAGTGCCTATTTTATAATTTATTATGTAGTTAAGGAATTAAACTTCAATTTTATTTTTTCAAAATATCAAACAAATATATTTCGAGGTACAGTAATTTATAACAATGAAGTCTTTTAGCGTATAAGAGATTAATTGATTTTGGTAAATTCATTCACATAGGTATCCATAATTCTTATTATATGTATATAAATGTATATATATTTCAAATCATATATCACATATATTTATTATATGCATGAATTTATTTACCTCAATCAATCTCAAATCCAAAAATACTTTTTTATTTCATTGACGAATTAATAATAACTCTAATATTTCTTGTTTCATACGGGGCAATTAATAATACATCCGAGTTCTGATTTATTTTATGAATGATTTATCTACAATTATTTCTCTTTAAAAAAAAAAAAAAAAAAAAAAAAAAAAAAAAAAAAAAAAAAAAAAAAAAAAAAAAAAAAAA
>KZ651289.1:17769-31275 GCA_001010745.2 Gerris buenoi
TCCTTCTATATATAGTATTATTTTAAGTATAAACAAATACTGGTTGTCAGACATTTGTACTATTTGTAAAAAGAAAATAAAATAAAAAAAAAACCAGCCTTGGTTGCTGTATGAGATGCGTGATAATGCGAAAGTTCCCGAGTTCGAATCTAGTAAACTGACAAAATAATTTATTTCTTTGAATTAAGAATCTCAAAATCTTTTGAATGGCGTAAAAGATTTAGTTACAATTTTAACCACCAAATTCTCGAGCTGCGCTACAGTCTATAAGATTAGAGTTGGCACAATCAACAGGTGGGAAAATTTTGAGGGAAACGATTTTATTGGTTCCCCATGTTGAATGCAACTTCAAAAAAAGTATGCTCTACTCTACCCCTCTTCCTAAAAAAAAAAAAATATAATATGGCGTCACTAATTTTCCTTTTTTACAACCCCAAAACTACCTCCACGTTAGTTGTTTCCCGCCTTCGATTGTGCCAACTCTAATCTTATAGACTGTAGTTGTCTAACACAGGTAGATAAAGAGGGGAGTTGGAAATCTTTCCTTATAAGGATTCTATGATCGCTGGGCACATTCAATAACTTTATTGTCTATTTTATTGTTAAAAATAATTATAATTTGATTTAAACTTTACTGGTCCAAATCACATATATCCTGCTCTGGCAAACTTAACTGCGATTAGTCAATTTCAACAGAGCGTCATAAAGACTTAAAATTCTCATCAAAATAGGGGTTTTGCAGTCTAAATGGTTGCTTATAAAAAAAAAATTAAGAAAATTTGTTCCCAGTGTATGAGTTAGAAAAGATATTAGAGCATAATACGTTTTTAGAAAAAAAAAATGAAACACTTTTTAGCATTTCAAATAACTTGAACTTAAGACCAAATCCAACAAATCTGCTATGTATTTAAGGTTTGCATATCGCTTGAATTGCAGTAATTTATTTTCTATTAGTTTCATAAATGGGGTTCATTTTCATTATTTAAGATGAGCACATCATTAGCATAGTGTTCATATTAATCACTGGTATACCAATTATTTAGGAATTGTTCTCTTTTTTTCATAAAATTAATCATATTTTTATAATCATAAAATGAAAATACTTTAATATCTCTAAATAAAAAAAAATATTTAAACTCATTTTGATTAATATTATCATTTAATAAATTAACAATACTGGTTTTAATTAATTTTATGTGGAGTTGTGAGAATATATTGCAGATTTTAAGTTAAACCTTTTTTTTCTGTCATAGGTAATTGACTAACTTTAATGACTAAAAATAATTAATATTAAATTTTTAGTAATTAGCTCAAGAATAAATAAATTAGGCTTTCTATTATTTATTATTATTATCTAATTTTGTTAATACATATATAGAACTAAAATGCATTTTAAGTATCATTTTTGTTTCCTCAATTGTCCTAAATTATTATAATAATAGGTCTTAAGTTAGCTGTTTTTTTGTTTTTTTTGTGTTTTTTTACTTAACATCTTTGAAAAGTACGAAATCGAAAGGAGGAGATTGTGTAAAAAAAAGTGAAAATGCGAAAAGAAGCGAGCCAGCTAGGGCAGAAATAGATATAGCGAAGGGGGTTTAGGTAAAGAGGTATGAGGTGGGGAGGAGAGAAGTGGGGATAAGAATAATTCGCTATAGCGAGACGTCAGTGAGTGGCAAACCTGCGTGCTGTGACCTTATCATCGGGTTATTGCTCCGCTCAGCTGATTCACTTTTCGTCTCGGCTGTGATTTTTGTCGTAATTTTTATCTGTTTTTACCTTTTTAATTAGCTTTTTTTCATATTACAAAATAACAATCGTATATACCGTTTTATATCGTATTGAATTCGAACCTTTAACTATTTGAAACGAATCGTTTACGAAAACAAAACAAAAAATGAAAGATAAAGTCGAAGAACCGCTTAACGAGAATAAAACCGACGAAGGTGTTGTCAAAGTAAATGATAACAACAATACTAGCAGAGCAAGGATAAAGCAAAAGGTATGTTTTTACTGATAATAATTTANTTTTTCTCTTCCCCGTAAACAAAGATGACAAAAACTTATAACATTATAAATAAGTTATTTATTATAAGCTATCTATCAATTAATTTTCAATGGCTAAACTTAAGGCAGTTAGTTTATATTATTGTGATATTCTATAATTATATTATTATTAATAAAATCCATTGATAATAATGTTTCCATTGAGACTTTGTGGAACTTAATAAATAAAATACTTGATTATTTTGTCCTTACATAAGAGTCGCTCTATGAGCTTTAATGCGTTGACAGCTTGGGAATGTCAAAAAAATGGGGTGGGGATCCAATGAGAGCTCAGAATCTTGAAATCATGAGCTCTCACTAAAATCCTAAGCTATCACTAAAATCATGATCTCTCATTAAAATCCTGAGCTCTCATTGTTTCCCCCACCCCACTTTTTTGGCTTTCTTGCGTTTTCAACGCACTAAACATTAGTCTACACTGCTGTAGATTGTGGTTTTTACAAATGTAGCGGAAAGAAACCATTCTTTATGTTATTTTCTATTTATTAGGTGTGACACTTAGTTTTGACTGTTTAAAACAAGATTAAGATCGAAGTTGAATGTTTAATATACGGAGGTATTTATTATAATAATCCTTCAACTACTTAAGAAGAATTAACTTGTTTTGTTAGGATGTTCTATGCAAGCTACAGATTTTTTGTTAAGGTAAATATTGCTGGTGAGGCTATGCAAGAGTGTTTTAGTCAGCTTACCCATAATAAATAAAATTATTTTAGGTTTTTAGTGCCAATGTAGCAGTTTTATCTTGTAAAAGTGAAAAAATCTGAAAGGATCAGAAAAGGTCTGAGACAACTCAGACAAATTTTCATATACAAGTTCAAAATTACTTAGCCAAGTGTTTTCCATTTATTAGTTTTCATATACATTTAATTATTATTGATTATTGTATCAAAATTTACCATAAAAATAACTTCGGGCGTTGAACCCGGCTTTTCTCCGTCTGCATTTAAAGCAATTTTCCTTGGAACTTGATTTTTGCCGGGAAATGGCTTATATTGTTAGATTCGTATTTTAATGGACTACATTTTAGATTTTTTTTTTTAAATTTAATCAAAGTCATTGAAACAGTTTTCTAGACTTTTTTTTGGTTGAGAGTTTTTAGGTAGTGCCCTCAAATTCGGAGCTAAAATTAATTTCTTGATTTTGCATCGGGGTATAATTTTTCTTAACATGTATTCCAAATTTTCTCAAAATCTGCCCAAGTAGTTCTGGCTCCAGGTGTCAGCACAAACAGATGACATTTTTTTTTTAAAAAAAAACACTTTTTGGACTTAAGGGACCTCCAATCATGTAAATCAATACAAAATCAAATTTTCACGCGTCATAATACTTTCTCTTTATACGAGAAAGTAAAAAAGGGCCATAAATATAGCAAGCTCTCATTCTTATCAAATTTTTAGGAATGTAAAGCTAAGGCTTCAATGTATGAGACAAGGGTTTTTCTAGGAGGTTGTGCCTTGGTCAAAGATGCCTAAAGGCTTCCTCCCAAAAATAGGATATTGTTTATGAGCTGACGAGCAAAAAAAAGTCGTGAATTATCAAGATTCTGATGTTCATATTTTTTGGTGCCCCCTTGACACAGTGCCTGGGCAAGCTTAACATGTTCATGGCGTGCGACTAATTGTGTGCCTGTGAGGTATATATAGGTATCAATAATTAAAGAACAGAAAAAAAGCTAGGCGAGAGCGGAAAAGTGGGGTAGAACTGTAGANATATATGTACTTTTTTTGTATGCGTATTTATTATTGCTAAATAAGACATGCGTATTATTAGTGAATAATACAATTAAAAGGTTCATTTCAATAGTTAAAAAACAAAATCTACTTTTGACCAAGTTCATTTGGCACTTCTTTAGATTGTAACTCCCCTTATTACAAAAACAGAAGGGGGTTTAGGTAAAGAGGTATGAGGTGGGGAGGAGAGAAGTGGGGATAAGAATAATTCGCTATAGCGAGACGTCAGTGAGATGTATTCCAAATTTTCTCAAAATCTGCCCAAGTAGTTCTGGCTCCAGGTGTCAGCACAAACAGATGACATTTTAAAAAAAAAAAAAAACACTTTTTGGACTTAAGGGACCTCCAATCATGTAAATCAATACAAAATCAAATTTTCACGCATCATAATACTTTCTCTTTATACGAGAAAGTAAAAAAGGGCCATAAATATAGCAAGCTCTCATTCTTATCAAATTTTTAGGAATGTAAAGCTAAGGCTTCAATGTAGGAGACAAGGGTTTTTCTAGGAGGTTGTGCCTTGGTCAAAGATGCCTAAAGGCTTCCTCCCAAAAATAGGATATTGTTTATGAGCTGACGAGCAAAAAAAAGTCGTGAATTATCAAGATTCTGATGTTCATATTTTTTGGTGCCCCCTTGACACAGTGCCTGGGCAAGCTTAACATGTTCATGGCGTGCGACTAATTGTGTGCCTGTGAGGTATATATAGGTATCAATAATTAAAGAACAGAAAAAAAGCTAGGCGAGAGCGGAAAAGTGGGGTAGAACTGTAGATATGTGCTATTAGAGGGCTAACTAGTTAAATAGAATTTGAACGGTGAAGTTAGGTATTAGAAATAAGGTAGAAGTGTAGGGAGAGCACATTCCAGGAACGTGGTCCGTCCCATTGATGCTGATACCACTACGCTGTTGATTTCAGCATTTAAAGTGCCATTTTAAACAAATTAACAAATTATTAATTAGGATCCATTATGTGCATGATAAACTAGCAAGTCGAATAATAATTATATGCTTAATTACAAGGGGCTTAGAGCATATATAATTAATATGGCACATTCCAATATGCGATGAAAAATCATTCATTGTTCATGAATTCAGAATCAGTTTGCTGTATGACAACTACTTACTGCTTCTCCAGTTCTTAAGTTATATGAGAAATGCCACACACATTTTTTTGCAGCAATAATTATTACTATTGTTATTATTATTTGTATTTATATCTATTAGCTGAATAAACTCATACATTCATCTCCTTCAATTGTGAGTATTGTAACAACACAGACCAAAACCATCTTAACATAATTTTAGTTAGTAGTTTTATAAAAATCAGTTTTTATTTGTTAGAATATTCATTATGTTAAAAGGGTAAACGCAAAGATTGACATGGCACATTCCATTTTCCAAGGGAAAGATCGTTATGTCTATTATTTTGTCAATTTGAAGGAATTTTATCTCGTTTTTTAATTCAATAAGACGCTACCCCTTCTACTTAATTTTGGGAAATGCCACAATTTTTTTAGGAGGGAATTACAGACCTTATGTGAATGTCTAACTATACTAGATAGGCTGGCTTGGTAGGTAATAGAGAATTTTTTAAAAATAAAAGAAAGATCAAAGGAAATTATCATAATATATTACACAGTTATTATTATAACATAGAATTCTCAATGGATGTGTCCCTGATAGCATTAAAAACAATTATATTTTAGTTCCTCAGACTTTTAGAGTTCGGGTTAATAAAAGAATGTATTTAACGGGTGATGTATCTATTAGGAAAAAAAAATGCTGGTGACACATTCTATGAACTTTAAAAGTTCAATAAATTAAGTACAGACTTTATGGTTGTTGCATCATTAGAATATTGACCAATAACATATTACTACTCCATAAGTTGCAGAATGTCATTGGTTGATCTTCTAATATGACCTCATCCAATAATAAAGACTTATAGGTTAAAATCCTAACATAGTGTCGTCAATGGATATATCCACCAATGATGGTGAGCTTTTCAAAGAATAGCGAGCTATTATTGGTTGTATAGTATCATCTGTAAAATACTATATTTTCATTTTTATTTGACTAACTTAAGAATATTATTGTCAACTCCCATACTAGTAAGTAGGTATTTAACAATATTATTATTATTATTTTTTTTTTTAACTTAAGTAANAATCTTATAGACTGTAGTTGTCTAACACAGGTAGATAAAGAGGGGAGTTGGAAATCTTTCCTTATAAGGATTCTATGATCGCTGGGCACATTCAATAACTTTATTGTCTATTTTATTGTTAAAAATAATTATAATTTGATTTAAACTTTACTGGTCCAAATCACATATATCCTGCTCTGGCAAACTTAACTGCGATTAGTCAATTTCAACAGAGCGTCATAAAGACTTAAAATTCTCATCAAAATAGGGGTTTTGCAGTCTAAATGGTTGCTTATAAAAAAAAAATTAAGAAAATTTGTTCCCAGTGTATGAGTTAGAAAAGATATTAGAGCATAATACGTTTTTAGAAAAAAAAAATGAAACACTTTTTAGCATTTCAAATAACTTGAACTTAAGACCAAATCCAACAAATCTGCTATGTATTTAAGGTTTGCATATCGCTTGAATTGCAGTAATTTATTTTCTATTAGTTTCATAAATGGGGTTCATTTTCATTATTTAAGATGAGCACATCATTAGCATAGTGTTCATATTAATCACTGGTATACCAATTATTTAGGAATTGTTCTCTTTTTTTCATAAAATTAATCATATTTTTATAATCATAAAATGAAAATACTTTAATATCTCTAAATAAAAAAAAATATTTAAACTCATTTTGATTAATATTATCATTTAATAAATTAACAATACTGGTTTTAATTAATTTTATGTGGAGTTGTGAGAATATATTGCAGATTTTAAGTTAAACCTTTTTTTTCTGTCATAGGTAATTGACTAACTTTAATGACTAAAAATAATTAATATTAAATTTTTAGTAATTAGCTCAAGAATAAATAAATTAGGCTTTCTATTATTTATTATTATTATCTAATTTTGTTAATACATATATAGAACTAAAATGCATTTTAAGTATCATTTTTGTTTCCTCAATTGTCCTAAATTATTATAATAATAGGTCTTAAGTTAGCTGTTTTTTTGTTTTTTTTGTGTTTTTTTACTTAACATCTTTGAAAAGTACGAAATCGAAAGGAGGAGATTGTGTAAAAAAAAGTGAAAATGCGAAAAGAAGCGAGCCAGCTAGGGCAGAAATAGATATAGCGAAGGGGGTTTAGGTAAAGAGGTATGAGGTGGGGAGGAGAGAAGTGGGGATAAGAATAATTCGCTATAGCGAGACGTCAGTGAGTGGCAAACCTGCGTGCTGTGACCTTATCATCGGGTTATTGCTCCGCTCAGCTGATTCACTTTTCGTCTCGGCTGTGATTTTTGTCGTAATTTTTATCTGTTTTTACCTTTTTAATTAGCTTTTTTTCATATTACAAAATAACAATCGTATATACCGTTTTATATCGTATTGAATTCGAACCTTTAACTATTTGAAACTAATCGTTTACGAAAACAAAACAAAAAATGAAAGATAAAGTCGAAGAACCGCTTAACGAGAATAAAACCGACGAAGGTGTTGTCAAAGTAAATGATAACAACAATACTAGCAGAGCAAGGATAAAGCAAAAGGTATGTTTTTACTGATAATAATTTATTTGCATGTTTATAAATATCCTAATTTGAATTATACTTAATGTTTTATTAAGTTATGATTGTAAAGAAGACAATTGTTATTGTTGTTATTAGACTTTTTGTTAGTTATAAAGTTTGAATTTTAACTAATAACGTTCCGTATTTATTGAAGAGTTTTGAGAGTGTCCTAAGGAAGGTTTTATAGTTAAGTAGCGATGCTGTCTTTTCGAAGTCTCAGGACACTGACCCTTTTTCTAGTCACCGGTTTAGTATACGCTTACTCGAATCGTTTTACGTTTGTTAGTAACCTTATTCTTACATTGATTTACTTTTGAATTAAATAAATATATTTTGTTGTATAAAATATTAGATGTAGTAATAGTTATTATGTAAGCTATTTTATTTTTAAGATAGTTAAGTGAACTTTTTTTTTACTTTCAACTGTAGGTAATTGAGTTGTCCTCATTTTACGAGGTAGTTTTTTTTAACCATCAAGTTATCTAACAGGATCTTTTTGTAGGAGGATTATAGGACTAATAACGCTATAGACTGGTTTTTACTGTATTTAAAAATTTAAAGAGGGAAAATGTATCAACTTCGTAGCCGGTTTATGAGCAGGTTGTACGTAAAGACTTAAAAATTGACGTATTATATTTAAAAATATATTTAAACGAAGCTTTAGTTTTTAATTATAATTATTTTTTTGTCGTTTGTATCTTAAATACTTTAAATGTCTTGAACTGTACACTAATTATATACCAATGGAAATTAGATACGCTTAAAATTTGGCTCATGATAGTTGCTATTTAACATTTAACCCATGCTAAATTTGTTGTGTTATCTTTATCTCTCATTATCATGATTTGAGCGAATGATAAAGTCGTGCCAATTTAAAATTTGAATTTTTATTAGATTATTAAAACTAAGAAGAAAATTATGACCTTAGATAGTAATTTTTCTTTTAGATATTGTGTTTTGTATTATTTAAAGCTTGGCGGCATTATAGTATTATCTTATGTTAATAAGAAAAGTTTGAATTCGATTTGGCGCGCTTTTCGATAAAGCCACGTGATGTTTTTTAAAATTTGATTATCTTTGCTATTTTTACCTTATATATGTACTTTTTTTGTATGCGTATTTATTATTGCTAAATAAGACATGCGTATTATTAGTGAATAATACAATTAAAAGGTTCATTTCAATAGTTACAAAACAAAATCTACTTTTGACCAAGTTCATTTGGCACTTCTTTAGATTGTAACTCCCCTTATTACAAAAACAGAGGGTAGTTACAATCTAAAGAAGATGTANTGCCAATTAGTGTGGAACGTTTTTCACCCTTTATGAAATATGTTCCATATTATTGTTTGTGCTAACTCTTATGTTCCTGGCAAGGTTTCAGCACTCCTGGACACTCCAATCTTATTTTTATGTTGTACTAGAAGTGCTTAGTGTATAGTGTATCCTGTAATTTGTTTATTAAGTGTGAATCTCAACGCTGAAATGTTGGCCTTGATTGTTGGAACATACTCATCATGAATTTTAAAGGCTACATTCTTGATTCGAGGTCATTTGTACGGTGAATATTAATCAAACAATTGACTAATACTTCTTTCTGGCTTTTGATTAAGAATCATTGACATTCTAAGTGGTTACATTTTTAACTAAAACGGTATTAAAAGTTCTTGAACAATGCCCCCGATTATCAAACAAGGATTTACTAAATTTAAAAGATACATCAAAACATACTAACACGTAATACACCCGTATTACGTGTTAAAAAGTATGTTTTGAAGAAAACAATAAATGATCACCCGATCATTTATTGTTTTCTTAATTCATTTAATTCCCGCATTGTAGATATTATTGGGTAGTTTAACGCTATTTCATGATCAAAATTGGTTAATAATCACGTTATCTAGTGGTTTTTAATGCATAGGTAGATCCATTCAACCAAATCATACATATTATACACTTAATACTCGTATTCTTGACATTCATTACTTTTTACTTAAGCACTCCCCTTTTAACCCTTTGACTTAACAGATATTTAGACAAAGGAACATTATACAGAGTAGTATATATTCCTTAGTTTAAATAACTAATAACTATTAAGACAAAGGGCTACTTAGTGCATAATATTATTCTCCCCAAAAATGATATTCCTCTATCCCAAAGTACATTGGCCTAAACATTCCCTTGTCTTAATAGTTACTTACGCAATCATTTATATTCTAAAAAAATAAGGGAGTAACAATCTAAAAAATTACCGTTCATTTCACATCTCCGTTTGAAAGGTTTTATGTATTTATTATACTCAATAGAAGAACTTCTCACAAGTAATTTGCTATCCCCCTTAGATAGTTACTAGCTGACCCAGCGAACTTCGTGCCGCCTAATAAACATTATTAACAGAAGAAATACATAGCTGCTACCGCTACCTTTAAAAACCTTATAAATAGTTTATTTAGTTAAACAAAGCTTTTAAACGATATATCTGCATCATTAAAGGTTTTAATTACTATGACATTTGTAACCCGTACTCCTGTGTACCAAAATTTAAAAATAGTTTTACTAACTTAGAAACCTTCCCGGGCCCCGGGCATGCGTCAAACCATTCCCCAAAGTTTTATCGCAATCGGTTGAACGGGTTAGTCAGCAATAAGGGACGGACAGACTGACAAACATTCATTTTTATTTATGAAGATTTGGAAGCTATTTGGTCGTTCTGATGAACGACTTTTTTCTCAGATTTCAAAAGTTCAAGACAGAAATCCGTTTCAGACATCAGGGGAAATTTTTGATTCCGTGCCTGTCTGTCGCTAAATTTTTTCGCACCAACATATCTTAAAAACTCGTCCTATTTTAATGAAATTTGGATGGTTGGTCATATTTAGCCAATTGATGCTCCCTTATAAGTTTCAACCTTCTGCGCCCGCGTTAGTTTCTCTTCCACATTCGCACAAACATCCATTTATTTACACCTATATCTTCAAAAGTACTCCTTTGATTTTTATTAAATTTGGATGGTTTGTCGAAAGTAACCTGCAAAATAGCCCCAGATTAATTTAAACCGTGGGCGCTCTTTAAATTTTGCTAAATCAATACTTTAATTCATGTAAAAAAACGAATACAATTTTGATAGATTTAAAAAATGGAGGAAAATAAAATATATTTTACAAAAATAGGTTGTAAAATCATTGGTAAAACTGAAGAATATGATACGGTGTGCAGAAAAGATGGTGGGGCCTTACTCCAACGTATTCTTTTGACAAAGGGATATCAACTCTCCTATGAACAAATCATACATTTGTAATTTCTCAAATGTTTATATCATACAAATGTACTGTTTCACAAAGGAATATTATCTCTCAAATGTATAAATTAACCAAAGTTGTGCTGCCAAGCGATTCTCGACCGTATCATCTCCTGCAATTCAGCCAAATCATTAAAGTGTACGAAATAAGGCGCGATGAAGCTGTGTGCCACGTGCTACACTAATTTACTGACTATTTTTTTTTATATATTTCCACCATTACGTTCTCAACTGCAAGTCGTTTTTTGATGGATTAGCCACTTAATATTTTGATCCTTATGCCAATTAGTGTGGAACGTTTTTCACCCTTTATGAAATATGTTCCATATTATTGTTTGTGCTAACTCTTATGTTCCTGGCAAGGTTTCAGCACTCCTGGACACTCCAATCTTATTTTTATGTTGTACTAGAAGTGCTTAGTGTATAGTGTATCCTGTAATTTGTTTATTAAGTGTGAATCTCAACGCTGAAATGTTGGCCTTGATTGTTGGAACATACTCATCATGAATTTTAAAGGCTACATTCTTGATTCGAGGTCATTTGTACGGTGAATATNAAAACTGTCAATTTTCTAAGAGTCATATCTCAGTAACTATTGGACGATTAGAGTAGCCATTGAACGTAAAAGGAAGCCAATTAAATTTACTACAAGTTTAGTTCTTACGACTTTTCTCGAAGGTTAACGGTTTTATGCCGATATTCAGCCCAAAACGAAAGTAAAACTTAAAATTTTAATTTTTTTGAAATAATTGAAAATTTTTGACGTGTCATATCTCGAAAAGTATTAGTTTTGTAGAGCTGAAATTGGGCTTATGCTGCTACAAATTTACTGCTATTTACGATCCCGTCACCGCACCTATCTCTAAACCCTATTATTCGAAATTACACTCAGTAATTCATAAGTCGTAGAAATCGAATAGTAAACTTATGAATTTAATAAGTTGGTTTTTTACAACTAATACTAAATATAAAAAATGCCGCCCCAAATTATGTGCCGCCCGGTGCGGACCGCACCCACCTCACCCCCTAGGTACGCCACTGCATGAATGTATCTATGATTATTTATGATCTATTTTTGGTTCTTTTGAGTATAGTATATCTTTTTCTGATAAAATGTTTGATGATTTGAAACATTATTAATATGATTAAATAGTTACACATATAGTTTAACCCTTGCTGTATTAATAGGGTGACCATACGTCCCGTTTTGACAGGACAACTCCGCTATTTTAAGCTGTTGATGTGATGGTGTCCCGCCGATTTCCGGAAATGCCCTTTTTTTTGGCAAATATTTTCATTGGTTACATTTTCCAGGTCTGAGGAAAATAAAAATTCTTGTTCCATACTTATTGTTAGGAAACATTTCCAGTCTTATTAGATATGTTATTTAATCAATGGCTTTCTTCTCCAATGTATGATATTTACTTATTATCGTTTTGATTTGATGACGAATATGTCATCTTTATTGTGAGGGCAAATCTGCACTGTACATGGTATTTATCAAAAAGTCAGATTTACTTAATTTTTTTTATTAACTGTTCCTTTGTACATTACAAAACATTAATTTCCATTCTAGCATCTTAATAATTTCATTCTTATTTGTTTTTTGCTTCCGAGCTTACCGAAGGTAACGGAAGCATTGTGTTCACTTTTGAGAACGAAAAAGTTTTATGCCTCCGATTTTAAAAATTCCTAGACAGAAATCCGTTTCAGACATCAGGGAACATTTTTGGTTCCGTGTCTGTCNTGTTTTCTTAATTCATTTAATTCCCGCATTGTAGATATTATTGGGTAGTTTAACGCTATTTCATGATCAAAATTGGTTAATAATCACGTTATCTAGTGGTTTTTAATGCATAGGTAGATCCATTCAACCAAATCATACATATTATACACTTAATACTCGTATTCTTGACATTCATTACTTTTTACTTAAGCACTCCCCTTTTAACCCTTTGACTTAACAGATATTTAGACAAAGGAACATTATACAGAGTAGTATATATTCCTTAGTTTAAATAACTAATAACTATTAAGACAAAGGGCTACTTAGTGCATAATATTATTCTCCCCAAAAAATTATTAACCATTATTGATTATTGGTGTGCATCACTGCAATTCCGTTTTAATGATCATGATAATTTAATATATCATTAATGGACACTCTAGCTATACTGCTGTATTATCTTGGCATAAAAGCAGCTATTTAATCCTTATTTCATATCATAATGGGATATAATATATTTACAAGGGATTTAAATAACGCTTTTTGCATCTGAATTTCAAATCCACGTGGACCTCATTAATAATAAAATAGAAAAAAAAATATATCGGAAATACTTCCTTGTTACAAATATAATACTACAGCCACGTTACGATGAATAGGTTTTGGCTCGTTGCTAACATGATTCTTGGAACACGAGGGTAAATCTATTTTTGGATGTTGTATATTCAGTTTTGTCGGACTAATGTATTTATATATTCTGAAGCCGTAACATCTTTATATGTGAGGTAGATCTTTCTCCCTAACCGAATAAATAATATATAAATTTATAATTTAACTCACTCTTAATGTATCTATATTATAAAACGTTTACTTTTTTATTTTTATAATACTATGTAAATTGTATTTAGTCATTTTTTCATGAATGCAGTGGCGTACCTAGAACTTTTGCCGCCCGGGGCGGTCTCAACACAGGTAGATA
>KZ651289.1:36698-70310 GCA_001010745.2 Gerris buenoi
TTAGGCTCTAAAGTTACTATTTCACAGCCTACCACGGAAAATAGTATATTATGTTACTAGGCTGAGACGTGAGTTTTTTCTTTACCGTGGCAATTACATTTACTGTCGAGCGAAGCGAGACAGGAAATATTGCCAAGTTACTATTTCACAGCCTACCACGGAAAATAGTATATTATGTTACTAGGCTGAGACGTGAGTTTTTTCTTTACCGTGGCAATTACATTTACTGTCGAGCGAAGCGAGACAGGAAATATTGCCAAGTTACTATTTCACAGCCTACCACGGAAAAAAACTATTTATAGGACTCCCAGCTGTAAATAAGACACTTATTTAATTGGTCATGCCCATCCCAAATTATTTTAATGAGTACATATTCCCTTATCTTAATAGTTAATTAGATTAAGGGATATTATCACATTCACAGACAGAAGAGTAATGTTCCTTTTTCAAAACTTTCTTTGGAATAAATAATAAATATCTTTTTGTCTTAATAGTTACTTAGATTAAGGGATATTGTCACATTCACAGACAGAAGAGTAATGTTCCTTAGTCCAAAATTTCATTGGAATAAATATCCCTTTGTCTTAATAGTTAATTAGATTAAGGGATAGTATCACCTTTACATACAAAAGCTTGATTTCTCCTTGTCAAAAATTTCATTGGAATAAATATCCCTTTGTCTTAATAGTTAATTAGATTAAGGGATAGTATCACCTTTACATACAAAAGCTTGATTTCTCCTTGTCAAAAATTTCATTGGAATAAATATCCCTTTGTCTTAATAGTTAATTAGATTAAGGGATAGTATCACCTTTACATACAAAAGCTTGATTTCTCCTTGTCAAAAATTTCATTGGAATAAATATCCCTTTGTCTTAATAGTTAATTAGATTAAGGGATAGTATCACCTTTACATACAAAAGCTTGATTTCTCCTTGTCAAAAATTTCATTGGAATAAATATCCCTTTGTCTTAATAGTTAATTAGATTAAGGGATAGTATCACCTTTACATACAAAAGCTTGATTTCTCCTTGTCAAAAATTTCTTTGGAATAAATATCCCTTTGTCTTAATAGTTAATTAGATTAAGGGATAGTATCACCTTTACGTACAAAAGCTTGATTTCTCCTTGTCAAAAATTTCATTGGAATAAATATCCCTTTGTCTTAATAGTTGATTAGATTAAGGGATAGTATCACCTTTACATACAAAAGCTTGATTTCTCCTTGTCAAAAATTTCTTTGGAATAAATATCCCTCTGTCTTAATAGTTGATTAGATTATAAGGGATACTATCACCTTTATAAACAAAAGAGTGATGTTCCTTTGTCCAAAAGTTCTTTGGATTAAATATTCCTTTGTCTTAATAGTTAATTTGATTAAGAGATATTATCATCTTTCCATGCAGAAGCTTGATGGTTCCTTGTCCAAAAATTCTTTGGAATAAATATCCCTTTGTCTTATAGTTAATCAGATTAGGGATTTATCACCTTTATACATACAGAAGAGTGATGTTCTTTTATCTCAAAGTTCTTTGGACTAAATACTCCCTTGTCCTTATAGTTAATTAGATTAAGGGATATTATCACCTTTTTACGTACAAAAGAGTGATTATCATTTCGCAGAGGCCACCCTGTAAATTAGTACAGATAATATCTATACGTTACTACGTTCTATTGAACGTAGATCCGATCTAGCAGCTGAGATTGTCATTCAACTTGCTGTTTATATCTTTTTTTAATAATTTTAATTTAATTGATGTCTATTAGTGACAGTTGATTGTGTCAGAAGAATGTTATCTTAAGGTTTTTATTATTTGGCCCGATATCTCCTCGTTCGTTGTTGGTCCGCACCTAGTTAGTCATTGAGGAGATTTCGGCTTATCTACTGTTGTTACAATATGAGGGATGATCGAATCCACTTCATATTACGCGGCTTTCTTCTGATTTGTACTCTGTACAGTTGTGAAATGCTCGGTATTACCGTCCTGTGGTCAAGAGATTGGTTCGTTGTCGGTAAGATGTTCTTTGTAATTATTATATTAAAGAATTTCGACAAATTGAATGTTGTTCGCAAAAGTGACTTATGTCATGTCAACTGGATTTAAGCCGGGTTTACACGGGTAGAGTAAACAGGAGAGTAGAGTAGCGAGTAAACTCTACTTCCCACTTTACCAATATTGATTTTGGAGCGTTTACACATAATATAGTAGTAAGCATAGTACGCTGAGTGAAAACTGTTTGTTTACATTTCGAAAGTGCCACTGAACTCTACTTGCTACTAATTATGAAGACGTTTACAGGGGTAGAGTGGGAACTGTGGAGGAGGAAGTAGACTAGAGTCCACTTTTCTGCATGCGGTATAGTATTCTACTCTACCGGCTACTAGCTACTCTAATTGCCACTACTCTACTGAGCGTTATTTCGGGTCTCTACGGGTAGAGTCACTCTACTCTCTACTCTACTCTTGTGTTTTCTCTACCCGTGTAAACCCGGCTTTAAGTTGGACACATCGCAGCCTGAAAAATTCGTCGATCTTGAGCAAATCTTAATAGGATGTTTTACTAATGATTTCTAATCGATTTTACCTTTTACTCTTTTCATATCTACGAGGGCTATTCGGAAAGTAACCTCCGATTGACCACTGTGTGGGAAGTAGTATAGCACTAGTGACACCTTGAAGCTCTGACCTACACGTTTGCATCAAGCTGCGGTCAAATGAATGTCGTAAGAGCACCAGTTTGGTTTTTATAGCATCTTGAAATGTGCGCTCCAAAAAAACTTCCGTCTAAATACGAAGTGCGAGTTTTTTGGTGTTCGGTAAAGCCTCGTCCGGGATGCCGAACCGAAAAGAGGAAACGAGCTTGATGGGTGCTAAGTTTTAAGCCTCGTCCAGACTGCCGAACAAACAAAGGAAACAAGCCGAGCATTGGTCTCTGCGCATGCCCAGTCTAAAGTGCGCCTGCACATCTTTGACTGGGCATGCGCAGAGACCAATGCTCGGCTTGTTTCCTTTGTTTGTTCGGCAGTCTGGACGAAGCTTAAAAATTTTTAGCACCTATCAAGCATAGATTTTCCGGTAACCTAACCTCTCTGTCACTACCTCGTATAACACAGTCCTAGAAATTTGTAGAAATTCATTACACATCTCTAAAATTGTGAACTTTTCCATCAATTTTCAGAACGAGTTCATCCGTGTGACTAATGATGGCCTACCACTTCTTTCTTCATCATAAATTTTTTTTTTCCACTTTTAAATAAATAAACTCCTTCCCTTATAACACTTGGTCCATACACGTTGCAAAGTTCTCCATGAATAGCTGCTGTTGAATATTGTTTTGCCGCCGCAAATAAAAACCTTGTAACATCTCACACTTCGCATTTGGTTTTTTTTTGGAGCTCACATTTCAAGGTGTTATAAAAACCAAACTAGTGCACGTACGACATTAATTCAGACTGTCCTGCCATGTTCGTGGAACAAGGCGTCACTAGTCCTACTACTTCCCGCACAGTGGTCAATCGGAGGTTACTTTTCAAATTAATAGTCCTCGTATTTTCGAAGTTATGTTTATTCTTTATTTTCTTCCATTGGTTGAAAAGTATTCAACTTTTCCTGTGAAATCCGCAAATTCCTGTGAAATAGCACTCGCGAATTCTGAGCAACAGGTGCCCCCCTCTATTGTGCAACTCGTTATTATAAAATGCCGTGCCTGTGAAGGGGTCAATTCGGAAATTTCCCAAAGGTCCACTGTGCTATTCGGGGACGAAACCCTCTCAAGGACCCGTGTGTTTGCCTGGCACAAAAAGTTTCAGGAGGGAAGAGAACTCGTAGAGAATGAGAAACACGATCGTCGTCCCCGGAGCAGCATTAGAGATGAGAACATTCGTGTGGTTCGTGACATTGTTGTAGGTGATCAATGTGTGGCTGTCTCCAAATGGCTGCACAAGGATAAGTTATGGGAGCTGTCATCCAGGCAGCCACACATCTATCACCTTCAATAATGTCACGAACCGCAAGAATGTTATCATCTCTAATGCTGCTCCGGGGACGACGATCATGTTTCTCATTCTCTACGAGTTCTCTTCCCTCCTGAAACTCTTTGTGCTAGGCAAACACACGGGTCCTTGAGAGGGTTTCGTCCCCGAATAGCACAGCGAACCTTTGGAAAATTTCCGAATTGACCCCTTCACAGGCAAGACATTTTATAATAGCGAGTTGTGCAATAGAGGGGGGCCACCTGTTGCTCAGATATCGCTAGCGCTACTGGTAAACGGTCGTAAAGGGGAAGACGAACCTCTCTGGCACCTTCTAATGACACCACCTAAGCAGCCTAGAAGCGATGTCCCACCACCATCAACCGTTGGTGTTCAGAGAAGTCCCGTTTATATTTGATCCCCCCCTAGTATATTGATAAAACAAGGTTGAGTTCCATTGTCTTTGGGAAAGGAATATTACACTTCAGTTTTTATAAGGGGAGTAACAGTCTAAAGAAGAACATTCACTACACCTTCATGGTGAACCTCTCTGGCACCTTCTAATGATACTACCTAAGCAGCCTAGNTTTATCTTAATATACTAGGGGGGATCAAATATAAACGGGACTTCTCTGAGCACCAACGGTTGATGGGGGTGGGACATCGCTTCTAGGCTGCTTAGGTGGTGTCATTAGAAGGGGCCAGAGGGGCTCGTCTTCCCCTTTACGACCATATTTTATTCTGAGCAACAGGTGCCCCCCTCTATTGCGCAACTCGTTATTATATAATTTCTTGCCTGTGAAGGAGTCAAACCTTCGGAAATTTTCCAAAGGTTGACTGCGCTATTCGGGGACGAAACCCTCTCAAGGACCAGTGTATTTGCCTGGCCCAAAGAGTTTCAGGTGGGAAGAGAACTAGTAGAGAATGAAGAACACGATCGTCGTCCCCGGAGCAGTATTAGAGATGAGAACATTATTGCGGTTCGTGGCATTATTGAAGGTATCGACGTGTGGCTGCCTGGATGACAGTTCCCATAACTTATCCTTGTGCAGCCATTTGGAGACAGCCACACATTGGGTTTCGTCCCCGAACTGCGCAGTGAACCTTTGGAAAATTTCCGAATTGACTCCTTCACAGGCAAGAAATTTTATAATTACGAGTTGCATAATAGAGGGGGCCACCTGTTGCTCAGAAATCGCGAGTGCTACTGGTAAACGGTCGTAAAGGGGAAGACGACCCTCTCTGGCACCTTATGATGATACCACCTAAACAGCCTAGAAGTGATGTCCCGCCCTCATCAACCGTTCGTGCTCAGAGATCAAAGTTTATATTTTATATTTCATCTACCAGTTATTTCAACAAAGGAATAAATAATTATGTATACCAATTTATATTAAAAAAGAAACATAGGAGTAATACTCTAAAGAAGTACAAAACAAATTCATAGTTTGTAAGTTATTTATTTTGTACTTGTTATTTATTTATTTTGTACTTAATAACACTGTTTTTTGGCTGTGATCTATTCAGTTAAATAATTATTCTAAATTAGTAAATCTTAAGTTTCTTGGTTTACTATAAATATCTGTTTATCTTTTCAACATTATTTATTTGAAAAGGCTAAAAATTGAATCCAATAATCTTGTAGCGAATTTCAAATATTAAATTTCATTTTCTTGAGATGCAGAGTTTTCAAATAGAGAGGCCCTGCTAGTCAAACTTTGTTCATTATTGTCTGTATGGAAATTAAATTTAATTTGAAAATTGATCCAATTTGCATATCTTTTTTTCGTGAGGAGTTCAAAATTGAACAATTTTATAAAAAGATTTTCTTTTTATCATTATCTAGCATTCGCATGACGCCTATGCGTAGCAAACAGAGTGTTATTTTCTTGACCTATTCATCACATTTGATGTTGGACACACAGTCCGAGTTTACTCTCTATAGTGTGTCAATTGATGTCAATGAGTGTGAAAGCTAGATGTGGCTAGGCATGGGATGAAACATCCGCTTGTACAGAATAAGGACCGGTCATCGAAAACCGCGTTGACATGACCTCTTAGACCTACCACTCTAGTATTCCAATTGACGTACCTAGACTAGGTAAACTGTCTGCATACGTAGCTCCCTTGAGATTCACTTGTCCGCTACTATTGCTTGCGTATATGACCATTTTCTTCCTTCAAGGTGGAATGGAAATGTTAAATTTATTAGCATTTCCTTCATAGCCCAACCCCGTGTCATTAATTTCCTATAAATATTAGTATGAGTTCCTACTTTAGTTGGCTTAAGGTTCTACCGCCCTTTTGAGGTTAGAAAAAAAACATAGTAAAATTAAAATGTTATTGGTTCTAAGCAAGATATCAAAAATCTAAGTACAGGCTTCATTCCCAATTTCAATTCTGCACAATTTGAGCCCTATATCAACTTCCTATGATAAATAGTACAGGCGCCATTTCAATACAACGATAAAACTCGTTATATTGAAATAGCTGTAGTATTTATTATAGTAGGAAGTTGAAATAGGGCTCAAATTGTGCACAATTAAAATTGGGAATGAAGCCTGCACTTAAATTTTTGATATCTTGCTTAAAACCAATAACATTTTCATGTTAATGATTTTTCTTACCTCAAAGGGTGGTAGAGCCTTAAGCCATACATGTTGAGCGACGGATTATTTTTTAAATTTTTATTTGCATTTTTTACTTTTACCACAAAATAGAACTTTACACATAGACTATTTTAAAAAGCATCAAAAATTGATTTAGTACATAGTCGGTACATCTTTAGATTGTTACTCCCGTATGTTTTTTTAGAATAAAAATTACTAACTAAATAGCTATTGAGACAATGGGATGTTTTGTCTGATGTACTTTTGGGACAAAGGAATATCACACTTCTGTTTTTATAAGGGGTGTAACATTCTAAAGAAGGACATTCCGTACACCTTCTTTAGATTTTTACTCCCTTCTGTTTTTTTATAGGGGGAGTAACAATCTAAATAAGTGCCCAATAGTACAATGTTAGCTTTTAATATAATATGTCATGCCAAGAGTATAATTAAGTTAGCTCTTGTAAATTATGCAAAAGCCTGGGCAATAAACACCTCACAACATTTTCTTAATCACGGTTTTTAATGTTATTATTATTTTAATGATAATAAGTATTATTATTATTTTTATTTTATTATTTTTTTGCTCTCATTAAAAAGGAAATACAATCTTAAATCTAATTTAAGCTTCCCATTATAAAGTATACATTAGTAGAGGTGGTTGAACTGCGGAAACGAACTAATTTCCAAGGCACATAGCCAAAGTCTAATGATTAATATTATAAAGTTGGCGACAACATTTTGTTTTCATTTAAATGTTAAAGTTGGCAAATTTGAGAAATCTTGGACACTACTAGCTTCATTCAGTATTTTTTTTATTAGAATTTTCAGATTCATTCAACCAAATTATTTAAGTAGTAACAAAATTGTCGGCACTTCTATAGATTGTTAGACACCTTATTAAAATAACAGAGGGGAGTAACAATCTAAAAAAGGTATAAGGAATTTTCTTTTTTAGACTGTTACTCCCCTTATAAATACTGAAGTGTGATATTTCTTTGTCCCAAAGTGGATTGGACTCTACATATTTCATTTGGACAAAAGAATGAAGAATGAATAAATAATTATATCCATTTATATTCTAAAAAATACCTACATATAGGGGAGTAACAATCTGTAATACATTTTCAAGGATTGACTTCTCGTCTGTTACGAAATTATTAAAGAGAAAATAAGTAGGAATTTTTTTTTTACGTGTTTCTGTTTTAATTATTAAATTATCACGTAATAAAGGGATAAATGAAATTATTGGATGTTCTGGGTACATACTTATATAATTTACAAATTAGTGGGATGAAAAGTTTAATTGTCTTAAACTGTTTTAGACCGTTTCTACAAAGATCTTTTGATTTGTGTTTTTGAACTGAGGTATCAAAATATCGCAAAAGTAAGGTTTTTATGGCACTTCTTTAGAAGTTACGTCCCTTGTATAAAAAAATAAGTGTGATATTTCTTTGCTCCAAAGTACATTGGACTAAACAACCCTTTGGTTGAAAGTCCCACCTGTTGGCTGTGTTGAGAGGAAGACGAAACTCCTATTCACCTACTAAGCTGCTGCCCAGCGTTGGCTCGTCTTAGATGGCAAACCTCTGGATTGTCAATTCTTCCCTTAGAAGATGTTAAGGGCTCAGACTATAGAAGAATCAGGGAGCGAATTCTTCACTACCCCGGGTTTGCTCAAAGGACACCTAAGAGGTCTATGTCTCTGGGTTTTTAAACCCCCCGGAAAATACATACCTTTGTCTTATAATTATATGAACAAAGTAATTTATAAATAAGTTTATCCATTTATATTCTAAAAATATTAGGGGAGTAACAATCTTATGATTCCATTTAGACACGAATACTAAAAAAAAAAAAAAAAAAAAAACACTTTTTTATGTTTGAATTATACCTAATACCCTTTATAAATTATTATCTATTTTACTGTGGATTTGTATGGTGAAAGCTAAAATTACCTTTTAATCGAGAAGAAAATCTTTGAAGGAAAAAAAAATTATTTTTATTTTAATGAGTAAGAAGAATAAATTTCGACCCACTTATTCTTCTAGTTAGACACTCAAAATAAAAAAGAAATCTATTTCTGCTCCGTACAGCAATGCCTTCTGGTCTTGTAGGAATTAGATTCCTAGGATTATTATTAACTTTAGTAATATAAAGAGAACTAATATAATAATATGGTTATTATAGTTCGCCCGCAGTTTTTTATTTATATTTAAATTAAAAATATTGTAGAATTATTATATTTACACATATACATTATAATATAATATGTAGTTATCTTTTAGATCGTAGAAATTATATTTCTGAGGCATAAGTGTTATTCTCTTTTTTTTATTCTACTTATTTATTCATTTGCGTTTGAAATAAATTTAATTAAGTTGTTTATTTCTTTAATGGAAGTAAATTATGGTTTGATTGGAACTTATTTTTAATATTGAATTTTTTAACCATAATAATATTATAGTCCTTCTTTAGATTGTTACTCCCATTATAGAAAAAAAAAACAAAAGGGAGTAACAATCTAAAGAAGGTGTAAAGCACGTAATAAAGGGATAAATGAAATTATTGGATGTTCTGGGTACATACTTATATAATTTACAAATTAGTGGGATGAAAAGTTTAATTGTCTTAAACTGTTTTAGACCGTTTCTACAAAGATCTTTTGATTTGTGTTTTTGAACTGAGGTATCAAAATATTGCAAAAGTAAGGTTTTTATGGCACTTCTTTTGACTGTTACGTCCCTTGTATAAAAAAATAAGTGTGATATTTCTTTGCTCCAAAGTACATTGGAGTAAACAACCCTTTGGTTGAAAGTCCCACCTGTTGGCTGTGTTGAGAGGAAGACGAAACTCCTATTCACCTACTAAGCTGCTGCCCAGCGTTGGCTCGTCTTAGATGGCAAACCTTTGGATTGTCAATTCTTCCCTTAGAAGATGTTAAGGGACTGGCTCTAAACAGACTACTGACTTTTTGTGAGTCTGTCAGTCTGCTCAGACTATAGAAGAATCAGGGAGAGAATTCTTCACTACCCCGGGTTTGCTCAAAGGACCCACCTAAGTGGTCTATGTCTCTGGGTTTTTAAACCCCCCGGAAAAAAANTAATATAATATGTAGTTATCTTTTAGATCGTAGAAATTATATTTCTGAGGCATAAGTGTTATTCTCTTTTTTTTATTCTAATTATTTATTCATTTGCGTTTGAAATAAATTTAATTAAGTTGTTTATTTCTTTAATGGAAGTAAATTATGGTTTGATTGGAACTTGTTTTTAATATTGAATTTTTTAACCATAATAATATTATAGTCCTTCTTTAGATTGTTACTCCCCTTATAAAAAAAAATCGAGGAGAGTAACTATCTAAAGAAGGTGTACGGAATGTTCTTCTTTAGACTTTTACTCCCCTTATAAAAACAAAAGTGTGATATTCCTTTGTCCCAACATACATTGGACTAAACATATCCCTTTGTCGTAATAGTTATTTAGACAAACGAACGTTTAAATAATCATAACCATTCATAATTTAAATCATAGGGAGTAAACATCTAAAATTACCGTAATTCTACATTGATTTTATCTTAATTTAATAGTTGAATGGAGTAATGATCACTCGTATAGTAATTTACATTAGTTTTTTTGATTTGCTAATGCTAATATGTAATTTATTAAAAATATGTATTGAAAGTGTTCATTAGCGCTTTCTATGAGAGGACAGTTGAACTAATCTATTTTAAGACAAATGGGATTATTACTACTGCTCATTTACCATAAGAAAGTTCTATTTATAGAATACATGGATTGAATTGTTAATAATTAACCGGTATACTTCTTTAGATTGTTACTCCCCTTATAAAAAAAAATCAAGGAGAGTAACTATCTAAAGAAGGTGTACGGAATGTTCTTCTTTAGACTTTTACCCCCCTTATAAAAACAAAAGTGTGATATTCCTTTGTCCCAACATACATTGGACTAAACATATTCCTTTGTCGTTATAGTTTTTAGACAAAAGAACGTATAAATCATATCCATTTATATTCTAAAACATTGGGAAGTGACAATCTAAAGAAGTACTATATAATTTATCATTGATTTTATCCTAATTTATTATTAAATGTAGTGATGATTACTCGTAGTAATTTACAATCGGTTCTTTGATGTGCTTCATGTAATTTAATAAGAAATATTTATAGAAAGTGTTCATTAGCGCTTTCTATGAGAGGACAGTTGAACTAACCTATTTTAAGACAAATGGGATTATTAATACTGCTCATTTACCATAAGAAAGTTCTATTTATAGAATACATGGATTGAATTGTTAATAATTAACCGGTATACTTCTTTAGATTGTTACTTCGCTATTTTCTTATTTAGAATATAAATGGATATAATAATTTATACTTTCCTTTATATTTTAATAACTATTTAAACTAAGGGATGTTAAGTCAAATGTACTATGGGGCAAAGGAATATCACACTTCTGTTTTTATAAAGGGAGAAACAGTCTAAAGAAGTACCAATTATCTTTTATATCTAATTTTAAGATAAAACTTCGCAAATGTTTAAGGAGGTGTAAATTGCATCTTTGTCTTTATCCTGACTTTGACGATGGCAGAAGATGTTTGAATCCTTTCTCTTGTCGGAGGGTGCTTACAGAGTGGTGAGGTGATAGACATTGACCTCTCTCCTTCACTCAATGAGCACAGCTTGTTCTCTTCCTTGCTTAGAGAAAGTTATAACTCAAATATTACTCTAAGAACATTAAAGTACCATCTTAGTTTTAAAAGAAAGTTCCATCAGTCATATTTTCACTTGTCAATGCCTGGTTTGGAGAAAGGTTGTAAATAATGCACTATGAACTTTAAACCGCTCTTAACTCTTTAGGGGGACACTCTTAACTCTTTAGATTGTTACTCCCATTATAGAAAAAAAACAAAAGGGAGTAACAATCTAAAGAAGGTATGCAGAATGTTTATCTTTAAACTGTTATTCCCCTTATAAAAACAAGAGAGAGTAACAATCTAAAGAAGGTGTAAAGAATGTTGTTCTTTAGACTGTTATTCCCCTTATAAAAGACAGACGGGAGTAACAATGTAAAGAAGGTGTATGGAATGATGCTCTTTAGACTGTTACTCCCTTTATAAAAGACATAAGGGAGTAATAATGTAAACAAGGTGTACGGAATGTTGCTCTTTAGACTGTTACCCCCTTATAAAAAAAGAGGGGAGTAACAATTTTAAGAAGATTACGGAATGTTGTTCTTTAGACTGTTACTTCTCTTATAAAAGACATAAGGGAGAGTAACAATCTAAAGAAGGTGTACGGAATGTTGTTCTTTAGACTGTTACTTCTCTTATAAAAGACATAAGGGAGAGTAACAATCTAAAGAAGGTGTACGGAATGTTGTTCTTTAGACTGTTACTTCTCTTATAAAAGACATAAGGGAGAGTAACAATCTAAAGAAGGTGTACGGAATGTTGTTCTTTAGACTGTTACTTCTCTTATAAAAGACATAAGGGAGAGTAACAATCTAAAGAAGGTGTACGGAATGTTGTTCTTTAGACTGTTACTTCTCTTATAAAAGACATAAGGGAGAGTAACAATCTAAAGAAGGTGTACGGAATGTTGTTCTTTAGACTGTTACTTCTCTTATAAAAGACATAAGGGAGAGTAACAATCTAAAGAAGGTGTACGGAATGTTGTTCTTTAGACTGTTACTTCTCTTATAAAAGACATAAGGGAGAGTAACAATCTAAAGAAGGTGTACGGAATGTTGTTCTTTAGACTGTTACTTCTCTTATAAAAGACATAAGGGAGAGTAACAATCTAAAGAAGGTGTACGGAATGTTGTTCTTTAGACTGTTACTTCTCTTATAAAAGACATAAGGGAGAGTAACAATCTAAAGAAGGTGTACGGAATGTTGTTCTTTAGACTGTTACTTCTCTTATAAAAGACATAAGGGAGAGTAACAATCTAAAGAAGGTGTACGGAATGTTGTTCTTTAGACTGTTACTTCTCTTATAAAAGACATAAGGGAGAGTAACAATCTAAAGAAGGTGTACGGAATGTTGTTCTTTAGACTGTTACTTCTCTTATAAAAGACATAAGGGAGAGTAACAATCTAAAGAAGGTGTACGGAATGTTGTTCTTTAGACTGTTACTTCTCTTATAAAAGACATAAGGGAGAGTAACAATCTAAAGAAGGTGTACGGAATGTTGTTCTTTAGACTGTTACTTCTCTTATAAAAGACATAAGGGAGAGTAACAATCTAAAGAAGGTGTACGGAATGTTGTTCTTTAGACTGTTACTTCTCTTATAAAAGACATAAGGGAGAGTAACAATCTAAAGAAGGTGTACGGAATGTTGTTCTTTAGACTGTTACTTCTCTTATAAAAGACATAAGGGAGAGTAACAATCTAAAGAAGGTGTACGGAATGTTGTTCTTTAGACTGTTACTTCTCTTATAAAAGACATAAGGGAGAGTAACAATCTAAAGAAGGTGTACGGAATGTTGTTCTTTAGACTGTTACTTCTCTTATAAAAGACATAAGGGAGAGTAACAATCTAAAGAAGGTGTACGGAATGTTGTTCTTTAGACTGTTACTTCTCTTATAAAAGACATAAGGGAGAGTAACAATCTAAAGAAGGTGTACGGAATGTTGTTCTTTAGACTGTTACTTCTCTTATAANATTTTTATTTTTATACACCTTTAAAATCCATCAAACATTGAATAAAATTTACTGAAATTACTATAAAAATGGCCAATAAAAAGATCGCTGTCAATCCGTAGTTCAGTATACGGCCACATACAGCGCTGGCATCACTTTACAGATTCACTACATTATTTAACAACACCTTGATATATAGCGAGGTTTGATATATAACGTCACTGTGGATATATATATAAAAAAGTTACAGAATCGCCCTCCATGTCTGTTTGTCGCTCAATTTTTGTGAACCAACGTATCTTAATAACTACTCGTCTGAGTTTAATGAAATATGTATGGTAGTATAGTAGGTCACAATTAGCCCATTGTTAGTCCCATAAAGTGTCAACCTTCTGCGCCCATTTGTTTTTCTTCAACATGCGCACAAACATACATTTATTTACACCTATAGCTTCAAAAGTTCTCATCTTATTTTTATGAAATAGGATGGTTTGTCGAAATTAGACCGCAGACAGCACCAAAATAATTTCATCCGTTTACATAATTTCGTCTGCACTCTTTAATTTTTGCTGAAATAATACTTTAATTCATGTAAAAAAAATCAATGCAATTTTGACAAATTAAAAAATCGGGGGANATTGGACTAAACATCCCTTTGTCTAAATTGTTATCTAGAATCTAGACAGTGGCATGTGTAAATAATTATATCCATTTATATAATTAAGAAAAACGTGGGAGAGTAACTTCATACTTCATAGTTAAAGATGTGCGATGTGCCCTTTTAGGTTTTTATTAACACATTATAGTTAACGTTGAAAAAATCTATCATTAAATCCTAGAATCTATCTTTTGTCCTTTTTTGTTGTCTGATTAATATCTAATTGATTAAGAATGTATGTATGTATTTTCTAAATTATAACAGAAATGCATTGGCCAATTTTAACAAGATTGTTTTTAGTTTATTATCTAAACATGCATGTGCTGAAGGATTTCATATCCAAACTTTGGTGTCGTATATAAAATAAACTTCTACACTAGAAAAGTTAAGGAGAAACTAACCTTTGTGCTGGTGCAACTTCTTTTTGTGTTATTGGGAAGGAAAGCGGAACCTTGACAATGAACTGGACTGTAGATTACCTCGGAGTCCATCTATTTTTTTTACTAAGAAAACTCCTATCTACTCAGGAATAAATTCTAATAAAAAGAAAATGGAATGCATTTCTATTTCGTTAAATGTAAAAGCTATGTATTTCTTTCCGTTGCATAATGTATAGACGATACATCCATAATGTTTAGACGTACAGTGATGTAAATTTATTTTTAAAATTAGTTACTCGAAACGTTGGGTTTAACAAAATAGATTCCTCTAGATCTAGATTTATAATTCCATCATAGTTCATTTTTTTTTATAATTTTCTTATCTCAAAGGCCTTTCATTTAGGCCACTTCTTTAGATTGTTACTCCCCTTATAAAAGATACAGAGGGGACTCAATATCTAAAAAAGGTGTTCGGAATGTTCTTCTTAGATTGTTACTCCCCTTATAAAAAAAACAAAGGGGTAAATATCTGAAGAAGGTGTTCGCAATGATCTTTTTTAGACTGTTACTTCCCTTATAAAACAAACAGAGGGGAGTAAATATCTATAAAGAAGGTGTATGGAATGTTTTTTTTTTTCAGATTATTACTCCCCTTATAAAAGAAACAGAGAAGATGTAAATATCTAAAGAAGGATGTTGGCAATGTTCTTCTTTAGACTGTTCCTCCCCTTAAACAGAAGTTAGAGATGTTCCTTTGTCCCACCAAAGTATATTGGACTTAACATCCCTTTGTCTTAATACATAGTTATACTTAGTCAAAGCCGTTTATATTGTAAAAAATCATTGGGGAGTAATATTCTAAAGAAGTTCCTTGTTTAGCTTTAAATTTTATTTTAAGGAAACATTTCAATTTATTTTTATTCATGTTGAGATTGGTATACTATGTGAACAAGCTGCTTGTTATAATTAATTTTTATAGTTGTGGCTAGATAATAAACGGGAAAAAAAATTCTGAGTCAAAAAATTGCAGTTCTTCAAACGATAGCATATGGCTTTCTCTTAAATTTTAGAAGACAAAAAGTTGTCCTATTTAAAAACGTTTTTTTATTAATGAGGGGTAAGTTGGTTAAATGTTAAGAGCTTGTCCTTGGTTGGTTGATGAATTGGTCCAACTATTTGTTAAGATGAAGGGGTAATGTTGGTAATTAATTCGTCCCTACGGAGTTTAGAAATGAGTGATGGATGCGATGATTAAAACTGCCTTATGTAATTACAAATTATGCTAACAACGGTTTAANAAAAAAAAAAAAAAAAAAACCTCAAGTATGAACGTTATATATTTCAAGTGATATTTGAAATAGAGTTAAAATGAATGTGGAAAATGAGTTAGAATGAAGTGGAACAAGGCTTGTTCATCGGTTCATGTTCTGTTAGGTACAATCACGGCACTATCTTGTGAAATGTCCTTTAGATGTTTTTTTGCCCCCTCGCGTAGTATTGAGTCCGATGGAGATTGTTGCATCGCTGATGGATTAAGCAACGTAACCTATCTTACTCAGTAGTTTGTGGTGCGCGAAACCTGTGCTTTCCGCAGCCTTCTATTTACGTAATAACCTCTTTATCATTTAGAATCCTTCGTACTGTAATGTCCTGAATCTATACTCATACTCTGTACCAATCTTCTGCTCCTAATAACTTTAATTACTATCTTTGAATTCGTATTAATTCTTGTGATGTTTCAGAATAAATAAGAAAACTTGTTTGTTCCAGAGATTAGTTATCGTACGATATGCGTGTTTATTTCTGTAAAATTATGTAGCCGCGTGTGATGTGTATGCACGTCTTATAAAAGGAGTGCATCTGGTTTAGTAGTTTTGACTCAAGGTATTTTAAGATAGGATTATTGTTGGATCTTTAATTACTTGCTAATTCCAAGTATTTTTTAGATGAGATCTTTAATTTATTACTTGCAAATCCCAAGAATATTTTAGAAAAGATCTTTAATTACTTGCTAATCCTAAGGTATTTTTAGATAAGACCTTTAATTAATTGCTAATCCCAAGTATTTTTTAGTTAGGATATTTAATTACTTGCTCATTTCAAGACTATTTTAGATAGAACTTTTAATTACTTACTACTCCCATGGTATTTTGACGGTATACTACTATTATGTAAACTTATTTTTACTGTGCATAACTGTCTTATTAAATATTTGAACCGTAGGTTCACCGAGCTTACTGAAGGTAACGAACGTTATGTTATCGTTCTGAAGAAAAAAAAAAACATTTTTTGTCTTCGATTTCAAAAATTCCATGACATAAAGTTGTTTCAGACAGGTAACATTTTTGGTTCCATGTCTGTTTGTCGCTCAATTTTTGTGAACCAACGTATCTTAATAACTACTCGTCTGCTTTTAATGAAATTTGTATGGTAGGTCACAATTAGCCCATTGTTTGTTTTTCTTCAACATGCGCACAACTATACATTTATTTTCACCTATAGCTTCAAAAGTACTGATCTCATTTGTATGAAACTTTATAGTTTACCGAAAGTAACCCACAGATACCCCTAGATTAATTTGAACCCTCTGCGCTCTTTAACTTTTGCTTAGCTTAAATGGTACTTTAATTCATATATAAAATCACATCAAGTTTAAAATACATATTAAAAAGTCGGGGGAAACAATTAAATAAATTAGACAATAATGGCTTGTAAGTACGTGGTATACGTTGACAGAAAGTTATGTCCTATACTAATAGGCAGTCTATTTTATTTTTACGTATTTCATAGACGGTAGTTTATAAAATTTAACTATGAATTCAAAATATGTCTTTCATACAAAAATTGACTGCTTATACTTTTTTATAAATCTGTNCTAACAAAAGTTAAGATTAAGTCTCATTAAGTCAACTAACAAAAGTTAAGATTAAGTCTCATTAAGTCAATTAACAAAAGGATTGAAGTAGCCAAATGGTTAACACGTTCAGCTGAAACACTATACTCTCCCCATCATACATGGTTCGAGACCCAGAGCGGTCAAACATTTTTAAACTAAAGATCATATCAATTAGGTGAGTTAAGTGGCCGATCCCATATTTTTTTATGATTTAATCCATATTGATCGGGACTGATTTGTTTAAAATTTGCTTTATATCTTAATTATTAAGTATGCAATAAAAATTAAACGACTAAAAGCTGTTATTAGTGTTTTTGTTAAAGTATAGTGCAAAATAGTTCAATTTTAGCCAATCTTTAAGTTTGTTACCTCCCTAATATCAGTAGGTATAAAAATTAGTCAAAGGAATATAAAGGACCCTTAGTGTATAGAAATAATAATATATCCCTTAGTCTAATTATTTAAAAAGACAAAGGGATACTTAATCCAAAGTACATTGCGGCTGATACGTCTCACTTCTGTCACTAAAACGCCTTTGACTTAATAGTTAATTACACTACACTAAGGGATATTATTGTTTTTTATGTATCGAAGTGTTATTATCCTTGTCCCAACGTACTTATGACTTAATATCCCTTTGTCTAACTTAATTTGACTAAAGGATACTTATTTTATTACCATTGTCATAATACTTACTGGTATTTTTGCCGCATATCTCCTTTTTTTAATTTAGTTTCCTCGTTAAGGGTGATACTAACCTAAAATTTAGAGAACGACTAAATTACTAAACTAAATTGGGGTGATTTAAACGGTCAGTATTAATCTTGCTATTATAATTTGAGAATTTAACTATACTTTTTAGGCAGCATTATTAAGTTATAATTATCATAAAACAGTTTGGACTTGAATTTGGACTTGATTTGTACTTAATGATCAGTTATTTGCCAAATACTAGACGGTAGTTTATAAAATTTGACAATTAATTCAAATATTTCTTTCATACAAAAATTGACTGCTTATACTTTTTTATAAATCTGTATTATTACCAGTTTGGTTAGATTGATATGGATGTTAGTCTCTTGTTGCCTCTAGGTTTACGTCTATGATGAGATGATGGGCTAATGGTAACGGTGCTGTAAACCAGTAACCGTTATAAGTGTTTTGTTGTTTTCTGGCTCACTGCGCTTTGAATAACAGAGTGCCTGTTGTGATTAAACACCGAATATAGCTCATAAAGCATGCTCAGACAGTTTATTATTGAGCTATTATTATTAAAATTAAAATTGTGATAATTAATTACCTGGGATAAAATTAAGTTGTAAACACTGACCGAAAGTTGGATGAATACAACTCCAAAGTTTTATCAGTCAATTCTAAATTATTAAGTCTATTGTCAATTAACAAAAGGATTGGAGTAGCCTAATGGTTTAAACATTCAGTGAAAACTGTATACTTTCCCCAACATATTCCTGGTTCGAGACCTAGAGTGGTCATACATTTTTATACTAAAGCCGATCCTACAGTTTTTTTCTATTATTTAATCCATATTGATCGGGATGATCGTAAAAATACAGTTATTGCTATTTAACACCGACTTTGACACCAATTAAATCAGCTGTTTTGTCTAAAATTTTCTTTATCTTCATTATTAAGTCATGAAAATTTTAACGACTAAAAGCTGAACAATTATATTAAAGTTTTTGTTAAAATACAGTGTAAAATAGTTCAATTTTAGGCACTCCTTTAGTTTTCATTGCAAATTTTGGGTGGCCTAGGTATATAGGTATGAAAATTAGTTGAAGGAATATAAAGCATCCTTTATATAGAAATAATAACATCCCTTAGTCTAATTATCTAAAATGGCAAAGGGACAATTAATCCTGAAGTACTTTGGGACTGAGAAACGTCACACTATCCATAAACGTGATAATACGCCTTTGACTTATTAGTTGATCAATAATTTTAAATGGTTATTATAAGCATTAAAAGATAAAATAAATTAAAGTTTTACTCGTTTCCAAGAATTAATAGAATTATCCACAAATCCTTAACATTTTACATCTCCATTCCTCAGTTTTCTAAAAATATTTAAAATAAAGTAATGTTATAAAANAAAAAAAAAAAAAAAACCTCAAGTATGAACGTTATATATTTCAAGTGATATTTGAAATAGAGTTAAAATGAATGTGGAAAATGAGTTAGAATGAAGTGGAACAAGGCTTGTTCATCGGTTCATGTTCTGTTAGGTACAATCACGGCACTATCTTGTGAAATGTCCTTTAGATGTTTTTTTGCCCCCTCGTGTAGTATTGAGTCCGATGGAGATTGTTGCATCGCTGATGGATTAAGCAACGTAACCTATCTTACTCAGTAGTTTGTGGTGCGCGAAACCTGTGCTTTCCGCAGCCTTCAAGGGAGAGTAACAATCTAAAGAAGGTGTAAGGAATGTTGTTCTTTAGACTGTTAAAGAAGGTATGCAGAATGTTTATCTTTAAACTGTTATTCCCCTTATAAAAACAAGAGAGAGTAACAATCTAAAGAAGGTGTAAAGAATGTTGTTCTTTAGACTGTTATTCCCCTTATAAAAGACAGACGGGAGTAACAATGTAAAGAAGGTGTATGGAATGATGCTCTTTAGACTGTTACTCCCTTTATAAAAGACATAAGGGAGTAATAATGTAAACAAGGTGTACGGAATGTTGCTCTTTAGACTGTTACCCCCTTATAAAAAAAGAGGGGAGTAACAATTTTAAGAAGATTACGGAATGTTGTTCTTTAGACTGTTACTTCTCTTATAAAAGACATAAGGGAGAGTAACAATCTAAAGAAGGTGTACGGAATGTTGTTCTTTAGACTGTTACTTCTCTTATAAAAGACATAAGGGAGAGTAACAATCTAAAGAAGGTGTACGGAATGTTGTTCTTTAGACTGTTACTTCTCTTATAAAAGACATAAGGGAGAGTAACAATCTAAAGAAGGTGTACGGAATGTTGTTCTTTAGACTGTTACTTCTCTTATAAAAGACATAAGGGAGAGTAACAATCTAAAGAAGGTGTACGGAATGTTGTTCTTTAGACTGTTACTTCTCTTATAAAAGACATAAGGGAGAGTAACAATCTAAAGAAGGTGTACGGAATGTTGTTCTTTAGACTGTTACTTCTCTTATAAAAGACATAAGGGAGAGTAACAATCTAAAGAAGGTGTACGGAATGTTGTTCTTTAGACTGTTACTTCTCTTATAAAAGACATAAGGGAGAGTAACAATCTAAAGAAGGTGTACGGAATGTTGTTCTTTAGACTGTTACTTCTCTTATAAAAGACATAAGGGAGAGTAACAATCTAAAGAAGGTGTACGGAATGTTGTTCTTTAGACTGTTACTTCTCTTATAAAAGACATAAGGGAGAGTAACAATCTAAAGAAGGTGTACGGAATGTTGTTCTTTAGACTGTTACTTCTCTTATAAAAGACATAAGGGAGAGTAACAATCTAAAGAAGGTGTACGGAATGTTGTTCTTTAGACTGTTACTTCTCTTATAAAAGACATAAGGGAGAGTAACAATCTAAAGAAGGTGTACGGAATGTTGTTCTTTAGACTGTTACTTCTCTTATAAAAGACATAAGGGAGAGTAACAATCTAAAGAAGGTGTACGGAATGTTGTTCTTTAGACTGTTACTTCTCTTATAAAAGACATAAGGGAGAGTAACAATCTAAAGAAGGTGTACGGAATGTTGTTCTTTAGACTGTTACTTCTCTTATAAAAGACATAAGGGAGAGTAACAATCTAAAGAAGGTGTACGGAATGTTGTTCTTTAGACTGTTACTTCTCTTATAAAAGACATAAGGGAGAGTAACAATCTAAAGAAGGTGTACGGAATGTTGTTCTTTAGACTGTTACTTCTCTTATAAAAGACATAAGGGAGAGTAACAATCTAAAGAAGGTGTACGGAATGTTGTTCTTTAGACTGTTACTTCTCTTATAAAAGACATAAGGGAGAGTAACAATCTAAAGAAGGTGTACGGAATGTTGTTCTTTAGACTGTTACTTCTCTTATAAAAGACATAAGGGAGAGTAACAATCTAAAGAAGGTGTACGGAATGTTGTTCTTTAGACTGTTACTTCTCTTATAAAAGACATAAGGGAGAGTAACAATCTAAAGAAGGTGTACGGAATGTTGTTCTTTAGACTGTTACTTCTCTTATAAAAGACATAAGGGAGAGTAACAATCTAAAGAAGGTGTACGGAATGTTGTTCTTTAGACTGTTACTTCTCTTATAAAAGACATAAGGGAGAGTAACAATCTAAAGAAGGTGTACGGAATGTTGTTCTTTAGACTGTTACTTCTCTTATAAAAGACATAAGGGAGAGTAACAATCTAAAGAAGGTGTACGGAATGTTGTTCTTTAGACTGTTACTTCTCTTATAAAAGACATAAGGGAGAGTAACAATCTAAAGAAGGTGTACGGAATGTTGTTCTTTAGACTGTTACTTCTCTTATAAAAGACATAAGGGAGAGTAACAATCTAAAGAAGGTGTACGGAATGTTGTTCTTTAGACTGTTACTTCTCTTATAAAAGACATAAGGGAGAGTAACAATCTAAAGAAGGTGTACGGAATGTTGTTCTTTAGACTGTTACTTCTCTTATAAAAGACATAAGGGAGAGTAACAATCTAAAGAAGGTGTACGGAATGTTGTTCTTTAGACTGTTACTTCTCTTATAAAAGACATAAGGGAGAGTAACAATCTAAAGAAGGTGTACGGAATGTTGTTCTTTAGACTGTTACTTCTCTTATAAAAGACATAAGGGAGAGTAACAATCTAAAGAAGGTGTACGGAATGTTGTTCTTTAGACTGTTACTTCTCTTATAAAAGACATAAGGGAGAGTAACAATCTAAAGAAGGTGTACGGAATGTTGTTCTTTAGACTGTTACTTCTCTTATAAAAGACATAAGGGAGAGTAACAATCTAAAGAAGGTGTACGGAATGTTGTTCTTTAGACTGTTACTTCTCTTATAAAAGACATAAGGGAGAGTAACAATCTAAAGAAGGTGTACGGAATGTTGTTCTTTAGACTGTTACTTCTCTTATAAAAGACATAAGGGAGAGTAACAATCTAAAGAAGGTGTACGGAATGTTGTTCTTTAGACTGTTACTTCTCTTATAAAAGACATAAGGGAGAGTAACAATCTAAAGAAGGTGTACGGAATGTTGTTCTTTAGACTGTTACTTCTCTTATAAAAGACATAAGGGAGAGTAACAATCTAAAGAAGGTGTACGGAATGTTGTTCTTTAGACTGTTACTTCTCTTATAAAAGACATAAGGGAGAGTAACAATCTAAAGAAGGTGTACGGAATGTTGTTCTTTAGACTGTTACTTCTCTTATAAAAGACATAAGGGAGAGTAACAATCTAAAGAAGGTGTACGGAATGTTGTTCTTTAGACTGTTACTTCTCTTATAAAAGACATAAGGGAGAGTAACAATCTAAAGAAGGTGTACGGAATGTTGTTCTTTAGACTGTTACTTCTCTTATAAAAGACATAAGGGAGAGTAACAATCTAAAGAAGGTGTACGGAATGTTGTTCTTTAGACTGTTACTTCTCTTATAAAAGACATAAGGGAGAGTAACAATCTAAAGAAGGTGTACGGAATGTTGTTCTTTAGACTGTTACTTCTCTTATAAAAGACATAAGGGAGAGTAACAATCTAAAGAAGGTGTACGGAATGTTGTTCTTTAGACTGTTACTTCTCTTATAAAAGACATAAGGGAGAGTAACAATCTAAAGAAGGTGTACGGAATGTTGTTCTTTAGACTGTTACTTCTCTTATAAAAGACATAAGGGAGAGTAACAATCTAAAGAAGGTGTACGGAATGTTGTTCTTTAGACTGTTACTTCTCTTATAAAAGACATAAGGGAGAGTAACAATCTAAAGAAGGTGTACGGAATGTTGTTCTTTAGACTGTTACTTCTCTTATAAAAGACATAAGGGAGAGTAACAATCTAAAGAAGGTGTACGGAATGTTGTTCTTTAGACTGTTACTTCTCTTATAAAAGACATAAGGGAGAGTAACAATCTAAAGAAGGTGTACGGAATGTTGTTCTTTAGACTGTTACTTCTCTTATAAAAGACATAAGGGAGAGTAACAATCTAAAGAAGGTGTACGGAATGTTGTTCTTTAGACTGTTACTTCTCTTATAAAAGACATAAGGGAGAGTAACAATCTAAAGAAGGTGTACGGAATGTTGTTCTTTAGACTGTTACTTCTCTTATAAAAGACATAAGGGAGAGTAACAATCTAAAGAAGGTGTACGGAATGTTGTTCTTTAGACTGTTACTTCTCTTATAAAAGACATAAGGGAGAGTAACAATCTAAANTTATTTTATCTGAACTAGAGTGACAGCCGTATAAAATTAAGAGTTATTTATTACGATGTCTTATAATGATCTTGTAAATGCTATTATTGTTTGCCACCAAATAGAGTAGATTTCATTCAGACGTAAATTTACATTCATACTTTATTTTTCTTTCCCCTTTTTCTCTTCTTCTTAACTTGAAAATGTATTGTCTTTATTTTATCCCAAATCTTTTGTTTTTGTGGGAATTAATGTTATTAGAATCAGTAACATTCAGTGAAATTGCGTTAAATCTAGTTAGAGAACGACTGGCCTTTTTTTTCTTTTTTAAATTAAATTTGCACTGTGCTTAATTTAGTGTAAAAATATGTAATTTTTGTTCATTATTTTTTTCGGTAGTTACTCTCCCAGCCTGATAGATTAAATAATGGATTGAGTATTTTTGTAAGATACTAGTTTGTATTGTCTAGCCACAGTATACCCTTGACTTTCTGCATATCTGTCTAGAACTGAAACAAGTCTGGTTGTCACTGATAACGTCAACGGCTAGTAGAAAAAAAGTTTTATCATTTAAAATTATCCTCCTGTCTTACTTTTGACGAATTGCGTTGATGTCTTTGACGTATAGTAAATTTCACTCTTGGCCTCACTGTAACAGTTAAATGTCCTTGTCCGGTATTTAAGAGAAATTAAGACTGATAGGCGCAATACACTGCCAGCCAGACGTGCTGGTTACTGCCCGCTGCCGTATCGAGATGCTGAATCTCGAGCCGGTAAAGGTATCTGGAGGCGCGAGAGTCCTGGCCGGTCTGATTTCTCCCGATCCTCTCCGTCGAGAGGGGTTCGTCAGAACAGACCTTGGTCGCCCCCACCCTACTCGGCGAGTGAGAGAGTAGAGGAGTGGGGGCGTGACTCCCGATCCGTCCAGTCTTACGATGGTGTATCCTCTAGCTCCTGTCGTGTTGCTGTCGTTGGGCCTCCTGGCAGAGGCGTCGATCTTCTCGTCCAAGCCGCAGCCGGAGCCTAAGCCGGACCCGCTGTACAAAGGCTTCTCCGGCCTGAGGGCCTACGACCGGTCGATCAGAGTCGTCTACTACCACGACCAGACGGTGGCCGTCGCCGAGTTGGGACCCAACAGACTCCTCCTCAACTGCGAACTCATCGAAGTCTACGAACCCAACGAACTCGAAGAGACCCTTACTAAAGTGAGCGAGTTCGCCAAACCTCATCGAATCAAATTCGAATTGATGATGGATCTGATGGACCGGTGTTCGAGGATCGAAACGCCAGCGGTCGCTCGGAGATTCACCACGCCGACCGCTTCTAACGACAAACCCCGCGGCGCGTCGTCTATACTCAGCGGCGTCGTACCCGGAACTAAATGGTGCGGTGCAGGTGACTTGGCCGACACTTACTTCGACTTAGGTGACGAAGAGAGCTTAGACAGGTGTTGTAGGACTCACGACCTTTGCCCTTCGAAAATCCGTGGCCACAGTGCTCGTTACGAAATGATGAACGATAACATGTACACCAAATCACATTGCAAATGTGACGCTCAATTCCAAAGGTGCTTAAAGAAAACCAACAGTTCGACGGCCGAAATTATCGGTCATTTCTACTTCGATCTGTTGAAAGTACCTTGCATCGCTGAAAGAGACGGTAAAATGGCGATACAGCAGGCAATGTCCTTTTCGGACCCTTAACTCTTTAAAATTGAGACTTAATTTTACCGAGAACTACTTGGAAGAAGAAAACTTTATCTTAATGTGATATCAATAAACTGAGTAGTGAGAATCGTTATTTTATTGAAAATAAACATGGAAGTGTTTCACAAGCCGATATCTGCTATTTGGTCTTCACTCCACCGACCAGAACAGAAATTATCTTAAAGTCCTAATTATCAATTCGAAGAATGTTCAATATCACGGTTTTTCTTCCGACTATTAAGATCCTTATCTCTCTTAACAATAAAACATGAAAAGAAAAAACCAACGTGCTGTGGCAATTATAAAGCATTGAAAAGCAAATTACCACGAAGATCATCAGACCGGAAAATTTTCTTAGGAAAACCACAATCCTATTAAAATATTATCTGCGTCAAGAAAGGATGGGTAAGTGGAAGATTACAAGCGCAATTTTAAAATCAATAATTTGCTCGAATTGTGATGAAAAATTTAGATTTCTCATTAAAATTTGACAACATCAAAAGTATTAACTAATACAACTTCAGATAATTTCATTATTTATCTTCTCCTTAAGAAATTACAAAAAAATAAACCTGTCTTTTTAAATCTGTCGGAGTTACGTATTTGTTTCGTTAATATGACCTTATCAAGAAAGTGAAAATGGCCCGCATGAGTATTGTCGCTTGGTGCGTGAAAAAAGAAGCCAGAAATCCACAGCTGGTTACTTTTGAATCAGTTCCCCACTCTTGTTCTGTTACCACGAGGTTAGTCACTGCACGTTCGTTTTTTTTTCTTCAACTGATTTCACTTTAACTGAAGAAGCAAGTTCAATCAGTGAAAGGTCGACATTCTCAGCAAATGCAACTTTTAATCATGCCTTCAAAAATCAAGATTTTTTTTATCATGAAAATAAAGCGGCTTACACTAAAAATAAAAGTTACCCAATTAACTAAAAAGTGAAAATGCCTGCTGCGCCAATTTATTCATTCGGTATTTTTTATTATTTAATTTTTTTTTAAAAAAACTTCAAGTCTAAAACAAACTTCAGAAATAATAAACAAGAAGAATAAAAAAAAAGTTTAAAAATTGCTTAAAATTTTTGTTGTATAATAAAAGANTATATAGTTTTATAAATTATTATTTTTTCTTTTGTATTTTTATTTCATAAATTACATATTACAGATGCTTAATATTTAATAATGTTTTTTTCATCTGTTGATTCAACCAATAATTTATAAAACTATATAAATAAGAATTGGGCTTTAAGAATGTGGTTTGTGTTCCTTCAAATTTTGCAAGAGTTGGCTTTATGCAAGAGGGGCTTGCTTATAGCAGGTTATTAATATTCAAAACAGTAGAATTGTAGTCGAGGACTTGGTAATAATGTATGCAAATTCAGACACAGAGAAAGTAAAGTAATTTTTTTATACGAGAGCTTGTATTGTGAAAGAGAATAGATCCAGCATACAGCACTCTCTCCTGAAATTATTTGCCTGCTAAATTTGAGGTAAGTAAATGAATTAGGTTTTATTTTGTATTATGTATAAACTTTAAGAATTTTTAGGGTATAATTGCAGTCTATATAATATAAGTCTATGTCTATATTACAGTCTATTTTAACAGTCTAAAGTACAATCTATAATAACTTAGATATATCGCTTTGACTATATCGATGGTGTTGCGCGAAAAGGGCCAATCTGCTTTTTTATTTGAATTCTAAAACTTGAAATGCTAAAAATGGCAAATTAATATTTGAATTCCATTTATGTATAAATGTATTGAGAAAAAAAAAAGTTTAAAAATTGCTTAAAATTTTTGTTGTATAATAAAAGATATGTAAATATACCTGTACATTTTATTTATTTCTAATGTAAATTTGTTTTTAAATATAACAGTTCTTAATTAGCAATTTTTTTATGTATTAGTTTAAAAAATAATCAAAATTAAATCTTGTCACTACTTGTATGTCTAAAATACATTTATGTATAAATGTATTGAGAAAAAAAAAAGTTTATTTGTATTCCTTTTTCCTTTAAATCCTGTCCATGTATAGTATTCCTTCAAATTAATAGACGATAAAAATGTAGATATGTAATAGGTTTTTATTGGAAAAAAAATTAATTCTATACTATTTTTTTTTTCTCCTATCTTCACCTTCTTTGGCCAAAATGATTAAATATTATTTAATAAATTTAAAAATTATAGAGAAAGGAAANTAATAATTTAAGAACAAAATACAATTCATTAATTGAAGAAAGGGAATATCGAAGAAAGCAGAAGCCATTTATATTATTCTACTAAGCTTGTGGCAGGAAATAATTTCTTTTAAGTTGGCCTACTTGTTGTACTAAGAGAGGTAAAAGAATAGAGAATTAAGAAGAATAGAGGTTTAAGAAATAGATTTTTGCCCTTGCCGTATGAAACGTTTACAATTGCAGATGATAAAAATATTCTTCTAGTTTGCATGATGCTGTAAAACTGTTCACTCCTACACCCATTATGTAAATCAACTCCACGTTCATTTTTACTCTTGACAAGTAATAATAATACACAATACCCATTTATTACTTACACAAACCACAAAAAACTTATACAATACCAAAAAGAATAAAATAATATTTGTAAGAAAAAAAGAACTTTTATATATATACTACGTTTTTAAATTTTCTGTCGTAAATAACAAATTTGAAACTTGTCAAAATGAAGATTGTAAATATGGGACACGTCAAAACAAATAAAATAACTTGCGGATTTATTCTGAACTAACTTTCCATACAGCACAATTTGCTGAAAACGAATTAAATGTTGCTGAAAGATGGCTAAAACTATTAAAATAATGCATTCTCATCGTGTTCTGAGCTATTCTGAAAGTTTCAAAGGTCTAGCTACTCGAAAAGTTAGTTAAAAATCGATTGCAAGATGTGTACTGGACAAACAAACAAGAAAGCAAGCTAATAAAAACGTAGTAACAAACAAATGTGATATTAGTTGCAGATTGTTCCTTGTGGATTTTTGCAGATTGGCCCTTTTGGCGCAACACCATCGAATATGTTTCAGTCTATAATAACAGTCTAAATTACAGTCTGTGTCTGTAATAACTTTGCCCATATATTAGTTTATAATAAAAGAATATAACTATATTAGTCTATAAAAAACCTAGTTTAAATTAGTCTATAATAACAGACTATTTATAACAGTCTATAATAACAGACTATATATTACAGGCTATAATAACATCAAATTATAGCTGATGAAAAATATATTGTGGATCAATTTTTGTTTCGTAAAGACTTCCCTGAGACCGCAAAAGGCCGAGGTATTTTTAATTTAGTTCTTAAGATCTTTGAAAATTACAAAATATCAGGCAGTCCCTGTTTAAGTGTCTACATTATGAGTGCCCATCTAGGACTGGTTACTTGACGGGTTTTTAAGCTTTAGCAAAATAGAAAAACACAAACATAGTTTTTACACACGGTTTCTTATGTAGAGGAGCACTTGTGGCTAAATCTTTGTCTCCTGCTCTCACAGGTGTATTGCTATCAAGTATATATTAACCTTTTAATAATAATAAGTGTTATCATAAAAATCATGGTAGTAACTGTGTCGGATGGGATAAAAGTTATTTCCAGATATGTATTTTTCAAATTTTTTCCCCCTGGAATAATTGCAAATATTTCGTGCTCTTAAGGGACTGCAAACTCTTCATGTAGACGTAAGTTGTAGGAGTCACTTACTTAATTAGGTGGATAAAGTAAAAATGATTTAATTGAAGAAATTAATAAACAAAAAAAATTAAACAATGGATGTACACAATACTACCTACCGATTTATCAGATGACAAAGTTTTAGGTTTTAAAACTTTTTTCTCAATGACATTCTTACTTCGTCAATTCACCATTGGGTGAATATGAAATCGGCTCTGGGTAAAGGATTCATATCTAAGAGAAAAATTGGCTGTTATATCAGAAATTCATAACATTATATTTTTAGTAAGGTTAAAGAAAAGATCAAATACCTATTCGTGGGAGGGAGTAGCATTTACAGTGTAGCAGAAATGTTAAAAAATCAATAAAGCTTACTTAGATAATCATAAAATAGGTGTTGCTTAGTAACCAAACTACTTTTCATAAAATAAAATGTCAGTGAAAAATTAAATGTTTCGGCTGTTCTAAAGCAGCCTTTCTGTAGATAATCTGATGTTTTCTGAATGACATTGGAGGTACAAGTAAATTGTATACTAAGAAAGTACAAGAAATGTTGGAAAGTACTAGACATATATAATGCATTTTGAAGCAAAAATTGGAAGTACAAGTATTTTTTTTTATTTTATTTTTTTTTTGTCTGAATGCGATTGTTTGGTTATCGAACTATACATTCCTTTCATGATAAGTTGCCCCCACACATGAGAGAAATACACATAGAGTATTTATAGTGTTAGCATAGGCGAGGATTTATTAGTATTTAGAGGAAGGGTGAAAATATATAATAAAATTATTTCATTAACTGTTTCTCATAATATATCCTATGTATCACATATTATATTATACATTTAAAAAATTTAATATAGTTACACTTATAACATAAACAGTGAATAAATATACTACTTATGTATTAAAACTAATTTTAGAGGCCATTTTATAAAGTTTTATAAAAAAAAATTAAAATAAAACTACATTTAAAACAAAAAGGAAGAAAATATTGCACTAACTAAAGTATTATACTTAATAAATTCTCACGTACTGTTAAATAATTAATAATATTATTCAATGTTACATTCGTATACATGTTAAGATTGTTGCCATTTAGCTGGATTATATCTTTTGGCCTTGGAAAAATTCATAAAGCGTTTATAATTAAATCTATAATGCAAAAATATTAAAATAAGTACAATTACTTATATATTTAGTTCTTCCTTTTTTAATATATTTTATATAATCCAAGTTTTATTTCTTTAATTTTACTTTATTCTTTTTTTTTTTACAAATATGACATGAAAGGTAGGTTAGCGGTGTAATTAGCACGAGAAATGAATATTTTTCGATTAAAAGTCATTAGAGAATAATTAATTAGACCATTACTCAAATAGACATAATTATTATATTCCAGTCAATTTTTCATTTCATGATAATGTAATTATTTATTTCTTTTCACCTTATCAAGTATTAATTAAACTATTATTAATTAAACTGTCAAATGTGAATCGATAAGTTATAACTTGAAAATTAACCAAAAAAAAAGTATATAAATGTTTAAAGCAATGACCTATTTTATTTAATTAAGGTAGGTCGAAAGCTTATTGTTTTTATTTAGCGAATTTTCGAAGAAAATTAAGCTATTGTAATGGCTTCAAAATTTTTGTAATGTGAATTTTTTAAAAAAATTTTCATGGAAATCCGTTTCAGACCTTTCTGAATCGATTCATAAAATTTAACACTTTTAGCGAATTTTCGAAGAAAATTAAGCTATTGCAATGGCTTCAAAATTTCTGTAATGCGAATTTTTAAAAAATTGTTTTATGGAAATCCGTTTCAGGGCATTCTGAATCGATCCCTAAATTTTAACACTTTTTTTTATGTATGTATGTATATATGTGTCACTCCAGACGATATCTCCCATTAGGATGCACTTAAAAATTTAAAACAAATTTTAAAATGTCAATTATATCAAAAGAAAGGATAAGTTCGTTGGCCAGAATTTTTGGAGTCCATTAAGGGGTCAAATTTTGACCATATAGGGTCAAAAATAGCATAAAAACAGGTTTTCCATTTTACCCTTTTATATGTAAATATGATAAAAGTGCACGTCACAACAATTACTGTACTCTTAAAGAGCTTTCCAACGATGTGCATCTTGAAGGGTAAATACTATTTTGACTTTTATACCCCGTACCCGTGTGTACCAAATTTTTTTTTTTTCACCCATCCAAATTCTAAACGAAAATTTTCCTATATTGTCATAAGCCAATAACACGCAGATTTCTTTGAAAATTCGCTCATTAAGTCATGGTGCATGACTGGATTTTTTTTATTATATCACACAATTTTTTTAAAACTGAAATGAACTCAATTATTAGATTATACATATAATACTGTGTTCTTGGTTTGAAAATATTTTTATTTATAATAATAGAGCATGTATGTATAGAGCAAGTATTTATATGTAAATATGCATTGAACATAACATATTTACTTTGATATAGAATTTTATTGTTTCAATTTTTTTTAATGAAGTTATAGTTATAAAATACTACGTAAAACAGAAGTCATTAACATAACAAAACAACAGCAAAAAGATTACCCATATAAAAGAACAAACTTTTTTTTTTTATTATTGGTCACTACTTGCAGAAAAGCAATGTTGTAGAATGATGTAATAAAATGTCGCATAAAGAAACTATTGCCTTCTATAGGTCAAATGCAACAAACAAATGTTGAGCAAGCATATGAGCCATATCTCATAAGTTCTCGAGTTATCGAATTATTTCTTTTTCTCAGAGTGGTTCACGAAAATATCAAAAAATGTCATAATATCTCAAAAATTAAATGAGATAAAGAAATTGGGCTAATGGAGAATAAAACCTAAAAGAACCTTTCAGAATTACTCATTGGTTTTCAACTCATTAACTACCAAGCATCTTAAAAACCAAAAAGTATAGCACCAATTAAGTAGCATCTTAAAAACTAAAAAGGACTTATGAATTTAAAATGATTTCTTTTAAATTTGACCACAAAATTTCAGAGCTTCTTTCTCTTAATTGAGGAATGTTAGAAGTGTGGCGAATTCAGTAAAACCTCTACTTTTCATAAGCTTTCGAAGGTATTCTTATAGAAAATGGGCCCCCTTTTTGTAAAGGAAATATTCAGAAGATTTTATATCCCTTGTCCCTTAGTCTAACTACCTATTAAGATAGAGGGATATTCAGTCCAATTGCTTTGGGACAACGGACTAAGGAATATTACACTTTTGTATAAAAAAAAATCCAGTCATGCACCATGACTTAATGAGCGAATTTTCAAAGAAATCTGCGTATTATTGGCTTATGATAATATAGGAAAATTTTGGTTTAGAATTTGTATGGTGAAAAAAAAAAATTTTTTTGTACATTCGTGTACGGGGTACAAAAGTCAAAATAGTATTTACCCTTCAAGATGCACATCGTTGGAAAGCTCTTTAAGAGTACAGTAATTGTTGTTATGTGCACTTTTATGATATTTTCATATAAAAGGGGGGTAAAATGGAAAAAACATGTTATTATGCTATTTTCGACCCTAAATGGTCAAAATTTGACCCCTTAATGGACTCCAAAAATTCTGGCCAACGAACTCATCCTTTCTTTTGATGTGATTAAAATTTAAAATTTGTTTGAAATTTTTAAGTGCATCCTAAGGGAAGATATCGTCTGGAGTGACACATATATACATACATACATAAAAAAGTGTTAAATTTTAGGAATCGATTCAGAATGGTCTAAAACGCAGGATCTCAATCAATTCTTGTACAAAAGCAAAAAAAGTTTCTTCGAAAAAAATCGCAATAATAGTTACACATTCTTTTCCTTCTCTTCAATACCTATAAATTGATGTATAACATGTTATATGCTGACTGAAAACGTTTTGTTTAGTCTTCTGCCATATTGGCCGCCATCTTGAAAATATTAAGTGTGGAATTTTATTAGTTACATATTTATTATTTTTCTACACTTTAAGACCTTTAAATTGATGTATAACATGTCATGCTGACCAAAAACGTTTTTTTTTTGGTCGTCCGCCATTTTGAAAATATTTCATTTGAAATTTCCGAAAAATAATAAAGTTGTTAAGAATCCTGAGATGCACCTTTAACCCAAATTTCTTTCAAAATCGGTCAATTTTTTACGCCAATCATTGATAGACAAACAAACACATACAACAAACAGTTCAAGTCACTGAAATGAAAAACTCACTACGCTCGTTCAATGAACAAAGTCGTTTTTAAAAATATTCTCTTAAAATATTAATACTTTCATTAATTTTGGGAATACATTGTCAGTGAAAGTTGCAGCTTTCTAAGAAGTCGTAAAGTGCTTAAAAATTCAAAGTTTTATTACAAAATGTGAACTTAAAAAACAGGTCACGTTCAATAAAGCTTAAAGATAATATTTAATTAAAATAGTAATTAATATAATTATTAAAATAATTACGTACGTAATATTCTTTTTAAATAACAGTGGAATATGGAATATAGGGTTATTCAAAAAGATCCTTTTTAAAAAAATATATATATCGTAGTAGATTATTTTTTTTAGAATTGTATTTCATTATGTGAATATATCATAAGTGAAATGATCATTACCTCACTTCAGAAGAAATGACGAGAATCGGAAAGATTCAAATAAAATAATTCA